>CM062214.1:27937500-28340000 GCA_031216445.1 Lateolabrax maculatus | reverse complement strand
GGTGACGTACCTGCTGGAGCAGGCGGCGGACCCCAACGCCAAGGCCCACTGCGGCGCCACCGCACTTCACTTTGCAGCTGAGGCGGGCCATCTGGAAATTGTGAAAGAGCTGGTGCGCTGTAAGGCAGCCATGGTGGTGAACGGACACGGCATGACGCCACTAAAGGTCGCCGCAGAGAGCTGCAAAGCGGACGTGGTGGAGCTGCTGCTGGCGCACGCCGACTGCGACCCGCACAGCCGCATCGAGGCCCTGGAGCTGCTGGGCGCCTCGTTCGCCAATGACCGGGAGAATTACGACATCCAGAGGACGTACCACTACCTGCACATGGCCATGGCGGAGCGCTACCGCGACCCAAAGAACATCATCACCAAGGAGCTGCTGCCGCCCATCGAGGCCTACGGGGGGCGATGTGAGTGCCGGACACCTCGAGACCTGGAGGCCATCCGGGTGGACCGGGACGCTCTGCACATGGAGGGGCTGATGATCCGGGAGCGTATCCTGGGCTCAGACAATATAGACGTGTCACATCCCATCATCTACCGCGGCGCCGTCTATGCTGATAACATGGAGTTTGAACAGTGCATTAAACTATGGCTCCACGCACTGCGTCTGCGGCAGAAAGGCAACCGGAACACGCACAAGGACCTGCTGCGCTTCGCCCAGGTGTTCTCCCAGATGGTCCACCTGAAGGAGCAGGTGCTGGCCTCGGCAGTCGAGCAGGTGTTGAGCTGCAGCGTGGTGGAGATTCAGCGAAGCATGGCTCGAGTGGACACGGCGACCGAGTCCGAGCTGCCACAGGCCCTGGACAATTACGAGTCAAATGTTTTCACCTTCCTGTACCTGGCCTGCATCTCCACCAAGACCACCTGCGGTGACGAGGAGCGCGCCCGCATCAACAAGCACATCTACAACCTGATCCAGCTGGACCCGCGGTCGCGTGAAGGCTCCTCTCTGCTCCACCTGGCCATCAGCTCCAGCACGCCGGTCGACGACTTCCACACCAACGACGTCTGCAGCTTCCCCAGCTCCCAGGTCACCAAGCTGCTGCTGGACTGCGGTGCGCAGGTCAACGCCGTCGATCACGAGGGCAACACCCCGCTGCACGTCATCGTCCAGTACAACCGGCCCATCAGTGACTTCCTCACGCTACACGCCATCATCATCAACCTGGTGGAGGCCGGCGCCCACACGGACATGACCAACAAGCAGAAAAAGACGCCTCTGGACAAGAGCACCACCGGTGTGTCGGAGATCCTGCTGAAGACGCAGATGAAGATGAGCCTCAAGTGCCTGGCAGCGCGTGCCGTCCGGCAGCACCAGATCACCTACCGCAACCAGATCCCCAAAACGCTGGAGGAGTTCGTGGAGTTCCACTGAGACGGACCGGCGAGCTAAAGGCTCGCCATGACCCAAGGACGGACTCTGTTCTTTTTAAAGAATTTCTTATAATTTTCTAACAAATCCAAACTGGTGCTGAGGAGGACGGTTCAGTACTAAAAGTTTTTGAGCATTTTTATAAAAACTGTGTTGCTTTTTTTCTATTTTAAGTATTAATTGCTCTGAACCAGCAGCCACAGTTGGCGTCCGTCGGTCTCCCCGGGCTGACGCGCAGGCTGCGGCTGCAGCTCGGTCACTGCAAGACATCGGAGGAAACTTCCTGCCGAGTCTCAGCAGGTTTGCGCTGCGAGAGCAGAGAGAGGACGGCGGTGGGTCACCGCACTGCCTCTCGTTTTGCCTTATCTCCGCACCGGGGAGCCGCCGTGTGACGGAGACGTGGTCGGAAGCAGCCAGAGAGACAGACTGAATGAATGAGTGTCTGCAGCCAACAGATTCACCCCACTGATCAGCCGTCACACGTGATTCTTTTTTAATATGAAAACTAGTTTTTACTGTAACAACAACACTGAAGGAGACAGAGTTAAGGACACATGATCTGCCTGCTGGACAGAAGTTATATGTACAATCTGGTTTTTAGTTCATTGGAAGTTTATTTTAAAGGGTTTGTTGGTATTTGTGAAAACCTTTTTCCTCTTGGCCTGTTTAACTGAAACTACGCTACACGGCCCAAAGTGTGCAGACACCCCGTCCCCATGGTACTGTGTCCGTTATGGCCTGAGCTTGATTTTCCTGATTTCGGCCGCTTGGTTCTAATGAAGGGAAATCCTAATCCTGCAGCATACAGTCATATTTCAGACTACTGGTTCCCAGCATTTTTGTCTTGCATCCCCTTAAAACAAAGCAACATCTACTTTTGACCCCCCTGTCACAGGTTTAACATGTCTGTGATTCAACACTGGGGAATTAGAAAGTGATCTTTCACAGGACAGAGCTGCGGGTCTTACAGCAGCTCGTCTCTGGTGTCTCAGTCACATGTTCAACAACACATCTGTGTGTACAGTTGGGCTGTCCACATACTTTTGGCCGTGTTGTGTGATTCGTTTTTTTTTTTTTCTCTGGGTTGAAAAAATAAACCAAATATTCTGTCGCCATGGTGCCGGCGTTTTGGTTCTGGAGATGCTCGTACATGAGCTTTTATTTTGAAATGTGGGGATGTGAGGACACGAGCACAGAAACTCTTAATGTTCAGGTCCCCGTTTGAATTTAATCTCGAGCTTTTTATTTTTTAATGAAAGTGAAGTTGTGGATGTAGAGGACGCTGTCACCTGGTTTCTGTGTCGCTGCTGCAGCTTCAGCTTCGCCTTTGGTCGTCATGTCTGGAATAAAACACCAGAGACATTTTAATGTTAAGTACATGTAACTCATAGGTAGAGGTCCTCATGGGTCCAGACCCAGACCAGATCCAGGTGGGGTCCTGTTGTATTGCCAAAGGTCCTGGGTCTGTGTGTCAGTGTGTGTCAATAATACATGGTACAGGTTTTTCATCAGATCTGATCAGGTGCGTCTTCATTTGTTGGTCCAGGAGGTGAAAAACATTGATTATTTATTGATTTGTTGGCATTTGTTCTCTGAGTTGACTGCGGTTTGGATCAGGTCGGATATTTATTTTTAAATGAATGTCCTGTGTAGTTCTGACTGGTTTTCCACGGGTCTGTTTCACATCATGTCCATAATCAGAGTTAGAGCGACTCAGCGGTGAAGAGGAGGTTCTTTTCTCTATCTCTGCTGTGGTGTTTCTGCTGTTTGTCCCTCATCAATTTCCATTACGAGTCCCCCCCCCCAAAAAATAAAACTAAATATAATAATTATATCAAATATGTCTTCATAGGAGAAGTTAGACACTTTAATAATCACTTAAAGTGTCCTAAACTCCGTTATTAAATCTTTATAGAGAGCTTCTAACTGCTGAAGAGGCAGAGGTGGAGCATTAATTCTCTATTTATGTTAACTTATTTGATATTTTAACACAAAATGTTTATTTCTCTTCAGCGCACAAAACCAGCGAGAAGACGTCACATCTGCTACATGGACATTTAGATGCAGTTTAAGCGTTCAAAATCCTTTTTATGTTGCAGCAGACAGAATATGTTTTCATCCCGATGGCTCGAAGAGTCTTTGAGGACAGCAGGAAGTGTCATTCAACCACCCGCTGGGTTTTTTACACATCGCCGGGTTTTTATTTTTCAGAAGAAGTGATGCATCGAGCAGTAATGTAAAAGTTCCACATGAGAGGCACAAGAGGAAGTCGGGGCTCAGTGGGACGGTTTCTTATTTGGATATTCTGTCAGAAACTCCCCACTTCTTTATTCTTTTTCTCAAACAACAAAATGTGAAACACATCTGAGAGAAACCTCCCAGACGGCTGCAGGACATCAGTCGAGTCACGCAGAATATTGACGTTTTTTGAATAATTCCTTTAACCTGACAGTCTGTTGGTTTGTGGAGACAGAATAAGTGAGCATCTTGCTGTTGTGTGAAAAGCCTCATTAGCTCCTGACTCTCGGGGTCAGAGTGTGAATGATTAGGAGCTCCTCTGAGGGCTGATTAAGCTTCACGAAGCCTTTTTAAAACCCGGCGGATGGAACATAAAAGCCGCTGCAGGAGGGCTGGAAACAAAGCTGTGTGCTTGATCTTTCCTTTTGTAACGTGGGAACCTGCAGGGAGGAAAAGAGCCTCTTTATGGGAGGTTCATTAGCTCTTCACCAAACAGACGGAGACGCTCCTATAGCTTCTCCATGTTCACCCGCTGGATCAGACGATGGAGAGAACAGAGCCGATGCTTCCTGATTTCTATTTAAATCAGAGGCTCGTTACAAGCTTTCAGTGGCGGGAAAATCACTGACCGCCATGTTGACCGTTGAAGGGAAAGTTTGACGTTCAGTTCGATGATCAGAGGTGCCAGACTCTTTCTTGGCTGGGACCAGTGGAGACTTCAGGAAGTTATTGGTGCCAGCCAAGAAAGAGTCCGGCACATCAGCCCCATTAAAAAGGATTCCGGTCGGTCAAATTAAGCGAGCTGAAGACTCACGTTGGACTCTGAACCTGCTGCGGGCTCTTTTCACTCCTTTTGTCCGTTTCAGAGACTTGAGAGATGAACCAACAGTGAAAATAATCCTCCACTCCTGCAGCAGAGCGTGTGCTGTTAGATGAGCCGCGGTGTTCGTACCAGACGTGTTGGCGTTCGCCTCTGTAGTCCGTCACATCCACAGAGGGAACATCTGGATCGGTTTGCTCACTGCAGCGGAGGACGAATCCATCAGCGAAACGAGGCTTACACCAACATGCAGGTTTACCACAACCTAATTTCAACTGATCACCATTCAGTAAGAAAACACTTGGTGTTACATCTTTATGTTCTTGTTAGTATTTCTTTATGCTGCAGGATGCCTCAGCCTGGCAGAGTCACACTGTCCTCTGAGCTCAGTTTTCAGAATAAGAGTCACGTCTGGAAAACATGAAGAGAATACAGAAACACCTGCAGGGACTCTTCCACACTTTGTGAACAACTTTTCAAGTAGATGCAAAATGAATCACGACTGTGCAGCTGTAGTTTTGTGTTGTGATTGTCAATTAATCAGGTGGAGGAACAGTTGAAATGACACTGCTGGCATAGTTAAGGAAAGCAGCATGTGAACGCAACACTGAAACTATTTTTAAAGTCCCACTCGTCAGACTTTTCATTAACACGTAAACGCAGCATCAATGCTTCTAATCATTAAGTGTATCTGTCCAGCAGAGCTCAGCGTTTTATTAACCAGGTGATCGGGCATTACAGGTGGTCAGAGGGGGTTTCTGCCTGCAGGTATTCAGGGTGTGGGGGGGTGATAATGTGCCATTCAGAGTGATAATTTTATTTTTATTTAACACTGCAGGAGCATGTTTATGTCCTGGTGGAGTTGTGAGTTTTTTAACGAGTTTTCTGTGGCTGAAATGAAGCCAAAGATTCTCTTCGTGTGTAAGGAAACTTTAAAAGATGTCAGCTGTGGTGTACTTCCTGCAGAATGAATGCTGTCAAATTAAAAGTCTTCTGCCTGCGTTCGCCAGTGTTCTCTGAATATTTATTTACACACACACACACACACAACCTGCCGACTGCACGAGCTAAAGTTTAATGACAAAGACTTGGCTGGTTTTAAAGGCTGATTTTTAGACTTTAAATGATTTATTCTGACATATTTATTGGTTGTAGCCCAAATGATCTCAACCTGCCCAATTCAATAAAAAGCAGCCCAGTTGGGTGGAAAACTGGCAGAATTCAACATACAGACCCAACTAAAGATGGCAAACAGAAGAAACAGACTCAAGTAAAACACCTTTTATTGTTTCTACATGGTGACTGCATGTCGCTCCCAGCACGGCTGCAAATACCTTCCACCTGATCTCCAATCAGTTCCATCAGGTGGGAAACACCTGAAACATTTTGTCAGTTAATTACCGTATAAAACCTCTCAAGCCGCTGGTCACATCAGGGGAGTTTCTGCTTTCAATCCTCCTGCTTTGGAGCCTGAAACTTTAAAAACATTTAAAATTCAGTGAAGTGCAGCAGGAACAAAACAACAGCCAGTCAGCTGTAACCTCAGTGCGCCTCCGCGGGGGAAATAAGAACCAATTTAAAGAATATGATACGAGTCTGGGTCCACTTGCATCTGGATGATCCACATCACAGACTCTGCTCTGCTGTTGTAATGGACTTATTTCAGTTTCACCAGCAAATTACTTTTTTATTACCAACAGAAACACAAGCTGAAAGTTTCTCTGAAATATAAAGACTTTCCTTTTCTGTGTGATAACGACACAAAGAGTCTACGGTGGTGCTTTGATGAAGTCAGAGGATCAATAAAGTTATTACTGTTCATCCTGAGGGGAACATGAACATCTCAACCATATTTCATGGGAATCTACTCAAAAGCTGTTGAAACGTCTCACTAAAAAACATGAATGTGCGTGGCTACCAATTAGCATTCATCCTCTGAGGAACATGAACGTTACCAGAGGATCATTTTCGCAAAAATTATTTAGACTAACAAGCTACTGAAGTGCCACCTTCAGCCCAAAATGTATCCTTGACCTACACTCGTGCCCATGACAGGTTTTTGTTTTCATTTCATTTTTTTTGTGGATTTTCATGCTCCCCAGAGAATGAACCCTAATGTTTTGGGTAACCTGACTAAGATTTCCTCATCGTGAGACCAAGTTTGTACACAAAAAATATGCAATGGGCTGTGATATGTAATACTGTAAGCACCTTGTGGCTCCCCAGTGGATGAACCCTGTGGGTTCGTATACACTCTGTGAGCTTTACCACCTCGGGACACGCTGACCGCTCAGAGGAATAAACCATTTTCATTTCATTGAGACTTTCCTGTTTACTATGCAGTCAAACACTAAACTCACAGTGACGAGGTCAGGACTCTTCGTGTTGGTGAAGTCATTTAATAAAAAAGGAGGCAGACATTTAATCATAAACATCTAATATATGTACATGAAGCACAACACACGTTCTACATTTCTCTGCTTTATTCTTACATTAACACAAATAGTGAACGTATCAGACTTGTGTGAACAGCGTCACATCAAACATTAATACCACTATCCTTATTAATTCAAACACGTGTATATTTACAAAAAGTTCAAGTTTGACTTTATACAACAAAAGTGCATCACATATAACTTTGGAATTAATATACAATATGTGTTCATAAGATGCATTTACAAGTTCCATTAGTATAAAAAAGGAAATAAAATCAGCCATCTTAGGTAGTCTTGTGTTGTCTCGTGTGTTTTTGTTTCTTCTTCACGTGCCCTCAGTGTTTCATACCATCACTTGGTTTTAATGGTTTCCGTCCCGTCAGCTTCGTTGTTGAGATTTCAAACATCACGACGTCATCATAAGACACCGAACGGCATGTGGTCCAACCAGTTTCTGGTTTTTCCGCATTATCTAAACCACTGATATGGAAGTTAACACACTGTGGGTGCGTTCTCCTTAATTTTCTCTCACTGTTTCCTGAGCTCAGACTCTCTTACAGTGATACTTCAATTAAAGTAACAGCACAGGTAGCGTTAAGGTAACTGGTCCTACGCTGCAGTTTCAAACTCATTGTTAAAAGTAACACGTTAGGTGAGTTTCGTCTACTGAAATGCATCTGAATATGAATAAAACCTGAAGCTCGAGTGTCTATAAACCAGAATAAGTGGTTTAGGTGATCAGGTGAAACCTGTTGGATATGAAGACGCTACGCCTGATTTAGCTGATGACGCGTGAGTGAAGCAGCTGACTCACGCGTCATCAGTGGCTCGTCCATCAGCTGTGTGGCTACCAGCTGACCCGTAACATCCAATCACATCCATGCAGGTGGCAGCGTGGCCATTAAAAACTTTTGGGGGATTGTTATTATTGTTTAATTCTTAATGTCTGACTTGAATTGCTTTTATTTCTAAGTGTGTTGCGACACCTCGTTTTGTTTTGAAGTGTTCTTGACTCTGAAATAACTCGCTGTGGTGCAAGTGAGCTGTTCGCTGACTGGAGCTGAAGCTGGTTGGCTGATCCGGCCGACGAGGGGCAGACTGACCCTGTTGGTCATACGCTGAGGGCCGGGCTGATGTGCTGATGTGCTGATTGGCTGATGTGCTAACCATTAGCTGTAACTGGTTGAGCCATTGGCGGGGGGGGCGGGGCATCAGGGTCCCTGAGTGACAGGTGGAGGAGGCTCGTGATGCGTTCAGGTGATCCTCATCAACTCATTAAGTTGGAAATTTCCACCAGGACGTCCCACTCAGCTGGTAAACCACATTAGACCGAGTTAGTGCCTGAAACAGCTTCCATTTAGTGAACAACACAAACTTTAGACTTTATGTCTGACTTCCATCGGCTCACTGTGGTGTCCAGAAACAAGGTATACATTTAGTGACTTCACAAGCTGAGGAGGATGGACCGAGCGCAGCGCCACAGTCTCCCACACATTATAGCTCCTCTGCTGCTTTCCCATTGGCTACAGGCTGCTCCTCCTCTTCCTGTCTCCTCCGTCTGTTGAAGAAGCCGAGCTGAGAGGAAAACACGCAGATTTATGGTTTGAATTCAGTCTGTAACTGTTGGACTGGAGAAAACACTTCAACTGAACTGGTCTGGTCGTTAAAGTGAGCTGGTCGACTGAGTCAGACACCAGACGGACTGGAGCCAAAGGTCATGTGTTATCTTTTCACAGAAAGAAATGACAAACTGCAGCCTGTGTGTAACAAACTAAACTAAACTCCTGACCTAAAATAACTTAACCAAACCAGAAAAATAACCAAGAAGACGTGTCAGTGTAGTAGTTCTTTGTGTGTGTGTGTGTGTGTGTGTGTGTGTGTGTGTGTGTGTGTGTGTGTGTGTGTACCTTCCACAGGGCCAGCACCAGTAAGGCCAGCAGCAGCAGGCCTCCCAGTGAGCTGCCCAGTATAATCCAGACGGGGACGATGTAATCCTCCTCCTTCCTCAGCTCCAGGATTATCTGCACAACACATTCACATCATCCAATTTCATTTATTCTCCTCTGACCTTCTGACAGCGGCGAGTTTTCAACATGCAGGAAAAACTGATCTGATGAGGAGGAAATAAACCCGATAAACTCACCTGATAAACTCACCTCACCAACCACACAGAGGTCACCTGACTTCCTATCAGTAATTATTACATCATGTAGCTTTTTAAGGGTGCTTTTCTCATTATGACGCACAAACTTTATATAACTTATTATATAACTCTATATGTAGCTTTAAAGGGAATCATTTACATGAGACATCATAGTGCTTTACATTAACTACATTTTTAAAAATAATTTTAGTATTAATCAATGCATTTACATATCAGGTAAAACTGATATAATGAAAAATAAATAATATTGTAAATATATAATATCAGTTGTCCTTATGCTTCATAACTGTAATAATAGTTTCTGACAGCAGGTGGCAGCAAAGCTCCACATCGAGTCTGGTTTATGGCTATAAATTATAATACTGAGTGGGGGGGTTAGTTTGTTAATTTGTCAATAAATAATTTATTTATAAATTTATTTTGTATAATTTAATTATATAATTAAAGTTTAATGTATTTAGGTACCTGGTCATTAGTCGTTGGTGAGTCAGTTCATTATTAGGAGACTTGATGAATAACCTCTCTGAACACGTCTGTCAGTTATTACCAGTGGTTTGGTTGCAGCTGGGGTGTGTGTGTGTGTGTGTATGTGTGTGTGTGTGTGTGTTTATGGTGCTGCTCTGGCCTCATTAAATAAAACAGTAGCATCATATTCCACAAAATAATCTCTGGTTGATTTGACCAGAAGAAGTGTTTCTTATGAAAATGTTGATAGAAATCCAAATGTGTAACTAAACTGAATAAGAGGCAGACGAGGTGTTTTATTTTCATTTTTAGCCTTTTTGTCTTCATTTCATTCATCGAAATGTTAACTTCATTTGTTAACATTAGTGACTCTAACTCATCTTTTATTTTTTATTTAAAGTATTTTCCATTACATCCCTGTGTCAAAAGGAAAGGTCTCGTTAACCTGGTTTTACTCCAGAAGCTGCAGTAGAGGAAACTGTTTACCTCGTGTAGGGACGGATTCTGATATTTAGACATAATATGAGTCTTCGTGGCGTTGGATGTTGTCGGCAAGCTGTGGACCGACCACTGATGTTAATCCTTGAGTATTTCAACAGTTTCTAACATTGTTATATCTGTGTTTTTAGATTATTTTTTATTGAAATAAATTGTCTTTGTGTACTCCTGCTTGCAGGCTCGCTTGCAAGTATTCAGTATGTTGAACTGAATATTTTGTGCTTAACAACCAAACTGATGCAGCAGCTGAGCTCGTTCTCTTTCTCTCTGAGCAGTGAGTCACTGTTTGAACAGAAGAAATGCACTCAGTCATTGCTCGTTCCTTCATGTGTTCATTCATGAGTTGGTGAGTTTTACCTGCCGGACAGGTCTGTCCTCCTGGAGGAACATGGGACTGGACGCTTCCAGCTGGATGGAAGCAGCAGTCAGTAACTCCAAGGTCCTGAAGCTCACCTGAAAGGTCAGTCAGGTGATTCATGTGAGGCGGGAGACAAGACAAGAGCAAAACTCCAAAACTTTCTGAACAAGTGAATGTTGAGGGTCAAGCGTTCCTCGCAGAACCTCTCAGGTTCCACTTCAGACTCACAGCGAGCAGAGCAGGAAGCTGAAGTCTTCCTCTGAGCGTCACCTTCAGCTCTCTGGAGGCCGGCAGGTTCAGTCTGCACTGGACCGGCAGACTCACGCCGTTACTGTGGTTCTGTAACCGGACACAAGAAAAACACAGTCTGACTCCAGGACGGTTCTCCGGATCCCGGAGAGGAACTCTGTGTGAAACGCCATCGGCCTTACCAGCTGTGGCAGGTGAGACAGATCCTCCGCTGCAACCGGACTGGCTGATCTGGGTCGAGGCAGCGTGCACTGACACCCGGCTACCTGCTAAGAGGAAGAGGAGGAGGAAGAGGAGGGTTTGTGATGGAAGCGGTGTCTTTTAAAATGACCATTAACGTTGATTCTCGTACCTGCTCGATGCTGTAGTCTGTGATGTTCACCAGCTGGTTCCCCCGCCTGGTCACAGCCCACACATCAGCCCTGAACAGGACGTCCTGCACTGAGAACAGGCCCAGGTTCTGGATCTGATGTCAGAAACTCTCATTAGAAAGCTGCGGCTCTTATTGTAAACCATAAATCAACTACACATTCCTGCAGTTACATTATTATTGTTTCCTACATTAACAGCTGTTAAAGAGTTGGATGGGATGGAACAACATGTTGACAGTTTGGAGAGACTGTGAGTTTAAAGTGTCACGTTGTCCTGCATTACATGAAGGATTTCCTCAAATTAAAGGGGTTTGTCCTGTTTTGCAGGATGATGCAGTTAGTAACTGAAGTGATATAAAAGAAAATGTTTAATGTGCAAGGTGACATTTTGCCACTAAGGAAGTCTGTCGCAAATGGAAAAGAGTTCTTCTTCTTCATAAATGTGCTCAGTAAATTTAACACCAATCTGAACAATAATCTGAACATTGGATTTTGAGATTTTTATGTTCAAGTAAACTTTTGGCCTGATGAAGTGGCAGAAGAAGAAAGGCCACCTTCATTTTTAGGATTCATCCTCAGGGAGGCAGCATTCACAATACCAGGACCCTGAAACTTTATTATTAGCCTTCATTTTACTATTTACACCTTTTCTTACTGTCACATGTCAGGACACAAAATCACCAACATCTGGTCTGATTTTCTCCAAATAACAGACTGAAGTGTGATATTTCTGTCTTTTCTTCAACTCACATAATAAGTGAGGTTGAAGGTGGAGGAGCTGCTGTCCTGTTGGTCCCAGGAGGAAGAGGAGGACGAGGAGGAAGAAGAGGAGCTGTCTGCTCTGATTTCAAAACGAGGAGGATTGGGGTCCCTGACAGGCGAGGGGAGAGGAAGAGTTTCAGGCTTTATATTAGATATATTTATATTATATCAGTCTTTCATACTCAAACACATCCATTAAATCAAAGTTGGTAATATTTCATGATGCTCAGTGATATCTGGAATATCTTTGACTGTGATCAGCTGACCAACGCTGCCAGCTCTTCACTGTCACTCACCTGGTGAAGAGGAGGTCAGTTTGGTACTTCAGAGGGAGGAAGATGTTATTAACGTTGTCATCTGGGTATCCCTCTTCTCCCTCGCTGGTTAACACATACACACATACTTGTGAGGACGTTGTAGTGACCTGTGGTCTCCACATCAACCTAAATCAAAAACTGCTAGGTCCCCAAATGGGAGATGAGTCCCCACAATGTAACCAGTGCAAGTACACACTTCTATATTTGTGAGGACCTCTAACTGTAACCTTGTCAGTTTAACCTCAGACACCTTTTGAAGAAACACGATCACTCTCTGCTCACATCGTCTTGGACTTATTAAATACAGACTGACATTAAAACATCTAACCTTGCAAATCAGAAGTAATATAATTTGGAGTCTTCATAAAATAATACATATTTAATCTTGGAAGCTAATGTTTTATTCTCAGAATGCACTCCCACGTAAAAAACAGATAAGCAGAGCATTTAGCAAATAAAATGTCTCCATAATCCCATTTATTGTCCTCTTATTGTACCCGGAGTACAATAACTACATATAATGAAATCATCACATCACCAACCTTCTCTTCCATTAAACCACCTTTTTATCTGCTTTACACCTTTTTAAAAGATCACTGCATGAATTATATTTGCTCTCAAATGCTCACAACATCACAAAAATAAAAGAGGTTAAACAGTTTTTTAATGAGGACTTTACATATGCATATATCGTGCAGATAAAGACTCCTCACTACTCACCAAAAATCAAACAAATGACAGAGTGACGTCAGCTGTCTCACCTGCTGGTCGTCATGACGACCCGTACATGATCCAGGAAAACAGAGCGGCTGAACTCAAACTCCAGGTGGAAAGATACCTGGACAGGATGAGAGCAGGTTGCTTTTCAAAATAAAACCTTTTCCTTTGAATGATTTGAATCATGTGAATGTGTTTTAATAATGTTGAGCTTTGGACTGTTGGTTGGACACAACAAGCATTGTGAAGGTGTCACTTTGGGCTCTGGCTCATCGTGACGCCATTTCTCACTATTTTCACTATTGTTACAAAGCAAACGATCAATGGATCAATGGAGAAAATAATCAGCAGATGGATCCAGAATGAAAATAATCATCAGCTGCAGTCTGATACACGTTCACTCGTTGTTTTGGGGGTTTTGCTGATCCTCCTTGGTCCCTGATCTCTGCGAGCAGACTGAAGCTGTGCTCAGGAGTTTCCCTCCGGATACATCTCACCTGATCCAGCAGCCGCAGCCTTGTTAAGAGGAAGCCGACAATAATCTGCACCACAGTCTGGACCAATAAACTGGACTTCATTCAGACAGGCATCTGTGAAGAGGGCCCTCGGGGGCCTTACAGTGAAGGGCGGAGCTGTGATCATGTTTACAGGACGGTCATTAGGCTAATGAAGGATTTCAGTCAATGGCTGTCAGTCGAAGCATATTCCTGCTCTGTTTAATCACTATCATTAGTGTGACTGTATAACAGCTGTATGATGGTCTAATAACACCTGTTTTACTGGCTGTCTGCAGTTACAACTGTAACAAACTGACATTTCACTGCAATTCATTCTTATTATCTGTGAAGTCTGATGTGTTTCTCTATGTTTTATGTTTGATGAACTTATATTATGAAATGATCCTAAAACCCCCTCTGTGGAGACACTCCAGACATTCAGTGGTGACTTACTGACTCTATAACGTTGGGGGACTCACAGGAGACTGAAATCTGACTTTTACTCCCTAAGAGTTAATCGCCAAAAACACTGGATCATACATTTCCCAGAATGCAACTCAATGACACCTCCAGTTTGTAATTCAGGCTCTAAACTTCAAAACTTAATTCTTAGGAGTTGTTGGCTATAGTTTTTGAAAACCTTTATACATCACATTACATTACAGACTAACACAAACATGCTCAATCAAGCATTTTAAAGGTTGAAACACGGCTTGTAAATGTGAACATATAAAGATAAAATTGAGATAAAATCAAACTATATACAACTAACTTTCAACCTGTAGAGCAGAGACACTTTTTCCGTTTCGTCAGATGACAAAAAACAACAAAGATATTCAAATAAATGCAACATCTGCCCCGTCCCTCCTGCCTACTCATCAAACATCGATCACCGATCACACCAGTGTGTAATGAAAAACTTTGTGACCGTCTCACAAACTTTGAGCTTCAAAGTTCATTCACCACGTAGACAAACCACCTCAGCACTCAGAAAATAAATAAAATATAAACATCTGTAATTCCATGACGAGTGGGCGACCTCTAGGATCATGTGATATGATCAAAAGCTCCAGAACAGCTAAGCTCCTGAATGGATTTGACACGTTTGTTTGTTCACATGTTCACTCTCAGAGCAGAAATGCTCCAGTCTCAACAGAAAAGTGGTGGGTTAGTATAATTGTTGGGTATAGTGTATAGAAATGAATATAAAGATATATTACTGATTAGCAGTATAGAAGTATAGATGCAGCACCTACCTGGGACAAGGACTTCATGAATGGAGCGCTGACGTTACAGCTCCTCTGATTGGCCAGTCTGTCGCCAGAGAAGCACTCAATCTGAATATCTGATTGGTCCTGTGGGGAAGGGGAGGAGCCTGCTGAGTCATTCAGATTGCCTGGTCATTGCGATCAATACAGAGTTTGATGTAGTTGCTGAACAACAAACCAGATGTTTTTTTTTGGTTTTTCCCCCTTTTCTTCCAGGTGTACAAAGGTACATTTTTATACTGTGTCTTTATGCCTCAATCCAACAATAATACGCTGTGATGTTCATGCCATCCACCACAGATCCCACCACCCACTGACACAAAGGACATGATCCCTCACTGGCCTCCCACCCACAAACACACAGTGCATTAGGACACCTTCACTATGAGGCTGGAGAAGAGGAGGTTGGAGGAGGTGGAGATGTGGATGGAGGCTCCGTAGGCGTTCTCTCCCTGATTCTCCAGTCGAGCAAACACCACCATCCGCCTCCGCCCGGTCTCCACCACGAACGCCGAGTCCGCCGCCGCCCCCCGGTGGCTGCAGAGTGACCAGGCGGCCCGCTCCCTCAAGCTGCAGAACTGCCTTCAGGTGCAACACAGAGACAATCACCTGGGCTCCTTAATGCATGATAACAATACAGGTGTGTGTTCATGAAGACTCACTGGACGTCCATGAGGTCAGTATGACTGTGGAGGATGAGGTCGGGAACGCAGGAATCTTCCTGCTCACAGCCGTTCCAGAAGGGAAGCTACGGCAGGAAACAGGGATCATTTATACCTCTTCGATGAGGCACCTAAAATACTTTAATATGACAGCTTAATAAAAACCACGACTGCCTGGTGGGACGAGTACATCTGGAGACAAATACTGTGACAAACTCTCACCTCGGCCCTCAGGATGCTCGGCCAGTCCGGGTCCAGCACCGGCCCCTCGTCTGCGCTCTGCAGCCCCGTCTCCAGGACAACCGCAATGGGACGTCCGTAATCAGTCGTCTCCTGTCCAGAGAAACGGTCAGCCAAAGCGTGAGTGCTGTTTATGTGTTTAGGGACCCACTTGGCTTTGTAGTCAGCGGGCAGAGAGGATTTGTGTGTTCTGACCTGGATGGAGAGGCCGAGGCGTTGGCAGCTCTGACCTCCAGCCTGCAGTAACAGAGTCCTGCGCTGCTGTCGGTCTGATTCGTCGAGAACAGCTCGAGGAGGAAAACGCCTCTCATCCAACACCAGACTGTACCAAGCAGCTGGAGGGAGGAGGAGAGGGGGAGAGGGGGTTAAAAGAGGCAAAGCAACCCAGTCTCATCCAGCTCGTATGCAGCACAATGAGATTGTAAATTGATAGAGAACAGACTTTACAGGCCTTTCAGGTGATATGAAAGAAAGTGATGTGACCTGCTGTGCTCATTAGTGGAACTGAACTTATGTTTCCAAATGTTCTGCAGGTTTTAAGGGAATGTCTGCATCCATAAATCAGTAAGTGTTTCTATCAACTATTGTTTTTTTTACATAGATTATGTAACCAAGCACCAGAAACTCTAATGCATCATTTTTTCCCTGCTTCTAACTTCACATTCATATAATTCTCACGAATGGAGTCGAGTTCTAAAAGTCCCCGGTTGGACTCAAACCAGATTAAAAGCAGGAATTTGGTGCCACAAAGACTCCAACTTTGGAAGATTCCCACCTAATTTGTCTAATTCAGACAGTTGAATTGTCAAATTAACTAACTCCACTATGAGTCTTCAGGGAGGGAACACTTCATGGACTGAATGGACAGCGGGAAGGATTACAGCGACCCATTATTCTTTCAGTGTACATACGGCATGTAAGGCGAGGTCTAGGAGTGTGTGCGTGTGAATGTGCGTGTAGATGTGGCCGTGCAGTCACTCTGTTTGTCTGATGATGATCAACAGAGAAACTACGTGGCAGATCAGTGAATCCAAATAAAATGCACACACAGGACCAAATGTGCTGCAGAAGTAATGTAATCAGTTGTGTTCCTAATTCCTTTTTTAATGGGGTAATAACTCTGTCTTCTATTGATTACTAAAGTGATGCATTTCCTGCTTCCTTATTAGTTGCTTGATGCCGTGGCAGAGCTCATTCTCATCTGTTTAACAAGTGAAGTTGGGTTTTGATTTACGAGTGCACAGAGAGCTGAGGTAAGCTGCTCCAGTGCAGCTCAGTTCATGGCAGAAACGCCACGTCTGCACTGTAAGAAATCAACTCGAGGAAATCTTAAAGGTTTGGATTTCGTCAGCCGTGGCTCCTGTCCTGAAGCGTGTTCGCATGATACCGTGTGGTGTGTTGGCATGTGTGCACGCATGCATCTCTGTCCCTGTATGTGTGTGTGTGTGTGTGTGTGTGTGTGTCTAATTCGGTCCAGATGATCGGGGGGGGCTGATGGAGAGAAAGAAGAGAGGAAGGTATGAAGGTATGAAGTGATGGAGGGAGGAGTGACACAGTTTAACGGCGGCTGGCGGGAGTAAGCATGTTAGCGAGCTTTCCATGCAGCCGGCCCGCACATCTGCAGCCAATTAACCAGAGACACGACAACAGCTTCACAAAGCCCTGTGGGGAACCTCTGCAGCGAGGAAAAGACCACGACAAGACTTTCCACACACAGACGGCCGAAACACCAAACATGTGGGTGATTCTGATGCTCTCGTCCACACAGCTGGAAGACCGGACAGCTGTAGAATTAAACTTTTCCCTTAATTTACCCAGACGACGTTCAACAGTCAACAGTTACAATGGAAGCTGCCGGTACAGCCACAACCTGCTACTACGCAGCTGGGAGTTAAAAGCTTTGGCTCATCAATATTAGTTTCTAGGTTTAGGAGGGCGTGTTGGAGCCTGATCACACCGTGAACGTCATCGAATAAAAACACAACAAACCCGCTCTCTAACTCGGGTTAGGTTTGGCCATTGTGGTTCATTTATTTGAGTCCAAATCTAAGTTCAGTTGTGTCACCCCACTGGTCAGCTTACACATGTTTGTGTTACGCTTTCCTCATCAAAGTTCAGCTGTTCACCGCCATCACCAAGAAATGAGACGGACGTTTGCAGGGAAACTAGAGAACAATGTGCAGGCGGGTGGAGCCATGAAAGAGGTGCAACAGTCCAGGAGGGACACAAGGGAGTGAAAAATGAACACCATTCTTCCATTACTCTCCTAGCAAACAAAATATAATGCAGCATAAACATGATTAACTCACTCGGGGGCCCTGGGCCAACAATGAGCCCTTGGGCCCCTATTGGCACTCTGTTCAATAAGAGAGGGGACTCCTATGGACAGGGACCCTTTCACTTCCAAACACCTGACGTCCTGTGGCAGGTCCCCACTTTGCCCAGGTTTTGTAACCCCAAAGCTTCGAGTCAGCCTGAACCAGCCCAGCTGATTCATTACGCCCAAAGCAATATTTAATTCAAATAATTAAATATATAGATAGCAAATACTCCTCAAATCTATGCCGACGGGCAAAATCCTCAAAGACAAAAAACTCACAACCTGACAAACTGGTGGATTTTAAACGTTAGTTTCTTCAGACACAAAGCAACATGATTGCATCTAATTGCGTATTTCCCTAGCCTTTTTATGCAAAGTTACACAAGTTTAAAATCTGTGAAAAGTGTGCACATATCCCTTTATCTTGAAACTGAACCTGCTTCATAAATGTACAGAGATGAGAGCAGAAAGACTTGAGTCTCTGGTGAGTCAAAGAGTCAAACTTGCACGAATAAGGCGAGGCGATCCATAATTATTGAATGGAGAGCTGGCAAGTCCTGACTCCCTCTATTGATTAAAGTAATCCTTAATAGTAACATTTAATGTTTAGCTGTAACATTAATTTTAGGCCTGAAGCCAAACTGCCTGTGAAAATATGCCTGAGCTCTGCCTGGGTTGCAGATGTCTAACAACAGCTGAAATGTGTAGTTATCGTGATGTTCCTCCCACCTACCGACATCCCTCCTGGTCTTTGTCCTGCTCTTCGTCCTGGAGTCCAGACTCAAACAGACCGTCACAGACATGCAGGTGACCTCCTTCCCTCCTCGCCAACAGTCTTTGTTAAACATGTTGACCTTCTCGGGTTCAAAGGTCAGCTTGGCCTGAATCCGCACCACGCCACGAGACCTGCAGGGAGGAAGCAGCCTGTCATCAGACCACTGTGGTTATTGTGTCTGTTCACTTGTATTACGCACATTATTATCTGCCTCTATTAAGGTCAATCATTACAATTTAGGGTTAGGACCTGGTTTTGTTAGATTACATTTGAAGTCAAAACTAGTTAGGGTTAGGCATGTCGTGGTTATGGTTACGTTTTTGGGTAAGTCTCCAGGGAATTAATGTAAGGCAACGCAAAGTCTACCGAAATGACAAAAAGAGAACATTTGGTAACTAGCACTAAAAATGTCATTAGTTTGACCTAATGATGGCGCTGGATGAAAAGTCAGAGGATCATTAAGTTATTAGAGTTCATCCTGAGGGGAACATGAATGTCTGAACCACATTTCATCACAAACCCTCCAACAGCTGTTGAAATGTTTCAATTAAAAACAAAAATGTCAGCCTCATGGTGGCAGCAGAGACAAAAATCACCAAAGTCAGAAGAATTGATCCTTTACGGATCTTGATTATCTGTAGCAAAGTTCATAGCAAATAATCCAATAATCATCAAGATATTCTACTCTGAACCACAAATGTGAACCTCATGGTAAAGCTTGGGGATCACGAGGGCGACATGAAGGCATGTACATCATTTAAGTCTATACATGCTGCTTCACGGCTAAAAAGCTTATTTGACGGTCTGACCAGATGATGACGGCAGCTCCCAGTGCTCCCACTGTCAGGTCCACCAGCCCGTCTCCGTTGATGTCCAGAACACCGTGAAGACTTTGACCAAAATACTTCAGACCTGCAGAAAAACCTGCTGCAGACAGACGCTGGAGACAGAAAGTGAGAGAATGTGTCACATCCTCCTGCTCAGAAACCTCCTGTTTGGCTGAACTGGTTCAGCGTCTGTTACCTGTCTGTAGAGGCGCTGGATGGTTTTGTTCAGGCCATAGAAGACGTACACCGCCCCCTGGTGGTCGTCCTCCAGCGGCGCTCCCACCACCAGCTCCCTGAACCCGTCCCCGTTCATGTCGGGTATCTGGGCCAACGCCGAACCCAACCGGGAGTTCTGAGAACGGTCAGAAACCTCCAGCGCCCCCTGCAGGATGAAGGATGTCTGGAGGGAGGTTTAGTTTAGTTTAGTTTAGTCTTTCTCTCCTCCGTCTGCCATGATAAAGTCCAGTCTGCTGGTGTTGTGATAACGGCTTCTGCATCTTAAAGAAATGCTCTAATGCTTTAAGTGACTGACCCTGCAGACACACAGCCAATGAGAGCGAAGCCTCTGGAGTCTCTGAGCAGTTAAACAGAGTGTGAGGATCCACCTTGCAGCAGGACATGTGGTTTGCCAGAGTGTGTGTACCTGTGGTGTAACAGTGTAGAGGTAAACCTTCCCCCTCTCCCAGCCCTGGCTGTAGTACATGGGTGCTGCCACAAGGAGGACGTCCGTTCGTCCGTCCCCGTCTACGTCCACCGATAACAACTCGCTGCCGAAATATGATCCGATCTGGAAAAGAGCAAAACATAATAAGACACGAGAGAAAATAAAATGGCAACAATGAATGAAATACTGTTTGTCAGAGCGGCAGAGTTTGATTGAGTTCACTGAGACTTTTTATCTTTTCTGTTTTCTTTTCAGTGGGGTTTGGTTTCTTTGATCACACCCAGTTTTTTTTTTTTTTTCCAATCGATTATCCATCAAGAACTCTTGCAGAGTCTCTTGTGCAGAGTCTCATCCTCATCAGTCCTCTATAACTCATCTACCTCTGTCAGAGTCACCACCACAGAACTGCACTAAATGTCTCCTTGCACTGTGTACCCTGTACAACACTCCGCTCCATACACTGGAACATTTCATTTTATTCTATTTTATTCTATTGTATTGTATTTTATTGTTGTATTGTATTTTATTGTATTCAAATATACCGGCTGCTATGACGACTTAATTTCCCTTCGGGGATGAATAAAGTAATCTATCTATCTATCTATCAGTATGTCTGTCCCAAAACGTACAATTTCCTCCCCCACGTTCATCCCCTTCCTCACATCCATCTTCAACATCCAACACTTCCTCATTTCGTTAAACCCTGAACCAGAGGCCAACATTCAGGTGGACACAGGACTGGGTTTCTGGACTGTTTCAGAGTTCAGTAACAGCTTTTAGCTTTACCAAACTCAAACTCTCAGGGACAACAGCCTCACAGTTGGAAAACCACTTGGATACAGCCATGTGTGGATACATACAACAGTAAAATATCTGCATGCTTGTGTGTGTGTGTGTGACCTGCTCTCCCAGCAGGGCCTGCAGGATGGTCAGGTTCCCGGTGTTCTTCAGCGTGAAGATGATGACCTTTCCGGTGTGGTTGAACCTCGGCGCTCCGGCCACGTAGAGCTGAGCACCGCGGGATGAAATGAGCGAACCCACCGAGTAACCTGAAAACCAGGAAACAAACAGGATCAACGGACCAACAGGAGCAGGACAGACTGCTGTAACTATCAAACTAATCTGGCCCCAAACTCAAGAAGTCCTGACATACAAATAGAAGAATAGAAGAACGATTATACACGTCTTTACCCAGATAGGCTCCGTGGTTCTTCAGCTCCTCTGGAAACTCGTCCTTATAGGACGACTTTGGTGGAACGACTTTTCCATGTTTCGTGTCTTTCAGCACGGCACCGTTCCAATCGTAGGCGCCCACCGCCCCGAGCAGGACACCATCCTGAGGTGGAGAACATGGATTTTAATGGAGATCACTGTGACACAGCAAGCTTAATGTACCGCATTCATGTAACATGAGAAGAGCTTAAAGAGCAGGATGATCCCAGCGCTGAAACCCAGAATTAGTTCACAGGTTTATTGAATGAATTCATCAGTGCAGTCACTTCTGCAGGTTGTGAGTCCAAGTGGGATGTTCGGGGGCTAACTGTATATTTTCACATATGCTGACTGGAAATGTTTTTCCCATCGTGCAGCTCAGGTAACAGGACACAGAAACGATTCATTTTCAGATAATTCACTGGTTTATTTAGTTTAAGAAGCAGAAAAACAGTTTTCTCAAGCCTTAAAATGTAGAATCACAGCATTTGGAGATACAAGGATTGGAGAGTTAGTTATACTCCACTTCTGCTCGAGGAAGCCTGAAAACCTTTTTTGCTATGTGCAACTTCTATTGGAGTGAATTGAGCTTTGTCTTGGAACACAGCAGTTCAGTTAATGCATTCATGGTAAAACAGTGACAGTGAACTATAAAAGTATAACAAGTGTTGACAGCTGGACCATGACACCATGACACGGATGCAAAAGTTCACCTTTGTGTCCAAAGACGAGTGTCGTTTGGATCTCAGGTCATCAATAAGTCATGATTAAAAGAAGTCTCAGCATTCAAGATTTGAATCTGAACTCTGATCAGAAGCCGTAGTTGCCTCCAAACTTTCCATTTATTGGATTCATCACTGGACACCTTCAGTGTAACCAGCTGTGTCTCAGTCTGTTCCTCTCTGGGCCTGGACAGGAGATTTCATCTCTCAGGTCATAAAACTAAAGTCCAACAGAAGTCACATGTCACTGTGTTAAGTTTTTTTTTTTGTTAACTTTTAGTTCACATCATCAGATAAAAATTTTCTCTTTGAGGAACAAAACTAAAATGTATCATCTAGTCGTTTCAGGTCTCATTTGGCTTCATTACAAAGGACTAATTCAACATTTGGGAAATGAACTTATTCATTTCCCTTCCGACAGCAGATGAGAAGATTAATATCATTCTCCAAATATGAAGTAAGAATCCTGCTATTTGATTCTGCATTATTTTACTAGTAGAAAAAAAAAAGAACACGTGTGTGCAGTCAGTCGCACACTCAGATGAACTCTGGCGGTCGTAAAGTCCAGATATGAAAGTTATTATAGCGTTGAGTCATAGTCTCTACGGGCCAGTGAGTCGAGGACCACAGTGAATGACCAAATCCTTGGCCACAGCAGCGCCACAAAGCATCCCGCCTGGCTGCACGTGGACTCACTCTGGATCTGCACATTCACTGTGAAATGTCAAGACGCTGCTTTGTAATCCTGTAGGAGGGAGGGGAGGGTGGCTCTCCTGCAGGAGGACTCGGTCACAGATGATACTGTGCGTCTGTTTTCCACATCAGTCTGACTTGGACCTGATTTCACATTTTTACCTTTAGTCTGTGTATGTGATGGTGTGCAGAGTTGTTAATGAATGCATGTATCTGTGTGTGTGGGTCTGTTCTTCATGTGTTCCTGCATGTATTCATGTGTGTGACTGTTTTGTTGGCAGCTTTACGTTCAGGAAAACCATCTGCTCTGTGTTACACATAGAAAGTTTCCACGACACCATTTTCACTCCCTGACGTTGGAATTCAGTCTAATATGATTTTCCCTGGACGAGAAACAACCAAAATATTTCTAGAAGCTTCTTATGCTGCAGCTTCAGACATCTGTCAGGACCAGAACCAGACCGATACCGGATGTCTAATGGTGATACTGATACCAATAGTTTAGAGTTTGATCTTCTGTCAAGAGTGTTTCTGTTGAATCAGAATCAATAAAACACACAACTCTGCTCCTGTCTTCTGTTGATTTTATTGGATCATTTTCTGCTTTACTGGAGAAAATTGGAGGAAAATCCGTAATTGTTACCAACATGGATGAGAAACTTAAACCTGCCAAGTCCATATAAAAGTACAGATCAGGATGTTATTCGGCAGTCATTTGAGGGGAAATTATAATTATTATTATCCAGTGCGGACAAATCTTTGGAAATAAACATGTTGAAATAATCAACTACACATATACAGAATATAATTCTGTAATGATCAAATTTTAGTGTCCTTATGATCACTGGTGAGACATTTCCACAGAGGAAGTGACCGATCCAAACTAAAGCGTTAGAAAGCTGGACTCATCATCACATCATCAAGGACCAACTCACTGATGTCAACACGCAGAATCTCTTCAATGTAAAACTCAGATTTCAGGGCTTAAATTGAATTAACAGAACACTGTATAAGGAAGTGAACGTGAGCTACTCACTTTGACTAAATGTGAGGAGAAACCAGCCTGAGCCATCTGCAGACCAAACCCTCGACCCTGACTGCTGGTTCCTGCAAAACAGAAACACAGACAACATCATCCTGTTACTTTCACATTTTAATGAATGCCATTTCAAACTCTTTTAAGCGGTGCCAGCAGTGCTGATCCCACTGGGAATCAACAGCCTACATTACAGCTCTCTGCAGCCTTTAGGTCTCTCTTCTGGTTTGTCAGCTTGCACAGCTGATTCACAGCAGCTCTCACCAGCTGACCCATATCAAAGTGAAAGCAGACACTTCAAACATTCAGATTCACATAAGATCGAGACAATGAATGATGAAAATGAAGAGCTGGATAGATTTTCTCAGGGAGTGTAGACCAAACCAGAAACTATTGGAGTAAGATCAAACAGGTGGACTGATTCTGCAAGTTTTAAACCTGCAAAATGGGAATGGGAAGTACATTTACTCAAGTGCTTAAGAGCAAGTATTTCCATTTTCTGCTCATTGATATATTTCTACTCGACTTTTCAGAGGTAAACATACTTTTTACTCTACAACATTTATTTGAAAGCTGGAGTTACTGGTTACTTTACAGTTGAAGGTTTCACATTTAAAACAATATTTGATAATGTTTTGGATGTCTTTTAGTTGTTGGCCGTTCCACCAAGGAGAGAGTTCTGATTTAAACTTCTCAGATATTTTCATTTAAATAATTGTTGGAGACTCAAGTACTTTTTCTTTTCTTACATTTTGCTGATAATATGTATTTTAACTTAAGTATGAATTTGAATGCAATACTTTTACTTTCTGTCTCTTTAGCTGCTAAATGTTCACCAGCTAGTCTCCAACTGGCTCTGTTCGCTGTTTGCAGGAAGTCTAAGGTGGGTTTTTAGAGCTTGTTTGATAAAACCTGATGAGAGCGCTAAAGACAGAACCAAAACAGTAGTTGGTCGTAAAACCAAAACATTGAGCTGAAAGACGCCAAAAGGCTCTGTGGAGCTGAGGGGAACTGAAGAGTCGGGCCAGAAAATCTCTGTGAACTCTTTTACATTGTACATTTGATGAACATTTTAAAATCACCACAGGCAGCTCAATAAAGATTGAGCTGCAAAGATTGAACATGTCAGCTGACCTTCCAAAGAGAAAATCCTCTCTCCCAGTGCGTCCACGATGTCCTTGAGCGCCGACTCGTCTGTCACGTTGAAGAAGTGCTTCTCATCTGGGTCACTAGCAATGAACTTGATTTCTTTCAGAAAGGCTTCTGGGTTGATTCCCCGGCGGTTGTAATAACCCAGAACCTGGACGAGACGCAGAGGAAACTCTCAGGACAGAAAACAACTGTTGTTCTGGGGAAGAATTGGGAGAGCTGGAAGTAAATTTTAGGTTGCAGGTGAAGAAGGAAGTCCGAGCTCTCAGGAACAGAAAGCTGAGTCGGGACCAGGCAGGAAGTCAGACAGGGTCAGCAGGGTATTTGGGGGTCGAAGGTACAGAGGGACGGACTCACAGCGATGGCGTACATGGTGACGTTGTCTCTCTCGCTGTCGGCGACGGCCTGCAGCAGCTGTGGACTGTCATGAGACTCTCCATCTGTGATCACGATCATCACCTTCTGAGCTCCCGGCCGGCCGCCACGCTTGAACCCCTCCGACCTGCACGGCAACGAAAAGAAACAGACTGTGATGAGTGAACCAGGTCAGTTACAGTGTGGGGTTTGTTATTCAGGGATATCATTTTGCACCGTACCGCCCCACGTTAATGCCCAGTGCCGTCCTCGTCTCCTCGCCGCCCCGCTGGTCGATGCTCCTGGCGGCCTCCACCACCTCCTCCACTGTCTGGTACTCACCCAGACTGAACTCATGGACCACTGTGGAGCCGTACTGAACTACGCCCACCTGCAGCCGAAACAGACCACAGCTCAGCCCAAACCTGAACACCTGAAGCTGAAGGTGTCACCACACCACTGCTGCAAAACATCTACTCAGAGACCTTTTCCTCTGTCCGCCTGTAGGTCAGCTTCCAGTAAAACCAGTCTGCTACTGGTGGCCGCTCAACCGCTCCAGAAAATCATGTCAAACAGCCATCAGTTTTGGTTTTAACCAATTTTTACATACAGAAATATCTCAACAACTATTGGACGGATTCCATTAAATTCAGAGACATTCATGATCCCCAGATGATATATCCTACTGACACCATGAGCTGTACGTTAAAAGTTTTGGAATATCTCGTCAACTATTTTGATGGATTGTTGTGAAATTTGGTTCAGACATTCATGTTCCCCTGAGGACTAAATGTCAAGGACTTTGTGATCCTCTGACTTTTCATTTAGCTCCATCATCATCATCATCATCTTAAAAAAAGCAAATTGGTTTTAGCTGATTTTCACCTGGATTTTATGACAAACTCCATGAGCTGTTTACAGTTTACAGCAAACAAAGGACAAACATTATAGATCATTCAAGTTTGTAAGTTATAAGAGTTCTTATTTTTGTATGTAAGACTTTATTTTATATTATTTCCTAATAATTTCTGAGGATGAATTGTGACTTATTAGGAATGATTAATTTGGTACTAATTATAGGATAAGTAGTGACAAGTTCTAAAACATTTATTTAGTTTAATTAGTTGTGTTGAGTTGAACCAAGTTGAATTTCCTTGAAAAAAACATAAATTTAAAGCCATTGACCATTCATTTATTTGAATGAGCCCCTTGATCATATGACTGCATGTTCTAGTGTTTCCCCAAACCTATTGAGAAATTTATTTTGGTGGTTTGTTTAAAAGTGGCAACTTTTCCAGAACAGAAGCCATGTTTTTCCAGCTTGAAAATTAGAAACATAAACTAACGACAGCCCAGCGAGTGGTGTTTTCATCCACTCACATGTAGGAAGGATCGCAGCTAATGTCTCAGTGAAAGTACAACTGTCATCATCTGCTGTATGGTTTGTTCCTAACCAAAGACCACATTAAGAGACACAAAAGACTGTGTGTTGGCCTATGAGCATTGGCTGCTGTGAATGGAAAGTGACATAAAAATACAAAAGACGTGACCTTCGTCCTCATTGGCAGTTACAGACCTGGTTTCATGCGAACTGTTGAGAAATGTGAGTAAAACTTTACCAACGACCAACGTTTTTCAAGGCTGGAAGCTGCCAGTAGCTGAGAGTTTGTGGTTATGTTCAATATCTTCACATTTTTTAAGCATCATGCCAAAGAATTCAAAGTATTCTCTATAAATGTATGAATGGGAAAGCCTCTGACACAGCGTTTAGAGCATGAAGAGACCCTAAAACGGCACTAAAACTACAGTTTATTCACAATTTATGTATTTTAAAAAAACTTTTTTGAACAATAAACAAATAAATTAAATTAACAGCGGATGATATCTGATATATTTACCTACTATAACTATAAATCTCAGATTCATATTAGAACATCCGGAGACATTGTAGACAAATACAGTACGAACTACAGTATTGAATCCCACTGGACTCGATCTTTTTAAAATGTAGTGCTGAACCGACCTGCGTCTGACCTGGGCCGATGTAGAACTTGTGCAGGATGGTGATGAGGAAGTCCTGGACCTCGTACCAGGGGTAGATGGAGTTAGAACCGTCCAGAACGATCACGATGTCCATGAACGTCTCACACCCTGAAAGATCAAAAGAACAAGATGGATACAGATGGATGGATGGATGACAGCGTGATGGATGGATGGATGGATGGACAAAGTGATGGATGGATGGATGGATGACAGCGTGATGGATGGATGGATGGATGGACAGAATGATGATGGATGGATAGATTGATGGACAAAGTCAATCAATGGACAGAGTGCTGGATGGATGGATGACAGAGTGATAAATGGATGGATGGATGACAGAGTGATATATTGTCACGATCTGGTCTTTCACCTCTCTTTTGTCCCATTCTGTGTTACTGTTCCCTGTTCTCAGACCTGCCATCTTCATTCTGTCCACCAGAGGCCCTCAGACTCTCCCTCCTTCCCTCATCACCTGACTGCCCCGCCCATCTCCACACCTGTCCCCACCTCTCATCAGCCCTGCACTCACCTGTCTGACTCTGCCCACTCCTCACCTGCAGCTCATCCCCTCATCAGACCCTCTGCTCATATACCGGTCTAGTTCCCTTGTTCCTCTGTCAGATCATTGTGTGTTTGTGTGTGTTACCTTGTGCCATGTGTCTGGGTTTCCCTGTAACTTTTCCTTCACCTGCCTGCCCTGGACTTAATTGATTTTTGGGGGATTTTCAGTTTGCCTCATTCTCCTGTATGTTTTTTTTCAATTAAACTCCCTGTAATATACCTGCCGGCCTCCTCTCCTCTGTTCTCTGTGTTTGGGTCCTCCCCCTGTTTTCCTGCATTGTTCCCCCCTGACATACATATATGGATGGACTGATGGACAAAGTGATATATGGATGGATGGATGGACATATGGACAGATGAACAGGTGGATGGATGTGTATTGATTACTCTGCAGGGCGGGTGCGATGGTGTGGGACAGTCTGAAGTTCCGGCTGACTCTGGAGCAGATTCCTGTGCTATACAGGGAGCTTCCACATTCATGAGACCAGAGCGGACCACAGGTCTGAGGACACGTTCACACACAGCAGGGAGGAAAAACACGTCTCAGATATGGGAAAAACATGCAAAACAAGTGAGATTCTTATTGCAATCAGTGGTGGAAGAAGTATTCAGATCCTTTTACTACTAATACCACTGTGTAAAGTATAAGAAAACTGTTGTGTCATGTGACTCACCACAAAGCTGCTGTCTTTTGGGTTGGAGGTCAGCGTCATTCCCAGCCTCATTTTGTCTTTCCTCTCAGACACGTTGTCCAGAGAAAGATTCCCTGATTCAGAAACACGTCTCAGTTAAACACTGAACTTTGCACAGTGAAGTCAGTCTGTGAAGCTTCAGTTATCTTCTCGGTGACGTCTGTTAATCTCATATTCTTCTTTTTGTGTGCTTCAATGTTCAGTTCGTGAACATTTAAAATCAAATTACTGGACTCATACAGCATGCACATTCAGTTATTTAACATTTAAAACAAGAAATAAGCCAAAATAGGTACACATATGTTACATAATCTGTTAAACATTTAAATGCCAAAAGCAGCAGATTCTGCTTTTTGGCATTTAAATGTTTAACATATTTAAGAAAGTAAATCTGTGATGCTGAAGGATTTTTTCAACCTTGGGGGCTCCATAATTTAACTCTCTGAAAGGGACCTTACTGCAAAATGCGTACTTTCACTTTGGATACTTGAAGTACATTCTGCTGATAAAATATATTTTACTAAAATACTTTTACTAAAGTGGGATTTTGACTGCAGGGGTGGGAAGTAATGTACAAATTATTTGCGTAAGTAGAGTTTTCAGGTATTTGTACTTGTACTTGAGTATTTATTTTTCTGACCGCTTTTGACTTTTGCCCCCTGCATTTGAACACAAATATCTTTACTTTCTACTCTTCTACTCAAAACAGGCTCCTTTAGTGTTAATGCATCTGTATTTTGCATCATTCAACTTAAATGGACAATAACACATAGAAAAGATGATTCTTTGGTTTATCCATCAGTGGAGATCACACAGGACAGACAGAATGAGACGAAAAAGAGGAACAGGACAAACTCTTCATTTCTTTGCACGTATCATTAATGAACTTTCATGTAGCAGTGTTTGAACCAACCTCAGCCATGGGTTTGTTTTAAATACATACATTTTAATATCTCTTTAACAGAGTCTCAAAAGTTGTCATTCCAGGCATTTATTTATTTTATCATTTGCAAAAATTGCCCATTATGAATTTGGGCCCCTGCCCCTCCAACAGCCCCTGCTGCTCACCCAGGTAGAGTCGGGTGCAGTTTGCAGAGTTACTGGTATCCAGCGGACATCTGTACACATCACCAGTCTGTTGCTTCCCTGTGGTTTCAGAGGGAGCGCCGACCAGCAACCTGGACACACACACACACACACACACACACACGCACACACACACAGAAACTGGATTTTATCCGTCAACAAGCTCAGCATAACTTCTTGGGAAACATCTGTGTTACACTATTTAATCTTTGGGATTATGTGCTGCACAAAATAAACACAGCGCCATGACGACGGCTAAAGTAACTGAGTACATTTACTCAGGCGCTGTACTTAAGTACAATTTTTGAGGTACTTGTACACTTGGATATTTCCATTTTATGCTACTTCCCCACCACACATCAGAGGGGAATACTGCACTGTTTATTGAACTGTATTTATCTGACAAAAAGATATAATAAATTAATAAAATCCATCACTAAACCTCTGGTGATTATCAATCCTGTTTGAATAAGACTTGTAGCAATACTCCAGTAAAACCTGTGTTTAGAGTATGTTATAATGGAAACGTGTAGAGCGAAGAACTGTTAACACCTCATGCTATTCACCTCTGCTGGTTATGGGAAAGTCATTTTTAAGGAAAAATACCAAACATTCCCAAGTTTTCTTTAGAATTTGCTGCTTTTCTGTTCTGTATCAGACACTGAAAACCCATTTTATAGACCCAAAACAACTAATTTGAACAGATAATGGTTCTAGCAACAAGTTTAAACTGTGTGTTAAGCCAAGGATTTGCAAAAAAATGAGTTATGTTGTGGTGAAACAGAGAAGTTGGGTGATAGAGAAGTGAAGTATGCTGCAGGAGTGGTGAGAGAAGTTCCTGTGGACACTGTGATGCTTCTTTAGACTCTGTGAATCTGAACCTGCATGAAGGAACAACGTATAAACTTTTCAGGGCATTTTTAAAGTCTGCAAGCTTTGTGTTTGATACTCAAAACATGGATTTTTGGTGTAGTAATCCTTTAACTGTAGTGTCCTAATGTTATGAAATGTAGACAGAAACTTTAATTTCATATAATGAAAAGCATCTTTACTGTACTTTGGTGCACTGAGAGGTCAGTTCTTGTTGAACGGGGTCACACAGCGAGCAGGTTATTAGTGTTAACCAGAGTAAACGCCACCACATGTGGTCTGGACGGCGGTTCTGGGAAGAGGGCTGAGTCACATACCAGAGGAGATGCCACAGTCGAGCCCTAACCTCCAATCTGCTAATGTGTCTCCCGTCCACATCAAACGGGCGGAGAGCAGCGCTGACAAACCACATCCCAAACAGAGCCCGTCCACATCCTGCAGCCTGCAGCAGCACACAGCAGACACCAACCTGACATCACCCCGTCACGCTGTCATTGAGCTCAACCTGCACACTATACCTGCCTCTGCTTTATGGGGCTATTTGTTACCTAATTACTGGTGTCCTGCATTTCCTATAACAGCCCTGTAAGAGGGATGGATCTGCATTATTCAGCAGTGGGTTTCATATAAAGGTGGAGAGAACAATGTTGAGAAAAGGGAGAATATTCTTAATTCTTCCTTGTAAAAGTCTTTCTGCAGACATGCGCTGTGCTGCAGACTTCACTCCAGGAAGTCACCAACAGTCTATAGAGATATGGATGTGATGATGTGAAATTAATCTGATGATGTTTCCATATTTATTCATGAAAACATTTTCTTTTTTACGTTTTTGTTGTGCACGTTAATTGTATGTAGTGAGGCTGGCACATGCACTCACAATGTCGGCTGAAAAATTTGTCTCAATCTAGACAGACAAACGTTTCCATTTATTGTGTCTGGAACATTCGGAGCATATCTGATGTAGCTGTAATGCAGCAGGCCCTGCACATACTGTATCCTTCAGGTCAAAGGTCCCATAGAGCTTTTTATCCTCACACCCTCACATGTCACAGGACAAACGTCTGCCAGACCAGAGGGTGAACATTTAAATAAAACCCTTGTTAAACGTTGGTACAAAACGGCAGCTCACTGTTGGATTCTGAGGAAATGTTGTTGATTTCATTTTGACCAGTTACAGGTCGATGAAAACACACTAAACTACTGAATGAACAAAGGAAAGCAGACGTGTCCGTGGTGGCAGTGTTGGTCGGTCAAACTCTGCACGCTTGTTCAATGTGTGAGGAGAAAAAACCCCAAGACAAACAAACACACACACACACACACACACACACACACACACACACACACACACACACACACACAGATCCCAGCGTGGAGGCTGGCAGGCTACACAAACACTCGGCTCTGTAAACACGTTCGGCCGGAGGTTTGACCTCAGAGGCCGACACAGGTCAACGGGTTTGACCTCCAACAGACACAACAACACCCCCGACCAAACACACACTCACGGCTCAACGTGCAGTCGACCTTCGTTTTATTAAAGTTTTCCACAGTTTATTTATGTGGCTGACGTCCAGCTTTACAGACAGAAACTGTGACTCGGGGAAATGTAAATGAAGCAGACTTGATTTACAGCCCCACATTTAGCTTTAGAGGAGGATTTGACTCAAACACAAAGAATTAACACATAGTTGGAAGTGTTGACTGTTCATTTGCATTCAGCAGCTCTCGCTCTCTTTACTGAGACACCTGAATGAAGTAATAACAATCAAATCTGTAAGCAGGCCAAAAGGCACATTTGCTCCAAAGGGACTGTGGACGGTTGTGAGGCTGAAGCGTCGCTGCGAAGCCAGAACATGTGGCTTCAAGACAGCGAGGTCAAAACTTTCACCTTTCTCTTTGGTCTTTGTGTTTGAAAGTGTCACGTTCCAAAAGACGGACAACAGTCGAGCGTTAAAACCAGTCAAGGGGCTTCATGTGTGAGACAGTGAAATCCGATCCAGGAAGTCCAGTTTGAATAACAGATCGGTGAGTTTGAAGGTTTATTAGACGTCTGATGAAGCTTTAGTTCTCAGCTCAGAACTAACACCAGAGCTCGTTCACTAAGCACACAGAGGGTCTCAGCATTAACCAGTCTGTACGACCGGTTCTTCCTCATGTTATACTTTCTGTGAAAAATATCTAATTCAACCATCTTATCTATAGTAGCTGCTCATTTTGTGTTTTGTTGCGTTGCTGAAGGCCAGGCTGAACTGCGTGAACATGGAGTCGACATTACCTCCCATAGTTACCTCTGTATGTTATAAGCTCTCTTAAGTTATTTAAAACCTGACATAAACCTGCCTTAACACGCTTCAAGGAGCTGCTCACAAACCCAAAAGAACTTCTTTTATGGAAATTTGTCAATTTTAAGATACAAATTACTGGTCAAAAGTCATTACAACTATAAAGTTGTACAGAGGAACAGGTGTCAGAGGTCACAGGACCCCGATGGTTTATGGGTACAAGTAATAATCCTGAGAATCCTGTATGAAGAGAAACCAGAACGATGATTCTTCCATCCTGTCTAGATAACAACATCAGCCAAACACCTGAAATGTAAATGTCACCAGGCTGTGTAGGAAAACAGCTCTGCAGAATAACGATGTCAAATCCCCCCTTTAAAAACACACACACACACACACACACACACACACACACACAGCAGAGTGATGGGCTTCCCAGAGGGAGGCTGGGGAATAACAAACCGCAACACATAGTTTCCAGATCCGCCGCTCCGCCTCGGGATGCAGGAGTCTCGAGACAAACGCAAATACTTTCCACTTATTTACCTGCGACTTCAAAGGCACAGAGATTTTGTAATCCTGGAAGACTGCAAGGTATTCATCAGGGCTGAAATGTTTCCAGATAAAAAAAATGAGACAGCACAGAGAACCAGGAATGTTGCACAATCTCACCTGCACCCACAGACAGACAAGAAAAACAACAGTGTGGCTGAAGATTCTCGCTTCTTTCAATTTGATCTTGTTTCATCTCTCCTGAACCTTTCATTGGCACCCTGCTGCCTTTAAAATCAAACAACCTAGATTAGATTGGATTAGATTAGACAGATTACACCACATTACATGAGACATTAGTTGACATGAAGGGTGCTTTCATGTCTTCACATCAACGGTTTTGGTTTATTTCAAATGAATTGGTGTGAAAACTTTGTGGTTTATTTGTGGAGTGAAAGCAAAGCAGAGCAACTACAGGATTTTGTGAAAGACATTATGTGACTTTAGCATGAAATCCAAAGACAAAGTACTAATAAATACATTATGCAGATTGAGTTGTCAAGAAAGCAGTTTGTATAAACTAGAAGACACAGAAGAGAGATTAGATGAGAAGGGAAGAGTAGAGATTAGATTATGGGATGTTTGTGAGATTAGGTGAGACAAGACAGGACTCTATGAGAGAACATGAGTTGAGTTAAAACAAACTGGAATGAAATGGGATAAAACCAGATTAGATGAGACTAAATGAAACATGATGAGATTGGACAAACTGAGATGAGGTTTGTATTAATCTCAGAGGGAACTTCAGGTAACACCCCAGCATCTCGCCTCATCTCACATCTATTAGTTTGATCTAATTTTATGTAATGAGATGAAATTTAATGGGATGAAATAAGATTAGACAGAGGTGAGATGGGATGAGATTTTTGTTATTCTCTTTGAGGGAAATTCAAGTAACTCAGCAAATTGAGATTAGATTCAAAAATGAGATAATGAAATCTGATGAGGTGAAACAAAATTAGACTACATGAAAAAGACCTCATCTCAGTTCAGAGTGAAGTAAAATTATCACCACAGCAGAGATGACAGAAATCTCTTTGTTTGGTTTAATCTCATGTTGCTGCATCTCATCCCACACAAATTTATTTAATTCATCTAATTTCTACAGATTTTATCTCCTCCAATCTCATCTGACCTCATTCTATTCAATTTAAACTCTATTTTATCTCTTCTAATCAATTTTGTCTCATATCCTCTCAGAATTCTCATTTGTACATCATATTGCCAAATCCCTTATAATGTTTCCTTATTTTTCTCATCTTACTTTGTTTCATCTTATTTCATCTAATCTCACTTCTTGTTATGTGAGCTCACTTCGTCAGATTTTATGTCACTTCATCTTCTCATCTCTTATTTGATCTAATCTCATCTCACTTCATCTCATTTTATTTCATCTAATCTCACTTCTTGTTATGTGAGCTCACTTCATCAGATTTGATGTCACTTCATTTTATCTCATCTTGTATTATCTCTTCTTATCTCATTTAAACATATCTCACTGCATCTTATCTTAATTTGTGTCATCTAATTTCACCTCATCTCACTTCTTGTTATATTAGCCCACTTAATCTCATTTATCTCATTTAATCGTATCTCACTTCATCTCATTTAATCGTATCTCACTTCATCTCATCTCATCGTGTCATATCTCACTTCATCTCATCTCATCGTGTCGTATCTCACTTCACTTCATCTCATCAAATCTCACTTCACTTCATCTCATCAAATCTCACTTCATCTCATCTCATCAAATCTCACTTCATCTCATCAAATCTCACTTCATCTCATTTTATCGTGTCGTATCTCACTTCATCTCATCTCATCGTGTCGTATCTCACTTCATCTCATCTCATCGTGTCGTATCTCACTTCGTCTCATCTCATCGTGTCGTATCTCACTTCATCTCATCTCATCGTGTCGTATCTCACTTCATCTCATCTCCTCTTCCTTGCAGCAGAGAGAAGCAGCTGCAGGTTTGAATGTGGCTGCCGGTATATGAGATCCACCGGTAGGTTGGAAATAAAGATGAAGGATGAGCAACCAGCCGAACTCTCACAGCACACTGATGGAGGGCCAAGGACAAACTGTACAAGAACACATGAGTCCACGAGAAGTAGAGTAACAAGCTATGTGACCATAGGATCACATCTAGATTATGAAATCCAGATTTATAGCAGAAAGGACTATAAATAATGCCCTGCCGCGCCACAGGTATGTTCCAGTTATCAGACACAGTGGAAAATGTGTCATAACAACATGATTCTGACATCTCAACATGATTCACTGACACTCAGCACAGGGAGGACAGAAACCAACAACCAACTTTCCTGGAAACATTTCCGAGTTTAAGGTTTTTCGACTCACTTTCCCAGGACATGGAACTTTGCTTCTGACAGGCCACAGTGTCCAATAAATCATAAGATTCAACAGTTATGTATATTTTTAACCAGACAGACATCATCCATTCTGTCTTTACCTGAAGGTACTTGGAGCTAACTCAGGCTTCCAAATACTGGAAATGTGATCAGATGCCTTAAAGCCTTGTTAATAATGGAGTGGATAATATTATTTTGTGCAGTTTAGTCATTTAGCTTAAGATCTATTGTCTTCGTTAAATCTATCCAAATATGACATACTACAATTACATCACACGGAAGCCATTTGAAATCTTTACTTGTAAACACGACTTCAGCCAATTTGCCATTTTAAAATTTCCACTGAAACACCATTAACAATGAAAACAGGTGAAAAACAGATTACGTGTTCATATTTTTAACACATTGTTTGCTGTAGTCTAGCTAAAGTTGGCCAGCTACTGTAGTTGCTTTCTAACTGGGAAGTTAATTAACTTAAATTCAAGCAGCTGTTATGGTTTCCAGCCATCCAATAGCTTGTCATTAAACACCACTGGATCCAGTACTAACCCTAATTTATCACAATGGTAATAAATGGAGAAACGTCACCACTCTTTAGACAGAGAAATTATTTAAAAACTGGTTTCTGTCTGTGGACAGACCACTACAGACTGGTTTCTGTATGTACAGAGACCATTACAGACTGGTTTCTGTCTGTAGACAGACCAGCACAGACTGGTTTCTACAGATGTAGACAGACCAGCACAGACTGGTTTCCTTATGAATAATGAACCTCACCATTTGCGCCCTCCTGCATCGTGCTGCTGGACTTTGTAACCAAACTGGTTTTCTTTGGAACCGGAGAAGATCTTGAAGTTCTTTGAGTCGAAGTTGAAGCAGAGCTGCAGATCTGAAACACAGAAGAAGAAACTCAGATGACACAACACGCTCCATCTTCGTCCACTTTTCAAACTGGAAGCTGTCCAGTATGACCAGTATGACCAGGCCACATAATGTATTTTTTGTCTATGTGTAGATAAATGGCCAGTGGAATTCCAGCAGAGAGTAATTTATACGCCCACATGAGCAGGAAGTAGAGCAAAAATCAAAAACAGCTACAACAGATTGGGATCACTTCCTCTTGGAAACACTGTCACTCCATCACCATCATTCTGTCCGCCTACACATTGAAGCCACTGCTAAATGGAGAAGGTTTATGTCCCTTTTTAGGGGGCTCTAGGAAATGTAGGAACGTCTCTAATTGAAGAAGATATTAATGGAAAATGGCTTTCCAGAAAATGTAAATTACACTTCATCAGTAAAAGATCTCCTGGAATCAAACTTTCCTCTAAGAGCCTCTCTGGCCTGGATTCTGTTTCTCCTCAACTTCTCCACAGAAAAGAGAGAATGAAAAAACTAAATCACACACAGGTGTTCCTGATATTATGTCCTTTCCCACAGGTATGTGGCAGGACAAAATATTGTGAACACCTTCCAGTATAATGAAATCCAAAACAACAGCCAAACCAACCAATGGAATCCAAATCAATAACACCACAAATACTGGAGTGCAGATGAATAGTTACCTTACATTAGCAACAGTGTGCAATTTATTTAGTCCTATATCCTTTTTCTAATTATATAAATAAAGTAAAAATATGCTGTTATGGTAACATTTGTTCAAATGGGTAATGTGAAGAGTAAATCACTGGATAAGCTTTGAAAAGACTTTAACAGAAATGAAAACCAAACATTTTTGCCGAAAAACACAGTTTTGGCTTAATATCTGTATCAGTCTCTTTTCCTCAGTTTGATTTACTTATTCTTAATGAAATCTGTCCTGAACCAAACACATGGAGGTGTTGAAGTGAGCAGACTTCTTTAAAAGCTTGACAGAGGACGGAACCTCCTCACTGCTACCAGGAAACCCTTCACCTGGCACTTATACGCCTCCCTCCTCTTCCTCATCCCCTTCCTCCCCCACCTTCCTCCCCCACCTTCCTCTGGTTTCAATTAAAATCTATATCGGGAGGGTCAGTTGACAGGAGGATGGAGGACTGGAAGTCCTTGTAATGCTGCCAGGTCTGTCACAAACCGAGATAATAAAGGATGAGGAATGTGACGTCACAGCCCTTTTTCAAGTTTATTTTCCACCATAAGAAACTGAGAACATCCTGGAAAAGAAGGAAAGAGATGATTTCATCCTTTCAACAGAAATCCAGCACAGTGAATTCAATCTGTATCATCCATAAATTATAAGTAAGAAAAGACATTTTTCCTCTATCAGATCATCACAATGACTTTATTTGTGAGACATACGAAGAGAGAGATCAGAAAAACAGATTTCGATAGAAGAAGACTGTCCTAATTTTTCCTTCCTCATGGTTTTGTGCTCACAGCTCCGGTGACCTTCCAACTATTTCAGCTTCTTTCTTTTCAGCTCAGGCAGCTCTCCAGAAACTTTGTCACTCTCTCTGAAATAAGAGCAGCTTGTAGAGCAGCTGTGCAAAGACAGAAGTTTATATATTATAGAAATCCATCTCCCAGGGTTCGATTCTTGGGCCTCTATTATTCACCCTGTACCTGCTTTTATCACAGCTACGCAGACGACACTCTGATTTAGGCTTGTGTGCATACAGTGTTCCCAGCGTCTTTTTTCTGAGCGCTCCAACTTCTTTGTGCAGCTGCTCTGAGCACTTCTAGTTGAAAACCTTTACCCAGGAGGCCGCTGTTCATGTCCCGTGTGAAACCATGTTAAAAAGTCAACATTGACTTATTTAAACTTACGTCATGTACGTGACGTAACTTATGTTCAGTCAAGGCCACTTTGCCAAAAAAATTTGATTTTACATGAAGTAAGATATATTTGCAGTTAGATGTATTTGGCGGTATTCTCTGTTCTGGGAGAGCAGCAGCAAGAACCCCCGTAGGGTCCAGAACAGAGCAGCATCAATGACAACAGAAATGACATTGATAAGTCAGACACAGCATGAAGGGAGGAGCTGGGGTGGAGGTGGGTTGTGAAGCGGCTTGTGGAGGAAGCAGCCAGGATAGGCGGCTGAAGCAACTTAAATATGGCGCCCTGAGTGAGATCGCCAATAGATGCATAGAAGGGAATCAGCTGACAATAATGATTAACCTAATTTCTCATCTCATTTAATCTCAGATATTATTGTTTCATCATATCAAATCTTATGTTTTGTTTTATCTCACCTCATCTCCTCTCATGTCCCTTTATCTCTTCTAATCCCATATCAACTCATGTAGGTGATATGGTCTCATCTCAAATGTATCTCATCTCATTTCGTCTCCTTATCTCACCTAATCTCACCATGTTTCATCTCAACACCATCTGCCTCATTTCATTTTGTTAATCTCATCAAACTATATCTCTATTCAGCTTGAAGTCAGCTTTTCTCATGCCAACTCATTTAATTTCAATTTATTTTAATGTATTTTATCTCAGCTTGTTTTGTCTTGCCTTATCCCTTTTTATCTAATCTCTTTTTATATTTTTGGATACTATTCTAGATTAATTTAATGTCCATTCATCAGCTCTAACCTCTAATATGATTTACATGTCTTCTCATCTTGTTTTATCTCATCTCATGTCAACTCATCTCCACTAATCTCTCATTTGAAGTCATCTTATTTTAGTAATCTTATGTTGTCTTGGTTCATCTCATTTTGCCTCATCTGACTGAATCTTATCTCAATTCATCTCATCTGATCTCATGTCATCTTCCTCCTCTGTATTCCTCAAACCTAATTTAACGTTAAATTATTGAATTGAATGAAATAGAATCTTATCTAATCTCATCTAATCCGGGAAGCATTTGAACAAAGTCATAGAAAGGTTTTCCTCATCATCATAACTCTAACTGCACTAATTCCCTACCAGCCTGTGACTCCTAGACCCCGACATGACCCTTGACCTTTGCGGTCTTTCGCTGTGTGCTGAAGTATTTCCTCTGAGCGCTCCAGTTCGTCTTCTCCAGCTGTGTAAATGAGCACAGCGCTCGGAAAACTCGCCGTGCTGTTGGACTGTTTGCCAGCGATGAATTTGGCTACAGAGCACAAAAATAAAGGACGCTGGAAAAGAGAGGAATGATGGGTAAATTGTCTTGGCCTTTAAGGTGTGTTTGTTTCCTTGCGGCTGAGAGGAATCTGCTCCTGTCTGAGCCCAGCCAAGAACCAGCTCGATTTATCGGAGCTGTTGGAGAAAGACGGAGAGAGACTTGGCAGAACTGAGATACAAGATCCACATCCAAGTCTGGTCTCCGCTCGCTGCCACTGGATTATTTGACTGATTTGGATGATCCTCCCTGGCACTGATGACACATTTTTCAAATTTTAGAGGAGGCTTTGTGACTTTGTTGTATATGTATGTGTTCAAACTTAAGTGATGTGTCTTAGCTGCTGTCTTAATTGTAAACAGATTAATATTTAGCTGCAGCTACTGCAACAACAAAGAGACTATTTTGTTAGAAGAGAAACAAAATTTGTGCTGTTTTTACAAAACCTCCAGTTATTTAAATCAGATGCAGAAGTGGGAAATGAGTCTAATCAGGTCAAAGATGGGAATGATTTAGTGAACAGGGCTCTTGTCAAGCAGCTCGCAGCCAAACGCCGTCTGTGTCTCTTCCTCCAGCAGGGAGGCAGACGGCTCTATTGGCTCAGCATCACTGCAGCCTGACGCTCATGCTGACCACAGCCAGATAACCCTTCACCTCTCTGACAGGCAGCACAGGTCAGAGGTCACAACCCTGACAGTCTGTGTAATATTTTCTGACCTGTCAGATTTTCATTAGAGCAGATACAGCAGGCTGTGTCTGGTGTAATCTGGTCAACCACATTACATGCCAAACCCCCTTAAAAAACCTGCACATTTAAAATGATACCGAGTTGCATGCAATACAATTAGGGAGATTTTTTGAATCCTTTGTCACTCTCATAAATTGGGCAAACACATAATTGACCAAGCAGCTTGTACTTCAGGACTAAGGATCTTACACTCATACAATTGTGTATCATTGCTTTAACCATATTCAGTGTTTGATGGAGATCAATAATTAACTTTAAATATCATGATATTCAACATTGCATTTTCAGAGTGGGTGTAACAAGTGAGCTTATAATATAAGTCAAAATTACACTTAAAAACTGCTACTTGGTGCATTATATATGTGCTGAAATGACATGTGACTCCTACTGGTTCAGAAAACGTATTGAGTCACATACTGAAGTGTAAATATCTCTTCCAGTGAGCAAGGAAACCTTAAATTCTGAATTTTTTGAATGAAGATTGGTGTGAAAGTTTCTCCTTACATAAGATGACACGTATCAACGATTGGCTCGATCATCATCCAGCGTACACTCTGTTATTCCCAGTACTTATTTTCTTTAGTTATATAAAACTTTTTTATGCATCAGACAAAATTATCAGACTGTTCTGTCCCTGAAGCAGAGCTTCTTCATTACAGAAAAAATAAAACCACGCATGTCTGTGGTTACTATGAAGTGCAGCTGTGATGCCAAGCCGGCAGCAGGACTTGGCCAAGTCATATTTCTGTTATGATTTGTTTTTTACTAGTGGACTGCCACATGGGTGGAGTTTAATATAACACTACAGTAAGAGTACAGAGTATCATAGACGTTCAACAATTCACAGGACAGTTTTTGAGTCAATTTAAAGACAATTTACAGGAATTCAGAAGCTGCCAGCACACATCTGTTTCCAGTGGTGATTAACCCCACCTGTCTGGCACTTCCAGGAGGTTAAATCGACTACAAATAGCTACTAGATAATATTATTGGAGTGATTTCTGGAAGAAACTTGTGTGTTTTCGCCTGAACGAGGCAGGTGGTGACTGATGGCTTCCTGTGTGGTGTTACCAACCGCAGACTAGAAACAACAACAACATCGTGACTGATGTGTTGCTTCGTGAGTTTAACGATCCGCCTGAAAGCCACAGCATGCCATAAAAACCATTTCCCCCTCTGAGTTCCTGGAGAAATACCCATCACCTCGCAGCGAGAGCTCACTGACCTGCAGCCTGAACCTCCAGGGAAATATCCAGAACCTCGCAGCATCGCACCAAACTCTGCCCAAATTCAATTTAGGGGCCAGTGGGATCATAATACTCCAGCTTCAATGTATGGAAGCACAATTTAATCAGAGTGAAACAGGAAAATGGTCTCTGACTTCATCCACTGGGACTAAAGTGTTCTAATTTGTAAATTTTCCTCTGCTGGCAGCAGTGCCTTAATGTTGGGATGTTAGTCGGTCCATCTGCTCGTCCAACACTTTCCTCCACATATATCAAAACAACTACTTTCCTGATGGACAAGAAATTTGGTATGATAGTAACGGTTCCAAGTGGGTGATTCCTAATAGTTGTGGCCACACCCCTGATATTTTCTCTTACCACCATCAGGTCACTTTCAAACTGTTAAATAAGATTTCAACTTTGGCAAAGAGGAAATCTTATTTTCCATAAAATGTGGTGTGAATATTCATGGTACGCATAACTCAAACAATGTGTTTTGTCAGTTGGTTAAACAGCATCTGAATTCCCAATTGCTGTTTTATTAATGTGAACAAGTAGCAGTGGAACAGTATTATGCTTTTTCATTGTTTTACCTTCTCCACTGCACAGAAATTAAGCATTTTATTTCTAAAGTGATTACCAGTGCTTAATATTAACCAACGCTTATTACAAGGACCTTTAACTGTTTAATGTTCTGCAGCTGAGCAGCTTATTTTCTATCTAGTCTGCAAACTGATATTAGAAGTGCACTTTTTGTTCAACAAGCTAAGATGCAGCAACACCTGTTGTTCATGTTAGATAAGAAGCAGACTTTAGCAGGAAGACAATGTGGGCTGCTGTTCACAGTCAGTGACTCTAAAGGTGTTCAGTACAAGTACGAAAAAATCATTTCAACGAATCCTCAAAATGAACTGACTACAGTACACTGAATCACTATAATCACAGGCTGAACCAGAAGCTTTCAGCAGTGGAGCTCCTCACTGGTGTCTGAGATGATTTTACTGATGTTACTTCCTCCCTAAAAGCTTATTAAAAGGCTGTGAAAGCCGGTGTCTGCTGTGTATGCAATGACCGTGTTCCTGCTCCCCAGAGGATGAACATCACCTTTCCTCCAGCACCATCCATCAGGACAAACTCTACACTCTTAGCCACATCTAAGAAAAGCAAAGTCATCACTATGCAGCTGACCAAACAGTCTCACTGTCTTCATCAGCGAGCTCAATCTGCTGAATGAAGTAAATGGACCATGAATTAACTGTCAAACTCATCAATGTGTTGTACATTTTGTCAAAAACTTAGTTATTTTTGGGTGTAATCAGTAGCCTCAAGGGAACAGTACAAGGTGTTATTTATATCATATTGATTACTGATTTGAATATTCTTAAGGATGTGAAAGGAACCGTGTTTCCACTTCCCCATCTGCTTTCATCTGCTTTCATCTGCTTTCAACCTTGTTACTGCGCTACAAGTGGAAGTTACTCCTCTAGTATCGATGGCAGGCTTTTAGAGGCTTAGAAAGACGTGTAAATGTTTATAAAGTGTTATGGAGGCTAATAAATGCTTGAGATTGCTTTGAACAAACCCACGTGTTCTGCTTCAAAGATCTACCCATAGAAAAAAGACTGTCAGATACAAAATCACTGTCAGAAAACAGCTGACAGAACACCAGATGAAGCTGTTTAAATGCTGGTTAGTGAAGCTGTACTTCACCAGCTGTTGGCTGTAACTTTACACTGTGCAGTGTATAAAATAACTCTTTTAATCCGAACAGTACATGAATGACATGACTCCAAAAGTTTGGAAAAGATGTTTTGATAGAAATAAAGGGAGCTTTCAAAAAGGTCCGGAGGCTGTAAGTGGAACCATGTTGGCAACAGCCACACAAACTTAAAGCTTAAAGAAAGACAAAAAAACATCTTTGTTCAGCCTCGATTCTTCTTCAGGTGTAAAAACAGGTCAAATATCAGCAGTTTATAGCACCTCTCATGTCCTTCTGTGCAACCAGCATGCAACCCTGCAAAACCCCAACTGCACTATACTGTAATCAATCTGTCGCCACGGCAACAGGTGGTTTTCAATAAGGAGCTCTAGTTCAAACTCTCATCCAGCCAACAATCCATCAGCAACACCTGTGTGACACGAACATCCTTTCATCTCTCTCTCTCTCTCTCTCTGATCTGTGCTGTGTTGCGTGTTGCTCGCTCGCTCGCTCACCTGGCAGGAGGCTGCAGGTCCACAGCAGCAGAAGAAGAAGGTGGGAATAATCCATGAGTGTGTTTGACACAGAAATAGACAGAGTGTGAGTGTGTGTGTTGGTGGGTTGATTCTTAACTCTGCATGCTGCTCTGATGAAGAAAAGGGAGAGGAGGAGGAGGAGGAGGAGGAGGAGGAGCACAGTAAACACACCTCCTGTCTGATGTGTCTGCTCCACACACACACACACACACACACACACACACAGATCTCTGTTTTTCAAAGAGCCTTTAACGTCACTTTCCCTTTTCAGAACAGGAGCTTTGACGTCCCGATTGGGGCACAAACAGGAAATGCCTCCATTTGTTATTTGTTTCTGTGACCAGATGTCAACATCAATCAATAACCCTGGAGAGAAGGTTATCGAGGGGCGCTGGGAATCCTGGGTAACACCTCAACTCCATGAAGCATTTCAATCATAATAAGAAGGATAACTTTATTTATTTAGCACCTCTGAAAACAGAGTGACAATATGGCTCCTCCACCTCTCCGTACTTCTGTCACATTAAAAACCAGCCGAACAACAACCAGAAGAGCCTGTCTAACTCCTGGAAGACAAAGTAGTTTCTGCTTTTTCTGTCAGAGCCTCTCAGGATGGGAACAACTTACCGCAGCACATAAGAAACTGTGCCAGTTACCATTCCTTCTCCATAACGCTGAGAGCTGTGAGAGAACAGTGACGAGTTCTCGTGTTGTTTGTTGTCATTCTTATGCTTCGAGCTTATCATGGGCACCTCACCAGGAAAAACACTGTGGGGTCCTGCTGTCGTTCATTTTCAAGCCTTTTCTTGTCTCTATGTAGTGCAGCGCTGTTTGTATCTCTGTATTTTCACTGCTCCTGTCGTTGATTGTATTTTTAATGCTTTAATTCTTAACATTTTGTGCTTTCAACTATTGCCTGCCAGAGGACAACAGATGACAATGAGCTTTTTTGGCATATTTCCAGAAATGTTAATAATATGAACTGTCCCTGACAAATGAAGTAATAAACTAAACTAAAAACAAAGAATAAAAGTAAATAAATGCAAAACGGGAGCTATAAAACAAGATAAAACTATTCAAACAACAAATGGCATCAGTTAAGTATACAGTTGAGTTTTAAGAAGACATTTTAAACAGGAGACTAAGTTTTCCAGCTGAGGGCCCCGACAGTGAAGGCCCCGTCACCTTCAGTGACAGGTTCAGGAACCATCAGTAGGTCCCTGCCAGAGGATCTCAGGCAGCGATCAGGAAAGTTACAGGTCACTGATTTAGGCATGATTGTAATTGTAACTGTAAATGTGTTTTCTTCCCACAATGTGAGTAATACACACAAACACACACACACACACACACACACACACACACACACACACACACACACCAAACGTTCCCTCCTCATCAATAACAAGATACTGCAGTGCAGCGAGCTGGACGGCAGCAGGCTGCTGGAAATAACAAGTGGAAACTCGGAGTCAAAGCAGCAGAGTTAAAGTGAAACAGGCGGTAAAACGACCTTTAAATGAGCCTGAGGGTCAGTCAGTGAACACAACATACTGTATGTCCTGTACACACACACAGACGGACAGGTGGAGGCTGAGATGTCCTCTCTGCAGCTCGCTTCTAACATGGAGCAACACATTCATTTAGTTTTGAGGAATATTTTAATCTTAGAGGAGAACAAGATCTCTAAAACAACCAGTGATGTCACATCCAGATGTTTGTGCACATGTCCACCTCTGAAAGTCCAGGCTGTCTGCTGCAGCATACACACCCGCTCTGTCAATCTCCTGAAAAGTCTGAAACCAAAAGGGAGAAGTTTATATTATATATTTTTTGGTTTCATGATAGAGCCACCTATCTTTGCCTTGGACTACTGTCAGTTCTCCGTCTAAGTTGATGGAGAACTTGTTACCATACAACCAATCAAAAAGCTTAATTTAAACCTTTTTTTGCATGAAGCAGCACCGTCCTGTCCCGTCAAAGACAGACAGCAGCTACACAACAAAGCTTAGAAAGTCACAAATCACTGTGTTCAGTTCAGATTTGTTGGCACTGACAGTGTAATTCATTCACTTTTCTTCACATCACCATTCAAATGCACTTCTGTATGTACGACAGTCAGTGAATGCATCATATGGCCCTAGTTCAGCACTGATTCTGACTGTACATGTTGCTTTCAGTTCAGGACAAAACCAACCTTAACAAGCGCTGCACAACAGGTTAATCCCTCAGCAGCCTCTTATTTATTTAACAGTTATAAATATTCATTAATTTAGTTTTAAAATGTGGTTTTATTTAGTTGATTGTGATGTTACACAGATTAATGCTGTTTACTTCAAGGAATACTTCAACATTTTAGGAAATTTGCTTCCTTGCCTGGTTAGATAAGATCATTAATGTCGCTGTCCCAATTTTACCAAAATGTTGATTATTATTGAAAAGTGAACCTGAGTAAAGTCATCAAAGTTCTGCTGTTTCAACCCAGTGAGAGGAGCCAATCGTGACCAAGTTAGTCTGGAATTAGTCTGACACAAAATTCAACCACATAAAACATCAAACATTTCTGATTATGAATGTACATGAATAGAAAATATGAATTCCTGTCATCTGTAACAGTGAGCAAACATGCAGAGAGTCAGAGACGACACCGAGACAAATACAGAGAAACAGACACAAACACGTCACAGCCAAGAGAATAAAACTGCTCTGAGATCATTTTAACCACAGAACAAATAACCAGACAGAAGACTAAAAATACTGCCGTAATGAACGTCTCAACAGAGCCGTTTAATTTCCTGACGCTCAACAAGCTCCACTAAATATTGGAAAAATAACACTTCACAGAGGACAGAAATACACAGAAAACATCATCTGTCAAGTCATTTCATTTGTAGCTCAAAAAGTCTCAGAGGCCTTTAAAACTGTGTGTGTGTGTGTGTGGTCACAACAGCCTGGCTACTACACACAAACCCACACCAACACTGACACTGGAGGAAAGGTTCATCCTCAGGGGCCCATGAATGCTCCTCAGCGTCCGAGGCAGGGCAGGAACCAGTGTTTCCTGGTCCCACGGTGTGTTCACGCAGGCAGCAGCTACAGGAGGAAAGAAATAACCTGAATAACAACAAAAGGCAGTTAAAGATGGCAGATGGAGTGTTGGTTTCAGTCCTGCAGAAAATGTTGTCTGTTGTTAATCTGGTTCTTGTTGTCTTTACCAGCAACAATCTGGACTAAAATACTCTTCATCAGTGCTGGAATAAATACATTTACTCAAGTACTTGTACTTAAGTACAAATCCGAGGAATTGTACTTTACTTGAGTTATTTCTTTTCATGCTACTTTCTCCTTCTGCACCTCCTCATCTCAGAGGAAATATTTTTTACTTCTCTACATTTATCTGACAGCTTTAGTTACTTTACACATTCAGATTTTACACACAAATATGTGAAGAGTTTATAAAATCTGATGTTTTGTTCTAAATGAAACTCCAACAGTTTATACAAGTCCAGCAGAAACCATCCGACCATTAATCAGTTAGTTGACTGACAGAAAATGAATTGGAACTATTGTGAAGATGGCTGCTTTTCATCTGAATGATTTTAATAATGTGAATGTATTTTTAATAATGTGTAAATAATAATCAATCGACTAATGGAGAAAATAATCACACCTTGGGTGTGGTCAGAAGTGTCCTCTGTTGCACCTGTAACCACGCCCCCAACAGTGATGTCACAGTGTACTGGAGTACACCTGTACATCACTGCAGCGAGCTGAGAGGTTAAAGCACCGGAGGTCAGCAAAGACAAGACTTCCAGCGGTTGTTAAGTTAAAAATACTTTGATAATTTTGATGAAGGAAAACATTTTATTTTATTTTATTTTATTTTATTTTATTAAGTACCTAGTATGGATGAAACGTAGTTTCTCAAAGGCCGTGGAAAACAATTTCAGTTACAATTCATCCTCCAGGAAACAAAATCGCTTCACTCAGTCTGTCTGAAGTTTGCAATTTTTTGCAAATTTGGTAAATATATTTATTTCCTTTTGTATGTTAAGTGCAGAAAGCGGTCAGAACGTGGAACGCAGTTCAATTCACCGTCTTTTTACATTTGAGTTTTGAATTTTGTCCCAGTGCTAAAAAGAAACCGTAGTTTCAGAATTGTGGGGAAATAAATGTCATTAAGACTTAAATGTTCTCCGCTAAGCTCAATTATTTACTTCCAGGTTGTAATAAAAAGAACAAATTAAGATAAAACATTAAAGGGAATCCTGTGGATGGTGGTGACATTTTATGAGCTGATTAAAGACCAGCTGAGCAGAATGAAAATACCTAAAAAAAAAGAAGCAAAACACTTAAAATCACAACTCAAGAATTTATATTAATCACTCCAAAGATAATTTTCAAAAATATGGATTCAAAATTGTAATGAAATTGGAAAAACTTGAAAAATCTTTGAATCACATATCAGATTATAGTAAGTACTAAATGCACTTTAAAACTGATGAGAGAAAAACTGGGCACACGCAGCGAACGGGCTGGTCCTCCTGTAATTTAAATATAGTTTGTATTTTAAGTGTATTTAAGTGGATCTCTGAGCTGCTTTATGTGTTTCTTTATCAGCTCAGTGTGAAATTTGACGTTTGTGTGAAATGCTAACATGTAGACCTATTTGGGAACTAATATAACAACAGAAATTGAAAAATAAAAGCTCCTCAAATGTGCAGTTGAAATGTCAGATAGATAGAATTTTTTCAGCCCTGTGTCGCTCACATCTTGTCAAATTAGCACCATAGCAGCAGCTCCTGTCTGCAGTGTGCAGATCTACAGACAACCATCACTGGATCACTTTGATTCTCAAGCAAGTTTTTTCTGGATGGACATCAGAGATAATGATATCATTGCCTCTCCTGCAACTCCCTGATAAAAGGGTATGTTCAGATGTATAACACTAAAAGGACACAATCGTAGAAATAACATTTGTATTCTACTCAGTGTGATTGACAGGAGAGATGATCAGAGGGGCTGAGTTTTTACCACCATTATTAGGACTGGGACTGAAGAATGGGACGAGTTTCTCAGTGAAGGAGCAGCCTGTAAAGGAGTAGATCAGAGCTGCAGCATCAACGTCATAAAAGGAGACCAGACCCTCCTCATAATCCACAAACACCCCCACCTTCTGAGGCTGAGACCTCAGGGAGAGACGGACTAAAGGGTCATCAAGAGCTTCGTACTCATTTTCATTCCTCAACCACATCATCCAGTAACCATTCTGTGGGCTCAGTAGGATTCGTCCCTTCCTGTTGATGGACTCTCTGGCCACTCCTAAAACCCAGGCAGTCTTCCCTTTAACCTGAACCTCAGAGTAAAATCTTCCTGAAGAGAAACTCTGCTTTGCTAAGACACAATCACAAGTATCAAATCTCAGTGGATTGTCTGGCAGAGTCTTCCAAACATCACCATGTTTTACTTGTTTTCCATCATCAGACAGGATGAGCCTGAGATGTGCTGTATCCGGATCAAGAGTCACATCCACGGCGTACTGCTGGAGCCTCTTCAGCTCAGCCTTGGCCAGCAGCTTCTTTATCTGTTTACTGAGCGTCGCCTCCAGCTGGTTCACAGCTCTCACCACGGTCCCCTGATGAGAAGGTGGACGGACGCTGACTTCAGTCCAGTCCTTGGTGGCTGGAGCAGCGTTCAGGGACGGGAAGCTTTGGAGGAGGTGGAGGTGGTCTTCAGAGCATTAGAGCTGCTGCTCCTCAGTCCTTCTCTCCACCAGCTCAGAGATTTCCTGTTGCAGCTCTTTGATGAAGCCTTCAGCCTGTTCCTCTGTCTCTCTCTGCTTCTCTTTGATCATCTCGATGAGTTCAGCCTGGCTTTTCTCAACAGACTCCTTCAGAGCGGTGAAGACCTGAACACCAGCTGCTATCTCTCTGTCTGGATCTTCCCCACTGAGCACCACTGAGCCTTTGATCTCCTGAATCTTCAGTCGTCTCTTCTGGATCATCTGCTGAAGTTCAGCCTCTGTCTTCCCCAGTTCAGCCTTCTTTCCTCTATATTCTTCCCTCAGAGGAACAACATTGTGTGTCTTGTGGTCTAAAACAGCGCAGAGCACGCAGACACATGTCTGATCCATGTTACAGAACAGCTCCAGCAGTTTATCGTGCTTCGTACACATCCTGCCCTCCAGGTTCTCCACAGGGTCGATCAGCTGGTGTCTTTTCAGGCCTGAAGCCGTCAGATGAGGCTCCAGGTGAGTCTCACAGTAGGAGACCAGACAGACCAGGCAGGCCTTCAGGGCCTTCAGTTTGGTTCCAGTGCAGACGTCACAGGGAACTTCTCCTGGTCTGGACTCTTCTGGCTCTGAGCTGCTGGCTTCCTGTTGAGCCGACTGTCTGAACTGAGAAACCATCTCAGAGATCAAAGTATTGACCTGCAGCTCAGGTCTAGTGTTGAAAACCTTTTTACAGTTGGGACACTGACAAGGGACGTTAATATCCCAGTGTTCAGTGATGCAGGTTTTACAGAAGTTGTGTCCACATGGTGTGCTGACCGGATCAGTGAACACATCCAGAAAGATGGAGCACAGAAACTGATCCTCAGTCAGCAGACAGCTGGCAGCCAACATGTCTACACTCTGAGGACAAAAAGTAGAGTATAAGGAGAGTCATCCTGCATGCTGCTGTTATATTTCTCCCAAATGTATGAATGTTGTCACTGAATTTGGTGCCTGATTGATTGACTAAGACAGCTCCTTCAGCAGTCAGGTCCTGGACTCTGCTGCCAGTGAAGGAGGGCTCAGATGTCCAGGTCAGCGGTGGTATTTATCAGACCACCAGGCTCAGAACTTAAATGATAACATGGTGATCTTCATTCTAAAACATTTACTTTGGCTGTCTGGGGAAAATACTACTTCACTAAATATTGCAAAAAAATATGACATTATGCTTTTGAGCCAAAATTGAATTATTCATACATTAGCAAGAATTAACCGACACATGTTGATGGGAAACCAGAGGAGACATAATAAGACAGATCACACGTACATAAAATACACAGAAGTCATTCAATTAAATGCATCAGCGTACAAAAACATGGAGAAATAAATGTGACGTCTGCAGTGAGTGTTAGTGGTGTCGTTTCACACACATTAAATGTGCAGAAGACAAGATGACATTGCTGCTGTGGCCTGCAGGACGAGCCTCAGGTAGAAAAGGTTCCTGTCAGGAGGAACTTCCTGTCTGAGTAGAGCTCTGGCTCTGAGTTCAGGTGCAGAAAGTGGGTCAGTTGGCTGTTGGTTGTGACTGGAGTCTGTCTGACTTGAACTAACCGGAGTTCAGTCCCTGGGGTTTGGGTCTGAACTTTGTCTGGACTTCCTCTTAAATGTACAGTGCATCCGGAAAGTATTCACAGCGCTTCATTTTTACCGAAGTTTGTTATGTTACAGCCTTATTCCAAAATGGATTAAATTTTTCCCATAATGATGACGTGAAAAACGTTTTATTGATTTTTTTGTAAATCTATTAAAAATAAAAAATGAAAAAAATCACATGTACATAAGTAGTCACAGCCTTTACCATGACACTCAAAATTGAGCTCCTGCATCCTGTTTCCACTGATCATCCTTGAGATGTTTCTGCAACTTGATTGGAGACCACCTGTGGTAAATTCAGTTGATTGGACATGATTTAGAAAGGGACACATCTGTCTATATAAGGTCCCACAGTTGACAGTTCATGTCAGAGCACAAACCAAGCCATGAAGCCCAAGGAATTATCTGTAGACCTCTGAGACAGGAGTGTATTGAGGCACAGATCTGGGGAAGGTACAGAAACATTTCTGCAGCACTGAAGGTCCCAATGAGCACAGTGGCCTCCATCATCTGTAAATGGAAGAAGTTTGGAACCACCAGGACTCTTCCTAGATTTGGCCACCCAGCCAAACTGAGCTCCAGCGTTGCTCTGTGAAGACAGGAGAACCTTCCAGAAGGACAACCAGTTTGCCAAAAGGCACCTGAAGGACTCTCGGACCATGAGAAACAAAATTCTCTGGTCTGATGAAACAAAGATTGAACTCTTTGGCCTGAATGCCAAGCGTCATGTCTGGAGGAAACCGGGCACCGCTCATCACCTGGACAACACCATCCCTACAGTGAAGCATGGTGGTGGCAGCATCATGCTGTGGGGATGTTTTTCAGCGGCAGGATCGAGGGAAAGATGAATGCAGCAATGTAAAGAGACATCCTTGATGGAAACCTGCTCCAGAGCGCTCTGGACTTCAGACTAGGGCGAAGGTTCATCTTCCAACAGGACAACGACCCTCAGCACACAGCCAAGATAACAAAGGAGTGTCTTCGGGACAACTCTGTGAATGTCCTGGAGTGGCCCAGCCAGAGCCCAGACTTGAGCCCGATTGAACATCTCTGGAGAGATCTGAAGATGGCTGTGCACCGATGCTCTCCATCCAACCTGATGGATCTTGAGAGGTCCTGCAAAGAAGAATGGGAGAAACTGCCCAAAAATAAGTGTGCCAAGCTTGTAGCATCATACTCTCAAAGACTTGAGGCTGTAATTGCTGCCAAAGGTGCTTCAACAAAGTATTGACCAAAGGCTGTGAATACTTATGCAGTGTTATATTTTCGTACTTTATTTTTAATAGATTTGCAAAAATTCTAAACAAGTTTTTTTTCACTGTGTCATTATAGGGTATTGTGTGTCGAATGTGGAGAAAAACAATGAATTTAATCCATTTTGGAATAAGACTGTAACATAACAAAATGTGGGGAAAAAAGTGAAGTGCTATGAATAGTTTCTGGCTTTTTTAGATAGCAAAACAGACGTAGAAAAGGCAGCCTGTGGTTTGAACTAAAGTGTGAGCAGATATTTAGTCTATGTAGAGCCGAGTACTCACCGGGGTTTGGAAGATTCTGCTGTTTCCTTCAGAAAAACCTGATGGCTTCAGATCAGTTCGTCTTTAGAGAGAAACGGAAGAACAAACTTTAACTTTCGTTTCAGGAAGCGCTCCTATTTAACTCCTGCTCCTCCTCTCACTTCTGATCTCTACCTGTCAGTGAGGTTTTACTGCCTCCTTGGGAAACACCTTAACATACCTGTATTTCTGGTACCAGCAGTGTTTTTACTTTGTTTCTATCCAGCAGCCAAAAGAACATTAACAAACAGCAGCCTACAAGATAAAGTCAGTGCCCCACCTTCAGCAGCTCCCTGTGTCTTGTGATCAGAAGGCCCCAGCATTCCCTTTGCAGTCCCTCTACAGTCCAACACAAACCCTCCACAATTCAGCTCACTGTTTAACCTGTAACTTCACGTTTCTGCTGCTTTCCAACCTGTTCACCATTGTTTCTTATGACATAAAGTAAAGAAACACTGAGATGGAAACTTTTGTCATTGGGCCACAGGTAGGCTTCTCTGTGACTTTGAGGTTTGAAAAGTAAAGTAAAACCCTTCTTTCAAAGAATTCTGAAGTGGAATTAGATCAACTAGAGAGAATGGTGGGCCTTAATTAGCCCGGCATCACCAGACTAATTCGCAAATGCATATTTTCTAGTGTACAGGTCTAGTGTTGAAAACCTTTTTACAGTTGGGACACTGATACAGGTGATTGATTTGCAGATGATGTGGTTCTGTTGGCTTCATCAGACCACGACCTTCAGCATGCACTGGGGCCATTTGCAGCCAAGTGTGAAGTGGTCGGGATGAGTGTCAGCACCTCAAAGTCTGAAGCCATGGTTCTCTGCTGGGAAACGGTGGATCCCTCCAGGTTGGGAGTGAGTTGCTGCCCCAAGCGAAAGGAGTTCAAGTATCTTTTTCACAGCTGAGGGTAGATGGACAGGCAGATTGGTGCAGTGTCCGCTGTAATGCGGGCATTGTTGTGAAGACAGAACTCAGCCAGAAGGCAAAGCTTTCGATTCACCAGTCGACCTATGTCCCAGGCCTCACCTGGCTGGGGATCACCTCGGGATCCCCCAGGAGGAGCTGCGAAACGTTGCTGGGGAGAGGGACGTCTGGAATACCTTGCTGACCCTGCTGCCACCGCGACCTGGCCTCATATAAGCAGCAGAAAATGGATGGATGGATGGATATAACTGCTACTAGCCTGGGAACCAGACAAATCTGCAAGCTCATGTTTATTGGCTTTGGCAGATCTGGCCCCCCTCCCATTCAGACAGAACTCCACCCGTCCTGGTGTGTGTCAGCCATTCTCTAACATGTAGGGCAGCCTGTACGGCCCTGCATTACCTTTCCACCACTGACATGATGTCACAGTGCTGAATAGTAACAGGAAATATAAATAAAAGTTTAAACATTATGCAGCTGACAACTCTACAAGCTGCTTTTAATCACATTGTTTATTGAATTATTACAATCCCATGGACTTTTTTTGGAATAAAGTTTGTTTTTAGCATTTACATGTAGTCAATGTATTGTTCCTGAAGTGTTTTGTTGTGTAAAGTCCTGCATTAATAAATCTGGTAGAGCAGGTCTGTGTGCTGCTCCCTCTCATCTTAATAAAGTGAAACGTTGTAAAACAGGGAAGGACAACTGTTCTCCAATAAACCAATAGCACTGCTAGGTTATGTTTTCTAAGGAAACATGCAACAGATGCGCACACACACATGTATATATACTCAAGTTGGTCTGGTTTACGGTTACAGACGCTGGTTAACTGTTCCCAGATGGCCTGGTGTCCTGGCCTGAGGAGACTGAGACAGACTGACAGTGTTAAAGGGCTTTTCCACTGCACAAATATTTATTCCACATACTGTTCATATACACTAAACTCTCTCAGACAAGCAGCACTGACCCTTTGTTTCTTAAAATAAGAAATGGCAACTGCATTTACTGACTCTGATGGGAGCCAATGTGGGATATAAATGAGTTTTGTTTATTACTGTCTGGAGATTTTATTGGTTCATCTTGTAGTAACTAAATATTTCACAAGGCTAAAATTGTTTTGTTGCCAAAAATAGCATTTATTTGACACCTAAATTAGTGATTAAACTACATTTAGTCTTTTTAATTATTCAAAAACAATCAGTGTTTGGTAAAAAGTACTCAGATCTTTTACTTAAGTATAATAACAATGCTACAGTGTGGCCATTACAAGTAAAAGTCCTGCATTTAAAACGTTTATATATAATATATATGATACTATTGGATCATGATTAGTGATCGTTCATCACTTTAATGTTACAGCCAGTGACGGTGTAGCTCTTTTTAATGATTTTATATAGCGCTGGTGGTTTGTGAAGTTGAAAAGTTGTTTATTTCCACTTTAATTTGAGAAAACTAATTCATCTTAAACAATTAAGATGATAAATGTATGAAATCATTTCCTAAAGATTTTGTAGTGCATATACTGACTGAATGTTTAATATATATGGTAAATTATATCGTATATATATTGTGAATGGGACATGATAGTATATGAGGCCCTGTTGTTGTGTCTCTGCTGAACTTTCGGCACATTTTCTTGGCCTCTGTGTTTAATGGGATTCTGATAATAGAAACCAAATGAGCTCAAATCACTCCAACTCTCTGTTCTGGTAAGAGCCGTCATTAATCTTCTCTGTCTCCCTCCATCTCACCCAGACAGCTTTAATAACCCGAGAGGACCCTGCAGAGCAGGGACATGTGTGTACTGCCACCTAGTGGAGAAAACCACAGAGTAGAACAGATCTGTGGGAACATGTGGGAGATCTTTAAGACCTATATATTGATGTCTTCTTGACATATTTTTAATGCAAAAATATTTTCAATAGGTTTGAAATGTGTCATCATGCTCAAAGTAATATGAGAACCTACATAAAAAAGGCCAGAAAACCCCTTCACTGATGACTCTTACAGAACGATGGTGCAGTCTGACACAGCATCTAATGAACCTTTCCCAGCATGATGAGACCAACTTCATGACGGAAAATAAGAGCGGTCACAAAGTGGCTCCAAAAAATCAGGATGTGATACAAGTTTTATTCATAGTCAGCAATCCAGGAGCTTTTTATTGGATTTAAATACACATAAATCATAGAAAACGAGACACAAAGACACATTATCCAACAGACTAACACTCAAGACTACCAGACATGAGGCACTGCAGCATGCAGAGCATGGAGAGATGTCTTTTCTATTCTTAAATCTCTACCACTAGTGGGCAAAACATTGGTAGCTTAGTTATAATAGAGAACTTTATTAACACCCAATCTGAATTGGAATCGAGTTTATTGCCAAGTAAGTTTTCATATACAAGGAATTTGCTGTGGTGTGTTGGTGCGTGGCAATAAAACGTAGAGAAATAAGATAGATAGGAAATGTGTTTTAACAGAGTGTAGAGACATGCCAGCGGCTCTGTGAGGCTGTACACAGGCAGATGGTGCTTTAAGATAAATGCTCATATCAGCAGCTAATGTTTGCTCATTAGCAGTAAACACTGAGTCCAGCTGAGGCTGATGGACGTCTTTAGTGGTGGACACATTAACATGATGACCTGATGATGGCGCTACAGGAAAAGTCAGAGGATCAATAAAGTTAGGACAGTTCATCCTTAGAGGAACATAAATGTCTGAACCACGTTTCATCAATCCGTCCAACAGTGTTGCTTCACCAGAAACCAAAAATGTCAACCTCACGGTGGCGCTAGAGGGAAAGTCAGAGGATCACCGAAGTCAGTAGGATTCAGACTATGGGGAACATGAATGTTGGTACCAAATTTCATCTCAATACATCCAATGGCTGTTGAGATATTTTAGTCTTGTGGATGGAGAGAGGGCGACTAAACAAACAGGACACCAACAAGGTGGTAAAACTCAATAAAACATAAAAACATGCTGATGTTCAGACATAAAGTTAGTTTAGCATTTTTAACGTGTGTACAGTTTGAATGGCAACATACAATCATTACCTTGTTGTGATGCTAACTGGTGTTAAAGTTCGGAGATGGAAAACCACGGGACATTTAGAGCCAACAGAAACCAAACTGAGCGGCTGGCTCTCTGTGACACACGGTTAACCACGCCTGCTGTAGTGGAAATCTGTGTGTTTTCAAGCCAAATTTAGGGTCATTTTAAGTAAAAGCAGTTAGGAGAGGACAGTGGCCAACCGTGATTGCTTGTGTTTCAGGTTTCCCTGTCGGTCCTGTCGGTCCTGTCGGTGGTGCTGCAGCTCGTCGACCGCTCGCCGCCCTCCACGGCTGCAAACTTCACCTTCCTGTTCGACCTCTGCAGACACAAACATACAGCGCTGATCAGACATCCTCTGGTTCAGGGTTCATCCTGCGATAACAACCAGCTCCATTATCGCTGACACACAACAATCAGGCCGGAGAAGAAGGGAGTGGCTGGAGATCGATTCACAGCATTTATTACTCAAAGGCTTTTTATGCATCCGTGGGAGCCGCTTCAGCATCTACCAGGCATCTCTTATCTCAGTTAAATCTCATCTTTTATAAGTTGTTCTTGCTGCTTCCTGCTATTAGGTGAACTAATTTTTCTTAATGTAAAAATGTTGCTCAGTGGATTATGTGTACATGTGTAAGTCAGTGGCATTCTTTTCTGTATATTTTAAGTTACTTTAGTGCATTTTACCAGCATCTTACATTCAAAGTAGTGTGGAACTGATGATTTTGTCACATATTTGCCTGTTTGATGTCACCTGTTTCTCTGAGTGCCCTCTGGAGTATCGGGATATGTCGTCCCGCCGACGCTCCGCCCTCCCCCAGTCATCTGACCACAGCTGGCGGCGGTACTCTGACTGGCGAGCTGTGATTCGCTGGTAGATGGCCTGATTCTGACGACTGACCAGTAGAAGCTCCTCCCTCCTCTTGTCAGCATTCAGACTGAGGAAAAAAACACAGCGCAGGAGATGTGAAAGGAGAAGGATTGATGGACAGGCAGAGGAAGTGATAGACTCTAAATAAAAAAGGGCACCAGCTGCACGTGGTGGGGCACCAGCGGGCAGAAAGTCCTGATACATTTATGGTGAAACACTTCCAAACCCTGGTTGAGACTATTTTTATTATGTAACTTTGATTTAAAGTATAACTACTACACCTCTGTAATAAAAACACACAGGGAAGTATAAACTATTTAACCATTATAGGCCGACTCATTTTCTGGCATGTAGGGCACCCTGGAGGGCATTTGAACGTTTTCTTGCACATTGGGCCACTGTAGAGAGCTTTGTATCATGTTTTATCCACCATGGGGGCATCCAAGTGGGCACTTTTGTGATGGTTTTCTTCAAATATGTTGAGAAGTTCCACTGAACAGTATTTTACCTATGCCTAAAGTAACACTTTCTTTTACTAATCAGGAGTCATTTTATAGGACAAAGTGGGTTTATAGAAGCCTCCAGTCACAGAATAAAAGATTTCAGAGACACTTTGCAGCTCCTGTCAAGATTAAAGATTTTACAGATGAGGTTGAGGGCAGACAAATACCAGAGACTGTCACCACGTCACACATCCACATCCAGATCAATAATTCAACAGCGCAACAGAGCAGGACTGGTCACATCAATTATTTAAAGGTCCAACGAGGCGCACTGGCATCATGAGAGCAATGTTAAAGACCTCAGTGGGAGGACACTGAGGGTTTAACGCTGAGTCGAGAAGGTCACCATGACAGCACACAAACAGTGCTGGATAATGGCTTTCAGTCATGGAGTACACTTCAGCTTTGTGAAAGGTATACATGTAAATATAAAGATTTTAGAAAGAATAAAGAATACATGAAATTACATATTAGGATAGTACATGACAGGAAGAGACATAACAACATGACATGACATATCAGGACATAACAGGAGATGACATGATAAAGCCGGACATAACGGGACCTGACATAACATGACAGGACATGACGTAATTAGATGTAACTTGACACAACAGGACATGACATGACATAGCAGGGTGTAACATCTCATGGCAAAGCTATGACTTGACACAACAGGACATGAGAGGACATAAGAAGACATGACAATAGTATGTTGTGTGTTCTGAGGTCCTCACCTCCTCAGGTGGTACTGGTTCCGATGGTCCACCAGCCCTTTGGAGCAAACAATGTCAGCCAGTTTGGAGGCCAGGAGGCGGTTGTCTCTGTCGATGATGGACAGCCGCTCATCCTGCAGCTGAATCATAGAAACAGAGTTACAGCAGAGGACTTTTCAGACTTGGTAAAGATCAGGCTGAACCGTCTTCCTGTCAGTCAAACATCTCCAACACTCATCTGCTTTTAATGAAAATTGGTGGATTGATTGACATTACAGTTAAAGGGCAAAAATGTCAACTTTGAAAGGTTTCAGCTTCCACATCTTTGCGGCTGACTGACATTTAACTCACTGATTAGTTTAATGAAGGCAGAAGGCAGTTTTCTGTCCAGCTCACGTCATGTCTGAGACTCGACACTGTTTCAATTTTAATTAAAATTGAAGGGAAGCTGATTGTGATGTCATCATATTTATAACATCAGCCAAGTGTATGTGTGTGTCCACTGACCTGTAGTTTTTTGAGTTTGAGCTGGACGTGAGCCGGTGTCCTCGTGCCCTTGGTGTCCACTAGTGGCAGGGCGGAGCTCACCTGGACAGGTAAACACAGGTACGTGCCATGTGGGTGTGGCCTAATTTCAGCTAGTCAAACCTGCTGAATCCACAGACGGATCACTTCCTGTCCTGCCTCCAAAGTATAAAAGCTAACAGGCTGCAACTTTTACAGTTAATGTATCTCCTTTTAATTCTGACTGAGAGGCTAAAAAATCTTCTGTGTAAAAGAATCAACTACACGTGAAATAAAAAGACACAGAGAGTGAAATGTTCAGGTGTTACTGGGCACATACAACTTTATACTTTGTCTTTTATAAACACACTTAAATTTAGGATCCAAAATACTGGAAAATATGTTTTTTAATGTCTCCATATATTAAGAAGCAGTTAGTTTATACACTCATAGAATCAAACATGTTTTCAGTTTGATTCCAGAGGAAATATTATATTATAATCTGTTTCACATGGTTTTATGAGGCTTTATCAGTGTTAGCTCACATCACCTGCACGTTATGTAACAACCAGGTTGTTTTTCTGTCACAGCAAACACAACAGAAAGAATATTTAGCTTAGTTAGTTCTTTTTTTTTATCTGGTAAAATACCTTGTATACACCTCACGTCTGGGGACTGACATATATGCTGCCGTTAAAATTGGCTTTTCATTCAGTCTAAACACCTCAAGAAGATCAAATGTTGTAAAACAGAGCAGATGTCCTGTCCCTGTTTTAGGATAGCCTCTGTTCCATTAGTCTCAGCCATACGCGTTTTTCCTCAGCTCTCCTTCTCAAATCCATCAGTCTAACATCATATTTATCTAAACCCGCTGATCCATACTCTAACCAATCCATCTCCACCACCAATCCATGTGCAGCCTACCAGTCCCTCATCAACAAATCCTCTGTGTCAAACCCACCAATCTTACACTGCACCTTCATTTCACCACCAACCCCAGTCCACCTCCAACCACAGCCTCACCAGCTCATCTCCAACCCAACCAACACTCCATCTAATGGAGGCCGATCCTTCAGCAGCCCTCCATCCCCGACGCATAAGCCTGTAGGACCAGCAGCCCCCCACCACCCAGGCCTCCGCCTTCATCTCCGTCCTCCTACCTTCCTGCGGTGGTTGTCGTAGTTGTTCTGGTCCCATCGCTGCTGCAGGTAGCGGTTGGTGACGGGCTTTAACGGCTGGTAGGACCTGTGCATGCTGCACCTCTGACACTAACCTCACACTCACTCACTCACCCTCAGTCTAACCCAGCAGGAGGTCTGTGTGTGTGTGTGTGTGTGTGTGTGTGTGTGTGTGTGTTTGCAGGCCTGGGGGGTTGTCGCCATGGAGATGTACCCCTCTTTATCACATTGCAGCCAGATAAGGTTCCTATTAATTATTACTGAGCTGAGGAGGCATGAACACACACTCATACACACTTGAGATTCATTTATTTGCATACATTACATGGCATTACAGTTTGTTACCACTACTTTCACTGCTTTCATCATATTTCATCATCTCATGAACTTGTTTTCTCACTGAAACTCAACCACCACCAGAACTCTGTGTTGAGAAATCTGTGTTACCAAAACTGCATATCCAAACTAAATGCACTGAAAGTTCCCACAATCCTGGATGATTGACAGCAGCAGTTCCTCCAGTTAAAACGAGGAAAAACCTGCTGAGTGAAGTTCTTCCTGGTTAAAGTCTACAAACCGACCTGACTGGACACCAGGAAATTAGAATCACGACCGACTGTTTCCTGGAGTTAGTCTGAAAAAGTAAATAAATAAATACATTTGAAAGAAAGAAAGAAAGAAAGAAAGAAAGAAAGAAAGAAAGAGGCATTGAGGCATCATTGAAGTTGGGTAATTTCAATTTACCAAAGCTAATTATTGAAATATTATGTCTGCATCCTATTTACAGTGGAGATCATTTTACATAATAACAGTCAGAGTATAAAATGTATTAAATGTCCCACTAACAGGGTTGAAGATATATTTTCTCTTTGAATTATTCATAATTCATTGTCACTGATTGACAGGGTTCATGAGGTCTGCCGTGATAAATTCAGTGTTTGTGCCGTGCACTGCCTGGTCGCCTGGTCACCTTGCAGCCTGTATTTTTACAGGCCGTCAGTCTGTCAGCAGCTCCATGTTGGGCTGTAGAGGGCGCCGTGCAGCTGGTCTGCTGCACTCGTGTGATGGTGTGAGTGCACCGACCTGCAGAGGGATTTAAACCAGCAACCCGACACTGTCAGTTATTTCTCCCCCTCAGTGTCAGCGTCAGCTTCTTGACATGTGAATACACGTGTGACCACACAGACGGGACACATTTAACATTTTATAAAAAGAAGAAAAGAAAAAAGATGTTAATGACAATAAAATGGGATTTAGAAACAATAACTTTAACAATAACCCAAATTAATGTCGATGAAAATATGTTCCTTAAAAGTCAGTTTGTATCCATCCACAGGACCTCCTCTCCACGTGGAGACCTGGAGGAGGATTCCTCTTCCAGTGGAAGTATAAAACAGCATCAACTGTAAATCCTTCAATATTGCACTTAAATACAGTACTTGAGTAAATGTAATGTTACTTCTTGTGACTGTAAGACACTTCATACTCTCAGCTGCTGTTGCTGTCTTCCACGTAGAGTTTCTTTGCATTTATGATGTAAATTCAAACCGGCTGCAGTAGGAGGAAAGTCTCTATTCTGTGTGACGTTATCTTGTATTTACATGGCAGCAGGTCACAGCAGGCCTCTCCTGGACCCACAGGAATAAACCGCCGTGTCATGTTGTCTGTTGGAGAACGGATGAGCTGCATGAGAGCTAAAACATGACCGGAGCTGAACTTCTGCAGACACAGTGTGTGTAATAATGACGACAGACAAGCTCACAGACAAACAAGTCTCTGCTTTATGAAGCCGTCAGCTCCGGTTAAACTGTGCGGCGAGCCGGGCCTCTCACTCTGAAGAGGGTTGTGTTTCTTGGCAGGTGTAGCTGGTATGAAACCCAAACCTCAGCCATCTATTTCACAGTTAGTTGTAGCCTCAGTGATGCTTCCTTCGTCCAGTCTCACATCCAAGAGAACATAATGATTCAGGTCGGACGGACGGCTTAAAATATGAGTAGAAAGGTCCTTTAAGGTGCCGTTTTCACAGGAAGAAAAAAAGCTAAAGGGCCTTCATGGTAGCATGGGTTGATGTTTTGCTGTTAAAGGAGTATTCCACAGATTTATCATTGCACTCCTATAACACTGAAGGACTCACGATGGACTGTTAGAAAAGAACATTACATGAAGCATAACTTCTCCTCCAGGAAGAGTGATAACTAGGCTGAATTCCCCTTTAGTTTCACTTCATTCATTCTGTCTGACGTCGTGTTCATGTTGGCAGATTTAAGTTAATCAGACACACATTTAACAAACCAACCAGTTAGCTTTCTTCACTGAAGTCTTTTCTCCTGTAAAACTTCAAAAAGTTCAGATAAAGCATAAATCTCCCCTTTGTGGTGCTTGTTGAAGTTTGTTTTTGAGTGTAGTAAGATTTGATGGTGGAAACAAGTATCAAAAAGTTAAACCTCTCCTGCATACATTTCTATCCTTAAACCTGACCCTGTCGAGGTCTTCGGTTCGTCACACTTTATACACGTCACACATCAACAGGACAATATAATCAGCCTGTTTAATGTGTGCTGTTTTTGTGTCTTCTTGCAGCAGCTTGTTGTCGGCTGCAGGATTTTATTAACTTATCAGTTGCATCTTCTGGTTGGAGGGTGTTTCATAGTCAGCAACATTCTGTAACTTGTGGAACCAAACAGTTGCCTAACACCACTTCATCTTCACTGACCCGCCACCTTTGCACCAACTGCTCTGAAGTTGGCAAGAAAACACCAGACTCTTCACGTGTCCTTTTCTGAACTGTTCAGTGTAACAATAAAAAAGTGTTTTTGAAATGCTCATCTAATAAACAAAGTTAGCACAAAGCAGGACTTCATACCTGGAATCTTCTGTTCTGTTCTTCTTGTGTAATCATAACACAGGTGATGTAGGAACTGGAGCTATATTATAATGCTGGTCTGAGTGGAAGCTTGTCTGAATAACAGCAGGTTAGAAATGACTAGAATATATAATCCACTAATTTTTATTCCCCAGCTTCTCCTCTGAATACAGATGAAACTGGAAGCCAGAGGCAGATTTCAAAGTGCGTTCAGGACACCATGTCCTTTGATTTCAGCTGTGTGTGTGTGTGTGTGTGTGTGTGCAGGATTAATTGAGCGTGTTTTGCTACTGAGTGGGTGTGAGTTCCCTCCTCTTGCTGTGATGAAACGCCGTGGGGAAATCCATTTATTTTGAAGTCTGCTTGTTATTCTCTACAGTGGAGAGAGAGAGAGAGAGAGAGAGAGAGAGAGAGAGAGAGAGAGAGAGAGAGAGAGAGAGAGAGTGACTGTGCTCGAGTGGAAAATTAAAAAATGAAGACAGTTTTTCTTTTTTTTGGTGTCTCTGACATCTTGATGGAGTCTGATGGTTTCCATCAGAAGAGTTCCTGACATGGGAGTGATCAGAGTCATTGATCGAGTGATTGTGTTTACATGTCTCACTGATCTGAAGTCTGTGACGTCATTCTGACTAAGTGCCACCCTGAATCAGCATGCAAACCTAATCCTGATTGATTTACACTCTAATTACAGGTGGCAAGTGATTAACTTGTCAATCACCTCCTCCCACACGTGTTAACGCACAAACACACACAGCTGGTAACACACGTTTCTCAACATAGAGCACTGGTGAGAAAACAGGGTTGAAAGAAGATGAAAGCAATGGAACTGACTCACTCCGTCACACAAGGAGCACCTCTCAGGGAAAAATTAAACGTTTTGAAGGAATCAGATCCTTTTCCTGCCCTTTGTTTCCATCAACAGTGTGTCAGTCAAATCCTCTAACTGAGTATGAGCGGATACAGCACACTGTGGCTACCTGAGGAACTGAAGTACAAAATCCAGAAAGTATTTTTCCCACAGACCATCATTACAAAGGACATGTGTGTAAAACTGTTGACAGCACAACTCAAACTGCAAACAAGGTCAGTTTTTACCTTTTGTGTTATAGATCTTTACACCATGAAGATTTAAGAATTGAAACAACACTAGAAAAGTATTATTGTGGTTAATGTTAAGTGTATGTGTGTGTGTGGAGGGGGTGGGGTGGTTGGGGGGGGGGTGAGTGGGTGCCATCTTGTCCAGTATCTTCTTCTTCTTCTTCTTATAATACATCTAAGGGCACCTGCACCTGCTCAGGTGGTTCAGGGGCCAACTGGGTCTGACTACGGGTCTAGCTGGGTCACACTAGTGAGTCTGTATGACAACGCTGATATTTAGCAGGTTGAATATTCACCATCTTAGTTTAGCTTCAGAGTGCGGCTGAGGCTGATGAATGTCTTTAGTTCTGCAGGTATGTTACATGTTGACCTGATGGTGGCGCTAGAGGACAAATCAAAAAAGTCGCTACAATACACCCTGAAGGGAACATAACGTCTGAACCACATTTTATCACTATCCGTCCAATATTTTTACTCTGAACTCAGATATCCGCCTGCTGGTTGAGGCAGAAGATATCAGCAGGATTCATCCTCTGGGGGCCGTGAGCATCTGGGCAACATTTCATGTTAATCCATCCAATGATTGTGAAGATATTTCAGTGTGGAGCCGACATCGCCGCCCTGAAGACACGCTGAGAGCTCGGACAAAAGCTTAACAGGAGCTTCTCAAAGTCTTTCTTTTGGTCGTCCAAACTATATGAAAGGAAAATGTCTTTGCCACGTTTAGAGTTTAGTTATTAGTTATTAATGGTATTAATAATGTATCCATAGGGGCCTGGCTAATCACTTCAGTGTTATGAACAAAGAAGAAGAACCATCGAAGGCAGCATTACTCCCCCTTCACTCCCCCTTTACATTACTCCTTTATCATTTCTCCATCACTCGTCATCACTCCTCTGTACAGTCTGCCCTTAATGAACAAAAGGAGAGAACATTCAAATAAAAATGTAATTGTAACTCTGTCTGATTGAATGTGGATACGGCGCACACACACACACACACACACACAGACACACACACACACACACACACACACACACAGACACACACACACACACACACAGACACACACACACACACACACAGACACACAGACAGACAACTACTGGTTAGTGTAACAGGTAATAGTGTGTGTGTGTGAGAGTGAGTGAGGGAGTGAGTGTGTGTGTGCGTGTGTGTGTGAGTGTGTGTGTGTGTGTGTGGACAGAGACAGAGATAGTGATGTCATGTCAAAGGCAAACATCCTTGTTGCCGGGGGAACCGTTCTGGAATCCCCACATTAAACACGTGTGTGTGTGTGTGTGTGTGGGTGTGTGTGTGGGTGTGTGTGGGTGTGTGGGTACATCTATCTTTGTGAGGACCAACCTGAGCTTCAGAGGATATTTTTGCAAAGTGAGGACATTTTGGCCGATGGTCACTGGGTTTGGAAACCACCTTCCTAAACTGATGATCCAACTTTCACACCTTGATTGTCCAGGCGTGAGGAGGTGATAAACTGAGTCCTGACGTCATCTTTTTTTATTTGTTGCACAACTATTTCTGTCACCTCAGGATTGTCTTTACAGGAGACACTTTAGATTTCCGACATCGCTGGACACCATGTTGTACAAACCGCTTGTATCGAGCGTAACCAAACCGTTAAGATCAGTGTTAGGGGCTAGGGAAGGCATTACATCCATGAGGGTCCTCACATATATGGTAGTACCACTGTGTGTGTGTGTGAGGAGGGAGAGCAGAGACTTGTTTGAGCGGAGAAGACAAACGGCAGCAGGACATGATGTTCCCTCCATCTTCAACTGAGGGAAAAAACTGTTTAAATTCTGGAGCGTCACTTATTAGAGAAATATAAATCCTGTGAGTCCCGTCAGTCCAGGACAACGAGTCACAACTGTGGCAACAACCCAGAATATAAAATATTAACTATTCAAACTATATGCAGCGTTTTTCATCTGGTGCTCTGTGGCAAAAACACAAGCATTTATCAGAACGCACTGTCCTGCCTGCACCTCGCTGCAGTTCCTCTGCTGAAATAGATGGAGCCTGAAAGTGTTCCTCCTAAGAGACTCATCCGTCTGAACGGGATTAAATCTGCTTTTTAAAATAATAATTAGTTTGTTCAACAAACTGCAGCGCCCATGAGATTCAGACTGGCTGATCGGTGGCCGATACACAGCTTGTTAAAGGACAGTGTGTTCAGGTTCTGCTTGCTGTGATTTATGTTATTGCTCCTCTTCACTCTGGAAACGAGATCACTTCCTGATGCACTTTCACTGTAAGAGATGGGGGACCAAAGCCAAGGCCTTTTTCTGTGTATTCAAAGGTTTATCTGAAGTTAATATGATGGAGAAACTGACTGTTACCTTAAAACTACAGTGTAGGACCCTTTTCCTGTTGTACCCCATGTCAACACAGTGCATTTAGCCAAAATCCATAAAAATAAACTTGTCAAACAAAAGAAAATATATCTTTTAGAAATTGAGGTTACTTGTACTAAACGTGAGTATTTTTTTTTCTCTGCCACTTTGTACTTCGACTCCGCCACATCTCAGAGGGAAATATTGTACTTTTTAATTCCACTACATTTATCAGCTTTAGTTACTTTACAAATTAAGATTTTAGCACAAAACATATGAAAGTCTACAAATACAGCGGAAACGATTAGTTGATTAATAAATTAGTCGATTGACATAAAATGTATCAACAACTCTTGTGATGATGGTTGGAGTCATTTTTCCTGTAAAATCATTTCCTGGTTGCAACAAGCATTGTGAAGGTGTCACTTTGGGCTCTGACTCATCGTGACGCCATTTCTCACTATTTTCACTATTTTCACAAAGCAAAGGATCAATGGATTAATGGAGAAAATAATCAGCAGATGGATCCAGAATGAAAATAATCATCAGCTGCAGTCCGATACAAAACAGTTCAAAATGAGCTCCAACAGTAAAATCCTGCTTTTCCATGAATGATGAGGAATAATAATCTAATGATAGAATATATAATAGTACAACAGACAATTAATTTCATGTTTTACATATTCTTATTTTACACTATTTTCTATTTATAATATTTATTCATATTTTTCCATTTCGATTTTACACTTACTCCTTGATTTGGAGTGCTTCTCTTTCTTATATTTCTATTTCTATATTTTATACTTTTTATGTCTATTGTTTTAAAAAATGCACCAATATTCCAAGAAAGATTCCTTGTATGTGAAAACCTGATTCTGATTTTACTGTGAAAATACTTTAACTACATTTTACTGAATATACTCACAGACCTTTACTGTAACAGAGTATTTTCACAGCGTGTATTAGTACTTTTACTGCAGTAAAGGAGCCATGTGAGTCCGTGTGCGTGGCTTCCGTTCACCGAGTCCAGGTCCAGCCCAGGACTCCAGTCCAGCGGAGCCAGTCCAGTCCAGCGGCTGCGGCTCCGGTGCTCCGGGGTTTGGTTGCCGTGCTCCTAACAGCCATTTAGCCCCTGAGCGCTGCGCGTCTGTCTGTTGCTGTCTGCGCGTCTGTTAACGGCCGTAGCGTCGCTGTGGAAACTCTGGGAATATCGCATCCAGCCATGGAATACCTGGGATTAGCCGTATTTCCCTCCACGCCCGAGAACTGACCCCAAAATGTCGGTGTTTCGCGCTGTTTTCCAGTTTTCTGCGGGATGTGACCGTGTGATGGCTGCGGTCCAGTGAACCGGGAGCACGTTGACTGGTCCGCCCGCTCGAGCCGCCAGTTTGGGAGCTCGTCTCCGCTGTTTTCACCGGGATTACCGGGACCTATGGAGTGCACATGAACACTGGCCGGATAGGGATCTCACCTCGGGTAAGTGGCCGCGGGGGGGTCGTGTCAGATCCGGGTCCTGCGGCGTGAAACGCGGGATAGCCTGCTAGCCGTCCCGGGGGTTAGCTCGGCAGGCTAGCTGCTGTCTTTGTCTGGAGAGACCGGGGAGCTAAGGGGCCTGCGTCCATCATCGGACACGTCCCCGGCTGACCTGCTTGTTGTCCTTTTCTCGTGAAAACGTCCCCGGCTGTCTCCACGCTCAGTTTAAACACGGTGTCCGGCGCGGTTCGCTGTGTGCGGGGCGGCCGGCCACACGTCCGGACGGCCACGCCGCACCGCCGCCTGTTCAAACAGCACCGGCTGGTTTTTTAAACGTGTTTTCAAGATATTGTAGCATTGTAGAGACTCCTGGTGGGCCGTTTAACTCCCGCCGTCCTCCGCTGTCCCCCGCCTGTGGTCCAACGCGACCGAAGCTGTGCTGGAAACGGGAATTAACGGCGATAACGGGAGAAACGTAAGCGGCTGTCCGATAATGGATCCATGTGTTTGACAGGGAGGCTGAGCGCCGCAGCGGTAATTGTCCATCAGACGACGAACAGGACGTCAGGTCAGCGGCTCCGTCCGCGAGCTGCACCGCGCCGTACCTCCGGGCTCACGCGTGCTCAGACGTGTATAACCTCCTCTGTAAATCCTGCTGTGCTTCCTGTAAACCGGTGGTTTGACTGCAGAGCCGCGCGGCGATCACCGACATCTCCCCGTCGGTGCCGAGCAGCGCCGCGTCCGATAATGGATGTCGTTAGCTTCGTAGCGGGCCGTGGCGGGCCTCGGGCCGGCCGCACAGGCTGTGCCAAATACCTTCATGTTACTCGATGCGGGGCTCTGACGTTGACGTTATTGTGCGTGTTTGACACTAACATGATTCAGCTAAAGCCCCCGTGAGGCGGGATCAGGTGCGTGTTGTGCGGGTTAGCAGTGAGCTAACGGCAGGGACCTCCAGGGCCGCGGTGCCCGGCCCCGCAGCTGCCTCTGCCCGGGTCTCAGGCTCCGCGGACCCGCTGGCTGGGCAGCCAGTTCCTGCTTCTCCTCCTGTTTAATCAGCCACAGTGAGCCGCACAGACGAGGAGTGTGTTCAGCATTTCTGCTCTTTATTGTCCCCCAAGACATAAACAGGCAGACATCAGGAGCGCCGCTAACTTACTGCAGCTAACTACTTGATGCAAGTCTCACCTGTCCAGGTGACCTGCTTCACCTGTGACCTGCTTCACCTGTGACCTGCTTCACGGTTCATACACAACAGGCCTTTGTTTCTGTGAGTGAAACAGGTTACTAGTAACATAACCTAAATGCTTGTGTTTACCGTTAATAACCTGATTGTATAACAGCGACTGGTGACTGAAGGCCTGTGCACCAGTGATGAGGCTAAACTAAGTTAGTAGGAAGAAAAACACATTAAAGTTACTCATCAAGCTGCGTGATAGTCATTTAACCTAAAGTAGGCTCCATTTTATCCACCTTTTAGTGCTGTGTTGTGTTTTAATTCCAGTAACAGGACACTGATTTAAGTCTGAAGTAACATATGAGAGGATTTAACCTGTGAATGACCAGTGAAGACACAGTGGTTAAAGCATGTTTTTCTACAGTAGATCTGTTGATACGTGTAGGGCATCGGCTGATCTGGTGGGAAGTGTTTTCTCAAAGTGTCTGATAGTCATTTCACTTGTCCTCTTGAACCATATGAGTCAGTATGATACTTATAAAGTATGTGTTGCTGTCTTCTTTCAGTACTGTGTGCCTTTTGGATTTGTGGCTTTGAGTGTCACGGTAGTTGTACATAATAATGAGCTCGAACTCGGAAGTGTGAAGCACTCAAAAACAGTGTCATTGGTCAGTGGCAGTTTTTGGGAATGTGCGAAGAGGCAAAGTAACCGAGAGGAAACATAACAAGTGGTGACCAGAACTGGGAGGATAACAGCAGGACTGGTTGCGGACGGTGAAAGGAAATGACCGTGAAAGCTGTTTTTCCTGCACCAAGTACTGAAAAATGTAAACAAAAGTGGTGAACCACAAAAGAGGAGAGAGGCTTGTCTGAGGTTTCCATGTGACTGCTTTGAACCAATTACAGAGCGTTATACAGTGGGGGTTTGTGCACAAAAAATGACAGTCAGTCAGCAAACATACCCAGTGATTTATCAATCAGTGTTCTGCTGAGAAGTGAGAATATACAAATATTTATGGGTGAAAATCCAGACTCCCTCTCCTGGAGGATAAGAGGCTGTAAAAGTTAAAATCTGAAGATTTGGGTGAATTTAAGATGCTGATTCCCATTACTGCTGAATTTTGGATAAGATCCCACATGTCACTCCAAGACATTATCCAGGAGTCACACGCCAGCCGTGGGCTCAAAGCATCACTTGATGTCAGGTTTTGGTGTCTATTCAGTTTTTAAAATTCTCAGTGACCGGATGTCCATGATCTGAAATTGAAACATTCTTAAATTCACAGGCTAATTTCAGATTGAGAAGTGTTTTTTTTACACCCTTTATGGTTGCACATGAATGGGAGAGGAACAAATAATCTATATTGTGATGCAGTCTATTGCGATATCATGTTGGCACTCTGGCACAAGTATTACGATGTTTAATGTTGCGTCAGTCACTACGTTTACACAGACAAACGCCGTAAAAACCTGCTGATATCAAAGTCTTTCTAAGTGTTTAACAGTCGGTGTGTTTCTCCTTCCCACCAGGAATGTGGGCTTTTCTTTTGGGCAGCATCTCTCCTCCAGCTTGGAAAACTGTCGGCTGGTTGGTTTGTTTCCAACGCACAGAGCTGAGCGTAAACAGGCGAGAGGCCGTGTGTCGCAGACTGAGACGCAGAGTCTGAATGTGCTGTATACATGTCCAAACAACGCTGCTGAAACCAGGAGAATATCTGCATATCACACACATCTTAATGGGAAAATTATTATATTCAGATTAAGGCCCAAATCAGAATCTGCTGTTTACACCCGGATCAGATTCAGAATATTGTCACATTTGGAATAATAGTGGAATAGTAGAGGCATGTAGAGGTGTTTCCTGTTCCTGTGGATATTTGAACTCTTTTGATGTATGATTTATGGTTTGGTACTCTTTGTATTTTGGAGCAAAGTGTTTAATGTCAGTTTTCTCTAAAGCTCCTCATAATGCAGTGAATACATACAACACAAGTATGTATTCACTGTTCACTGTCACTAACAAGTTATTTTTGCCCTTTTTCATAGGTATATTTTTCTCTTCAGTTACACAGCTAAAGTGATGTATTGTAGATGAACCTCTAGTGATATATCTTGCGTAGTATAATCACGTTTTGTGATACAATCATTATTGTAGGCAAAACATTGTGATAGCATCAAATCAGGAGTTACACCGAGCACAAATGTGCCATTCTGGCAGAATGAAAAACCTTTGTGGACGAGGAGGTATCCCAAATACCACAGCTTACTTTTTACCACATGATTTACTCTTTAACCTGTTTCCACTTTAAGTCATGTAAATATCGGTCTCTTAATCTTGCTGTGCGGGTCACAGACGTCCATCCACTTCTTGGCCCTGTGCAGGCACATGCTCATTATAACAACACACAAGCTCCTGATAACCTGTTTAATATCAGTGAAGTGGACGTTAATAGCTGTGGACACACAGAGTCCCAGACTGTTATTATCTGCAGCACAGTGCGGGCCTGTGGTGTTGTGTGATGGCCGGGCTGACGGGAGGTTTGCTGAGCCAGTCTGCCCTGGAGGAGGACACCAACAGGAAGCTGAACTGAGTCTATCTGTCTTCTCCTCCTGGGAGGCCGGTCAGACAGGAAGAAAGCAGTGCTGAGAGCTGAAAGCTACACGGCCTGCCATCACCCCAGCCCGCCCGCCCGGCGCTCTGCCACAAACCGCCCTGGAGGTCCTGCAGTGACGGCCGCAGTGTTGAGTGACTTGGAGGATTTCAGAGGCATCACCTGAGCTGATGCACCGCTGCAAACATCTGTTGCCTCCTCCTGAGTCAGAGCCGGCAGAGGGGGGAGGGATGAGGGTGACGTCGGCCTGTTGGGCAAGATGGAAATAGACATCAGAATAAACAGACGACCTTGTGTCCTCACGTCACGAATTAAATCATTTATACCCCATTACACCGATTATAATGGAAAGGCCAACTGGAGCTGGTCATTTTCAGCTGCCTTCTCACTTATTTTTAGAAATCTGACCTAGTAGATGCTTTGTGTTGGTATCAACTCTGTATCATGATTAGTTATGTTAAGAAAGCCTGGTCCCTACTCCGAATCAAGTTGGGCTGTTGGTTGGAAAAACAAGAATGGGAACAAGACAGAAAAATGGCAGTCAACACACCAATCAATCAGTCAACGCTAATTAGCCTCTGCTAGTTATCTTATTATTAGCAGGAGTTAGCTTTGAGGAACATGATGTGTTTCAGCTGCCATCTCGGGCTGGGCAACGTATCAATATTATATCGATATCATGATGTGAGACTAGATATCTCATATTTTCATATGGTGATATGGTGTCAGTGTTGTCTTTTCTGGTTTGTAGGGCTTCACTGCAGTGAAGTGATGTAATTTACCCACTTTGTCATTATATCCACATTACTGAGGATTAATTATGAAAAATCTCATTGTGTAGATATTATGTGAAAGCACCGTTAGTCATCCCTACAATATTGTCACAATATCAATATTGAGGTTTTGGTCAAAAATATTGTGATATTTGATTTTGTCCATATCGCATCACAGCATTATGACTAATATAATGTTTATGAGCACATCGTTCTCGATCTTCTGTGACAAACAGACGAGCCAACGTTAAAAAACGTTATAAAATAAATAACCACGGTACGGTGTAGCTACCTGCAGATCTTTACATAGAGTTCACATATAAACTGCTGTGGTTTGACACCGACGGGCTCTGAAGCAGCAGGAGGCCTCCACTGAATAAGGATCCGCTCTGCAACAACAGTCACGATCGTGTTAATGTAACGAGTGTTTTCCTCCAGTAACTGAATCACAACATGAGATGTGTCAGGATCTGGCTGGCTCGGCTGAGGAGAGGACAGTGATTGATTGGCCACATTGTATATTCACTTTGCAGTAATGACCCATTATGGTAATTGATTACAACCTCTGCTGAACAATTTCCTGGGGAAAACCAGGAAATGATGAATATAGCTCAGCTCTTTATGGAGACATAATGCTGACTACATTTCTCTACATTTCATCATTTAACAATTTTGCTGAAAATCTCACTTTAAACAGAGACGGGTGATATGTAGGGATGTTCCAATCACGGTATATGCTGATTAATTGTTGATTAAATATGTAATTGACACGCTGAAATAACAGCTGAATTTGGCACACCTTAGTTTTCACGAGCTACTTAATCCAAATACTGTCAGTCCTGGTTCAAAATTGTAAAGTTTATAGACTTGAATTATTGATATGATATATGAATCAGTTTACTGGGTGAACGCGACTCTTTTCGTTATCTTTCATATTTAAAATATTAATTTTCACTCACACATGCATCAAAGCAGCAGGAGACCACAGTTAACAAAAAGAGCCGACATCTGATCGGGTTTATTTTAGCTGATACAAGCCTTTTAAAATATGTTTGTATCATTGATCTCTAATTTTCAGTAAAGTATCCTCAGTCCTACCTGAAAAGATGTCCAAGCCTTAGTTTCAGAAAGCAGGCATAACATCAACAAGCAAAGCTTCAGTACGTTTACACATCTTTGTATGTGGCACAATATTTGAACATGCGTCTCCTTTAGTCACACTGTGTTGAGGCCTCGGTTTAACCAGCAGTTAGGAGGTGAAGGTGCAGCAGTTAGACAGGAAACACAGGGGTCCTTTCTGTTGTTAGACATGTGGTCTCTGTCCACCACCTGTAGACACTTTGATCATTTATTTTTCAATCACAGAAACAAACCTGTAAGTGACCTGAGAGAGGCGGTGCAGCTCTCGGGTGTTAACTGCAGTTTAACGGTTGTATATCTGGGCCGCTGACTGAGCTCTGCCTCAGAGCGGCGGAGCTGGGCGGAGTGGTTTAACTGGCTGTCGGTTTGTCCTCCACATTCTCACTGCAGCTGAAAAAACATGAGATCAACAGAAAATTAATTTGCAATTATTTTGATAATCGATTTATCGTTGAGTTGTTTCAGCTTCATACATGTGCGGTTCTGCTGAATCTGAATATCTTTTGGGTTTTGGACATTTGGTCGGACAAAATAAGCAATTTTAATATGTAACTTTCTGCTCTGGGATACTGTGATGGGCTTTTTTTAGACAACCCGATTAATCAAGAACATAATCAGCAGATTATTCTACAATGAATATAATCATTATTTGCAGCCACAGTGGAAATCAAGACCAGGTTTTACTTATGGAAAATTCTTTAAATGTTTGAATGCACTTAAACGTTGTGATTTATGCCTTAAATTCAGTTTCATGAGTTGTAGTTATAGTTTTCTGGTAAACAATTAAACCTAACTAAAATATTATCAGGTTAACCGTTGTTTTCATTTTCTGTTTGTCTCAGTTGTTTCAGTTCCAGTTGGCATTAAAAAGGTCTTATGTTGTCTGAAATATGAGTTGATGAAACATCTCGGCACCCTGGTCATTGAAAATGTTTCTGGTATTTGAACATTGCTCATTATTGATTAATCACAAATATTTAGATAGTAAAACCCTTTAATAACAATTACATAGCTACATCATGTGGCAGGTGTGTTGAAGGTTGAGGATGGAATACATGTGGGAGCTCTGAAAGCTCTAAAGCTATAGAAAAACCTGATTTTCCTCTTTAGTATGTAGATTTTTGCATGTGGAGCGTCTCCCAGATTTCGTAGCAGGACTAACAGTAGTTCCCAGGTTACGATGCCGTGCTGCTGAAGCTCCACAGTGTGCCGGGAGCAGAGCAGCTGACGGAGCTACACCCCCTCGGGATAATCAATAAGATGGAGTGTCCTCTGTAATGTCAAGCTGAGACAGAGAGTCCTGATGGATGCAGGCTGAACACGTCTGCTGATACAAGCAGTCAGCTCAGTGCTCGCCGCTCACGTCCTGAATTACAGTCAGAGGTGGACAAAGTGGCTACAGAGGCCTTTCCTGGTCCTCGATGGAACGACCTGATTGGTGCATTTGCTTGTGGAAGTAAATCCTCGCACTGTTGACCAACAGGAAACAGGAGTCCAGAATGGAGGAAGCTTTCATATTAGCTGTGTAGAACGATCCAGGTTTATATAACTTGCTCCGTCAAAGAAGCAGCATCTGCAGTGAGACAGTTACATCCTTATTAATATACTGTATTCACACTGAAATGGCTGTTAGTTACATCTCTGAATGGTGTTGACTGGCTTTAACTTTGTTCCCCCGTCAGTAAAATCAAACCTCAGGATCTTGACTGCTCTTTGATACTCTGAGAAGTCTCTTATAGAAGTCCTTTTGTGTTTTTTCTTTTCATAAGTAATTCTAAGGGTCTAAATGGAATTAATAAATCTTAGGCTACACTTCTATCTATAAATATTTGAATATACCAATTGCTGCTAAGGATGGATACACACACAAAGCTGTAGAAGGCTGCAGAAATCTAACAGCTATTCATTTCTAAATCCCACCTGTATATTTAAACACGTTTCAAGTGCGCAACGCTGCCGAAACTCAGTTGACAGACGGCCGTGATAATAACATTTGAATGAGGGGTCTTGGACCCTGCAGCTGTTTGTCCGAGCAGGTCAACAGGAGAGGCGGAGAGAGAGGACGAGGCTCCACAGCAGCGAGCACAGAGGCCGAGAACCGTCTCATGGCTTCAAAGGCTCCAGGCCTTTTCTATTTCAGCCATCTCATTGTGTTGCTGGGGGAGTTTGTGGGTTGTTGTTGTTGTTTTTATGCCTGTCTAGGATTCAGATTTCAAAGCTTCCATGAAGGAGTATCTGTCTGAAGAGGTTAAAGACACGGTAAGCATTGGAGGGTGCTCACCCTGAGATTTAACATGGTGTTTGTGTTTAACCCTGAACAGCAGTGGTGTGTGTCAGGAATCTCTGTCTACTGAAAGAAAAGTACAAGACTCTTGTGAGAATTACAGTTTACTCCATGTGAACATTTAGTTTGAGTTTGATCTCGCTGAAGTTTACAGTATACGTTCTTATCACACGTTGAAACAGGATGCGGGTGTTTCCACCGCTGCCAGTGACAGCTGCATGACAAAGCTTGCAGGTGAAGGTTTTCTTTTCTTTTTTCGGAGAAAACTGTATCCACAAAATGGAGGATGTCCCCTTTTATGTTGAGCGTGAGAGACTTCAGACGCTCAGGTGTAGCGGTTCAGCTTTCACTTCCTCCAGGTCTCATCGTGTAAACAGATGCAGGTCGGTGCTGCAGGTGGGAGGCAGAGTAGTTAGAAGCAGCGTCCCGGGCGGTCGTGATTTACTGCCCGGAGGATGGTCGGCCTCGGTGTGGAGTTCAGTCTGGCGCCTGCGTGCTGCTGCTCCTCACAGACTGGTGCAGTTTGGAATTAACTCCGTTGGTGTTGTGTGAAGGCAGAAGCTTCAGTGCAGCTGGTGGTTTCTTCTTTCATAGCTTCAGTTTGAGCCGCTGTCAGTGAGCTACTACAGTACATATACTACAGTGTGGCAGTACTGAAACAATCATCTGACTGACAGAGTGACGTCACCATAAGGAAAATGAAAATGAGTTTACAGATAGTTTGGCCCTGTGGTTATCCTCTTTGAGCTGCAAATACATTATCCACAAGGAGAGCTCAGTGGGAAGAACATCCTGTATCTTCTGTATTCTTTTATTTTTACGAGAGCTTTCCACTCCTGGTAAGATGTATAAACAAACCTTTTGTGTTAAGAAAATGGTCACAAAGTGAAGCCTTTCCCAGGCCAACAGTCTGCTGTAATACTGGCTGCTTCTGTTCAATATGGCCACGTGTGGTCTGCCGTGTTCAGACCCACCTCAGCAGTTTACTCCACAGTTGTTCCACCAAAGATAAAATAATTAAGACCATGATAACCGTGCAGTATTTTGGCATCCATTAAGCCTTCTAACTAATGAATCAATGGCTCAAACCGACCTTCTGCACATACCTTTGAGTGAAATACTGTCTGCAACAATTTACTACTTTAAAAGAGTGTTTTATTTTGAAGGAGCTGATCAAGCAGATTTTATGTTCTGACACCTGCTGATGTTCCATGTTTTTGTAATACATAAATTAATATGATATGATGTTTGATTAAGTTTGACAGCTAATGCAAATGTTAAATGTAATTACCTTTTTGAAAGGGGCCAAAATTCTCAGGTTATGGGGGCAAAAAAAGACTCCTTTGAAATAAGTTTTGACGTTGTCGCAGGTTGACATGAAGTCACTAGAGTTGCAGTAATCAGTAAAGAAAGCAGAGCTGCAGTTTGGAGCTGCTCTGAGAACCGAAAGGCTCCTGAAAGCTGTGACTGATCAGTGGTTTGATCACAGAGTCTGAAACAGGCTCCAGATCTCTGCTGCAGCTCAACTCTCAGACAGTCGTGTTGCGTTTCCAACCTGACGTCAGTTCTTATGAATTATGAACAGAATTCACTCTGGGCTGTTTTACTTCTTGCAAGTTTTCTTTAATTTCCTGCAAATGAATGCTGGTGCTCATAGTTTCAAGATGCCTGACTAATAACTAATATATCCTATATCGATAGTGAGAGAGAGGTTTGCTCAGTTTTAGTTGTTTCTGATCGTTTTGTTGGTCACTACCAGACAAGATCTAGTGTGCACGTAGCAGAACGTAGCAGAACGGAGGCCAGATCGATGTACGACCGGACCGACAGCTGAGCGAGAGCCAGGACAGATCGGGGGTGGACGAACTCCTCCACTGAGACTGATTACATCAGAAAACTCACTTTGGCAGGCAGCTCGGTCTGCAGGTCTTGGTGTCTAAACTCAAGCCTTAAAAGGTCTTACACTCACTTGATATTGGATTTTACAGAGAAGAATCTAAGTACATATTTTATATTGGCTGTGAGTTTATAGGATGTTGCTTTGATGGAGCTTTTTCAGACTTTTAAACTTTACTTTTGAGACGTCTGTACAGTTTCAGAGGTTGGAAATTTCCCCATTTATACAACTGCTGATGGTGCTATTAGTGTTTAAAGGCTAAGGCTACATGATTGTGTTGGGCTCATAATAAATGAATAACACTGTCTGATAATACATTACATCTGTTGTTCTGACAACTATTTTCATTATTAATTCATCTTTGGGGTTTTTTCATTAATGGTTTGTTCCATAAAAACTCAATTTAAAAGATGAAGATTACCCATCATGTTTTCCCAACGTCACATATTCAAATGTCTTATATAAACAGTCCAAAACCCCCAAATATTCAGTTTTTTGTTATAAAACAGAACAATTTTCAGAAATTTTATTTGCACAGCACCTTTTCAACAAGGCAATTCAGAGTGCGTTACATGGGACATGAGCATATACATAGACAAACGAATGATAAATGTACTAAAACATTAAAAATGGCAAAATGTGCAGTGCGTGATTTTTATGAATAGTCCCAAAGTAGAAAGAAAAGACAGAAGTTCTATGCATCGATTCATCAGACCTGAGAGTCGGACCAGACCTGCTGTTCACTGGGAGTTTGTTTGAGAGCATAAAAACTGAATGTGACCCCTCCAGGTTTCCTTTCTGGGGACAGTAAGCAGACCTGATCCAGAACATCTGACTGCAGCAGAGCAGAAATATACTATTCAGTATTTAATAAACCAATAGAACATGCCAGTAGTATTTATGTTGACATTTCTATTTAAATGGTGTCTTGAGTTGATGTTCTCTTCACCCCTGCAGACCTGCAGCGGCTCCAACTTCATGCGTGTTTTGTTGGTGATTTGTTCGACTTAATTGTTAGTAGTACAGAAAAACATAATAGATGTGGTTGTGCTTTGTGTTCACGAGCGTAGGTTTTGAAGCTATTTTGACGTTAAGTGTTTTTAACGTGTTGGTGGAAGAGAACTGCTGAAAAAAACGTTTATTTCATGCTTTAACTTGAAGTAGAAAAGTGCCTGCAGCCTCACCTCCTCTGACCGTCATTCCATTCGTGATGATCTGACATTTGGTGAAATACCTTCATGCGATCTCTGGTTAGATAACTGGATTAATATAACTCTCATATCATATAAGACTGCAGAGTCTTCTGCTATGCTATGCTTCTGGCTGGACCTTCATATTCACCTTACCGGGATGAGAGTGGAAACTCTCAGCCTGCATCTGGATAAATCTAGTCCAGATGTTTCTACTATCTGCCATGAATATATATTTGTTCACTTCCAACTGTCTCCACAGACATCTGAAGCCACAGTTGAATCCTCCTCTTCCTCTCTCCTTTAAGCTCGGAGATGAAGCCACACAGAGACATTTATTACCGGCTATAAAACCATAAAGGTGGTAAACCAAAAAGTATTTATAGAGTCTTCAGCTGTTTATTATCTTCTCTCCTCTGCACACTGTAAACCTAAAGAAGTCTTTGGCAGCCTCGAGACATTTCAAACAGGAGAAAAACTCTGTTTGTCTCCCTGCAGGTTGAGCAGCCAGCAGACATCACTTCGAGACGGAGCGTAAACATCTCGCAGGCGGCTGAAGGAGGGAAAGTGGTTAGTGGATTATGGGATTTTTATTATGGGAAAACAAAAAGTTAAAGGTAGTTCAGAGTAGACCGGGAACTGAATCAAGCCAATTTAGCAAACTAACCACAGAGAGGCTGGGTCAGTGGTTGCTCCTGGCAACAGACGGTCCAGGTAACCAACACAATGAACATTTCCATCTCTGTCATACTCCAGTGTATGTGTTTATAGTGTATATACTATAATACTGTAATGCTATGAACAACGGCTTATAAGTAAATACATAAAATAAAGAAGAGTTGAAGACCGTGGTCCTTTTGGCTCTGACACATTTATGCTCAGGTCAACGTGACATGATGGACTAGACGTGATGCAGCGTTAAACCGCGACCTTTGACCTACAGAGAGAGGGATGGTAGCGAGAGCTGGATAAAGCTTCTATTTTTGGGAATATGCTTATTTGCTTTCTGGCGGAGAATTAAATGAGACCGTTGACACCCCCACGATGTCAGTCCAGTAAATGTAACTACAGCCAACAGCTGGTTAGCTTGGCTTAGCTTAGCACAAGTACTGGAAATGGGGGTAAACTCCTAGCCTGGCTCCACCCAGAGGTACCAAAACCCACGAGCAGTATTAACGAACGTCAGCTCACTGCTTTACTGGGCGCTGTGTCCCGGACCAGTAACAGGAACCTGCTGGCGTCTCTGCCGGTCGTCTTAAAGTGAACATTTCATATAGAAACTCTGTAAACAGACGCTCGAAGAGTCTCCATGACTGCGTCTGACTGAAAGATCTGTTTTTAAAGGCCAGAATCAGGTCTTTATTCAGTTTCTCTGCAGGAGGAAACCACCAACAGGACATCAAGCAGGGGAGATGTTCTGTTCCTTCTGCTCCTTCCTCTTATTCACTTTTCCCTTTTCCTCTTCTCTGCTTCCCTTTCTCAAACTGAAGCTTGGTGTGTTCAAACTGGCAGAAAGCATCCAAAAATATGGTCTAAGTTTTGGCTTTGATTACTGCATAATGAGTAGTCGCAGCATTTGCACAGCTTAGTGTATTTATTATCTGATTTATTGGCCATCGTTTGATCACCAGAGTCACTATTTGTTCCACTATTCAGATCATTTCCTAGATGAGTCAGTTTGAGAATAGACTCGCTGAGCGGTGGAGATGGGGAGTCAAATTAATGTTTCAATAATTAGCACAAGATTAGCACTGTCAGTATGTGACAATATTTACTTGTTTAACAGTTTAGTTCAGACAAAAGACGAACAGATTTGACATCTTCATGAAATGAACATTTTACAATTCAAACAGATGCCAAACGTTTCATTAATTTAAGCATGAGATCTGTGAGTCTACATTGTCATCATGTGGTTATATGGCTGCAGTAAACGATAAATGACAATGATTTGTGCTCCTGTACGACCGCAGAGACCTTAAACTCCTCGACACCTCCTGTTCTCATAGTGAAATGCGATTTGCAAACTCCCTCCTCCTGCAGAGTGTCACTAAACATACAGACGTCTCAGCGAGTCCTCAGACATTTGCCTGCAGTGACGAATGCGACAGCAGGTCTCATTTGAATAAGGATGATTTATTTCTAGTGTACAGACGTGTGCATGAAGACAAGTGCAGGTCTGTTCCTGAAAGGAACCTCACCGGTAGAAATCCTGGTGATAGTAGCTGTACATTCACTACTCAAGTTTCCAGGACTTTTAGCAGAACTTCTTGGTTTTAAGTGTGTTGGTGTCATACTAAAAACTCTTAATCACTTCCCTGCTGTAATCGTTTAATCTTTACTTCCTGGTTCAAACATTGCTTGGGTTGGTTGGGTAGGAATTAAAACATTTTTGTTTCTATTGTTGATACCTTGAAATGCCAAAAGAACATTTCAGATGCAAAACTTCACGAATGTCAAATGTTGTCTAAACAAATGCGGTTGAATGTTGCCTCAGTTGCAGCAATAATACAGTCTAACTAGTCATGTATGTATGTATGTATGTATGATTTTAAATCAGGACGTAAATGATAGACGACCAATCAAACAACTCTGACCTGGCTTTGATGTCTGCAGGCCTTCAGTGAACAAACTGACGTAGGAGCTCAGCAACTGACGGCTCTTCACATGAATTAGCAGTGATTGTACATTTGTTATCACTAAATTAATGAAACAGCTAGAACATGTATATATGTAAGTGGCTTCACATACGTTATTACAGGTGCTGGTGTTTATTTATTAACACTCCATCAACGTTCAGCACGTTCTCAAAGAAACCTACATTCAGGTATTTGCTGGGTTGAATGCGGTGAACCTTCTCCAGTGTTTTCAGTCCCCACCAGACTAAAAATGGCTGTCAAAGATGGTCCAACTCAGAGCAGTGAAGGTCTGGTCTGTTCACCGCTGCACCGCCGTGATTCACGATGATGATTCACGTGTTGCCTTAAAAACCTTCCACTGTTTCCATTCTTTATGGCTCTCTTGAGTTTAACTGTCCTGCCAGTTAAACCTGCAACACAATGCCAAACTACATCTTTACTCAAACATAAAGTTTCCTGTAGTTTTCTCAGGTTAGAATTGGGGCTGATTATTTTCATTAATAATTAATCTATCCATTATTATTATTTCCCTTCTGTTTCTTTTTTCAAATTGCTTAATTTACTCGAGTCCAATAGTTTACGTATCTGGTTTGAGAAGCTGGAAGCAGTGGATGTTTTCCTTTCCACATGATGAATGTCTAAAACAATTAATCTGTTCTCATAATGTTGTTTCATGTGCTGTTGGATGACTAATTGATTTATTGACTAATCGTTTCAGCAGTAGTTTGAATCTTTCACCCTATAATCAGCTGAATAATAGTCAGTATCTCTAAAACTGACGATGTGCTCAGCTGAACTTGTGCACCACTGAAACCAGAGTCGTAAATATACTTCAGTTCCCGGTCATACAGAACCAGTTGTACCCAGAGCCAGTTTACCATCAGTCCACACAGATCCAGAGCATCAGCAGTCTCTCAGCAGAAGCTGGCTGTTTCCCAGCCTCGTCTTCCTCCTCCTGCAGTGCCGCACAGCCTGGTGTAAATCATCAGGAGCACTGACAGCGTGTTAATATCTGGGCGAGGATTCACTCTGCCCGGGACGCGTAGTTTATAGCCCAGCAGAGTCAGAAGATGCTCGCTGGCTCGTCTGTGTTGAGTTGTGGAATCGTGCGGGCCAAGTTTCCATCAGAGCAGCCTGGATGATTTGTCCTGCTGCCGGTGAGAAGCCGGCTGGGCTCGGCGGGGCCGGAGCGTCTCGGGCTCATTTCCATATAAAGAGGCTCCTCTGCGGCTGACGGCGGGGCCGGGCGCCCAGAGGAGCGGGCGGCCTGTGGACGTCCTGCCATGACGCCGCCTTTAATTAAGTGTGGTATTAGAGGCAGTTGAGCAGAAAGACTGATCTGAGAGCAGCTCTGCAGTCTGGATGCCATCAGCTAATCCATTTTTAACAGAAGCAGCTCAGGAATTAGTGTGTTAGTCCGAATACCAGAGGCTCAGCATGGGAACTCTACAGACTCGTTCATGTTCGCTTCTTAACGTACAACACAGCTGCTGCTCAGAGATACAGCAGCAAATATGAAACTAACATTTACTTGTTGTGTACATCGTTTCACAGCTGAAATGATCAATCATGCTTGGGGCTACAAGAACATGTGCGTAAATACAATTCTTTAAAATTGGCAAATTATTTGTTATAAAAAAGGAAACTTGGATCAGATAATGATAAAACATTACAAATCTCATCTTTCTCAGTTTTCAATATTCTGAGCTGAAACAATTAGTTCATCAGTCGAGTGACAGAAAATTATTCTCCAAATATTTTTCTATTTGAATAATAGTTTGAGTCAGTCTCTGCTTCCAGCTCCTCAAATGTGAGGATTTGCTGCTTTTTCTGTTTCTTATCACAGTAAATTTGATGTCTTTTTTTCGGACTGTTGCTCGGACAAACCAAGACGTTTGAAGATGTGATGTAGTCGACGTTTTATAAACTCAACGATCGATATTGAGAAAGTTTAATCGAGTGTCTGTGGTGCATCCGGTTTGTGTTTTCCATGTTAGCATTGCGTTAAACGTATGTTTTGTCGGAGTGTTTGAAGTCTTGTTATTAGCAGCAGGATTAACATTGCCGCCCCCCCCCCGTCTGACCATCTGGCTCCTCAGGTGCAGGCGGAGCAGGGCTCGATGTCTGATTGGCCGGGATGAGGTGTTAAGAAACGTTACGGCGTAACTGCATAAAATCACAGCAAATGATTGGTTTAGTGTTGCAAAAGGTGAGAAATGTTAAAATGAACTTTTGACTTCCTTTCAGTCTTAAGCTCCTCACTAATGTTTCAGTGTGAATGCCCTCACCTTTATACCTGTTTTATTATGGAAATAACAATGTAAGTCAGTTAGTTCTTTTGTTGTAACAGTCGTTCACTAACATTGAACTAAACACATCATTAGCATCACTTGATGGATTTCTTGCCCTTGTAAAATATCCCAGCAGGTTTCAGAATCAGATCTTTGTCTCTATTTGGCCTAAAAAAAGAATAAATCTATCCAACAGTGGAAATCCCAGTCAGGCCATAATCTAATCAGCTGTTCCTTGGATCAAAGCCTCCCTGTCAAGTGAATTTCATGGTGATCTGTTAATATGTTTTCAAATGACCCTGCTGACAGACAAACAAGCTCAGCGATGGGTGGAAACATGCGGGGTCGTAGTTATGGCGGATGGTTGTGTTATTGAGGCTTAAATTTAATGATTAAGAAAAGATGTTATTTATACTACGTAAGGCGACTTCTTGAGTTTCGTTGAGACTGTTGTCGCTACCTTAATGAATATACAGATCTGGCAGGATCTGTATATTCATTAAGGTAGCGACAACAGTTTCATTTTTTCATTTTATCCCGTTTATACACATGTTCCTGTTATCCTGCCGTATATTTTGGGAATCTTTTTGGGAGACTTGATGAATTTATAAAGTTCTCTGGATTAGAACGGTTATTGTCAGCATGGTACGTTGTAATGTTAAGGAGTGCATTGTGTGAGCTGAAGGTGTCATTTGGAGGTTTTGAAAAGCAGGTCTTGATGGCGTGAATGAAATTTCAGTCACCAGTAAATTAATGCGTGCTGCTACCTGAACGCTGCTGAGTTCCATCTGCTTCTATTTTCAATTCTGTGAGGAAATAAAACTCTCACACTCAGCCAATATGTCTCTCGTGAGCTCTTTCACTTTGTTTTGTAAAACATAATTCCTGTTCTTAATTTCAGCAAGGTTGCAAATAAGAAAAAGTAGATCTTATGTGTTGGGCGGGTGGAGGAAAACAGAGCGGTAAGGCTTAAACCAAATATACTGTACATGATTGTACATAATGTGACGTATGTAGTCTAACAGCCCTTATCTTGTGAGGTATACCTTTCAGTTTATCTGGTGTTGAGGTGAAAACACAAATAGCTTCAGAAGAGAAATCTCACATAGATGTTCAGTCTGAATAAACCCTTGTGCCGTCTGTTTGCTTCATGCTGTGTTAATCAGAACCTTAATTAGCATCAGTGCTGAGTCGGTCAGGCTGTAGGCTGTTAACATTACACCCCCCCCCCCCCCCCCCCCATCCGCTCCCATGGTTCTGCCAACAGCCCCGTATTGTCAGAGGGGGGTCAGGGGTCACAGTGTGCCATTCAAATGATAAGTGGTCTAAAGGAGGCTTTAGAGGAGGGATACGTCTGCGCCCTCATGCTGCTTGTTGCAGAGCGCTGCTGGGAAAAAGCCTCGCAGTGAATGGCTCTGATCCCTCGTCAATGCGGCCTTTATGTCCGGAGCAATAAACCTCCTCCACCCACTTTACCAGTCTGTCTCCAGGAAACACAACCCGCAACAGGAAGTAACAGACCCGCTCTCTGATCACAACAAACGGGCCTTCAAAGCCTCCAGGACACAGTCAAATGTAGGATCAGGGCTTCAGCCACTTACTGATTATAAGTCATCAATAACAACATGAAACTCCTGAGAAAAATAACCTTTTCTTTTTATAAAGAATGCATAAATGTTTTGGGTGTGTTATGTAAGAAATGCTTCTAAAATAGGGTGTTTAGAAGGGGTGAAAACTGATTCCTGACCTGCTGCATGAATGCACAGATTTACAGTCACCAGCTTAAGACAGGCTTGTAAAAAAACGTCTGGTTCAGGTCAGTTTCTACTGTATTCCCAAAAATAATTTAAAGAATTAAAACACACAAGAAGAAAACCAAGCTGAGCAGAAGTTTAAACCAAAGCTAAAGATGTATACTATATACAAACAGTTTCTGATTTCTGTCGATTAATTTAGTAGCCTAATAGGACTGCAGAGCTCCAATTGATGGTTGATCCAGGTGAGCAGCTGACCTGTCAGACACACAGGAACACTGCTTGGAGGGACGGTTTCTACAAGGTTTAAAGGGACATTAATTGACTTCAGCTGTTGACGTCACATACAAACTACTGTGTGATCCGAAAACAATGAAGTCTGGTTTGGTTCATTGCAAATTAAATATCTTTTGGTTTTTATCTGTCGCTCAGACAGAAATAAGAAATTTTACTTGAGATGGAAATGCTACTTTAACAGAATAACAGTCTATGGTCGAAAGTTAATTAAGTGATGATCAATGATTTGTCTAACCTGTTTGTCCTGCGTGCAGGAGGCGATGTGGGGAGCAGGGAGGAGGCGCGGGGTCCAGCCCTGAGGAGGCGTCCTGCGGCTGGGAGGAGCGTGGCCCTCCTGTGGCCCTCCTGCGGCGCTCCGGGACGCTCCTACTAAGATGTCCCTCAGCAGCGGCCCTGCAGGCGGGAAAGGTGTGGACTCGAATGCGGTGGAGACGTACGACAGTGGCGATGAGTGGGATATCGGTGTTGGCAATCTGATCATTGACCTGGACGCCGACTTGGAGAAGGACAAACTAGAGATGTCGAGCAGTAAGGAGGGAGGGGGCATGGCCGCCCCTCCCAGTGCTGTGGCTGCTTTACCTGACAATATAAAGTTTGTTAGTCCTGTAGCCGCGGCCCAGGGCAAAGAGAGCAAATCAAAATCCAAACGTAGTAAAAACTCTAAGGAGAGCGTTAAGGCCCCGATCTCAGACGGAGCTAAGAAAGAGGTTCAGGGTCGGGCCCCCGGGGATCCGGCACCCCAGAACCCCAACTCTACCCCCAATAAGGGAACGGACAAGTCTAGTAAACCCTCCCGTACCCTCCCTGCTGTGAAAAAGGACAAGGAGGGGGTGTCTGGGAAAACCAAGAAGGACAAAATGGAGGTTGTGGCCACAGGTGTGGTTAACACTGAGAGAGAGTGCATGGCCCCTGTCCTGCCGCTGGGGGCCCCTCGCAGTGGCCCGTTCGAGGGCCAACAAAACCCTGAGTTAGCTGCAGCCGAGCAGCTTGGGAATATGGCACTGGACTCAGCAGCGATTGGCCAGCCTGTCGCCATGACAACTGAGCCGGAGGAGGTGGACAACGGTGAATGCCGAAATCTGAAGAAAGTCGTTGGTGTGAAGGTAAGAGGGAACAGACGGGATCTGTGTTTTAAATCTCCTCGCTCTGGTTGCTCTCTCAGTAAAATGGTGGGAGTTAATGCTTTGCTTCTTCACTCTTCTCTTTATTCATCCCCTCTTCTCTTCTTCGTGTTGTTTGTATAGCAGAACTGTGCTGCCATTTTAATTGGGGCTCACTGATGTTGATTTCTTTTTGAGAGCCCATATTCATTTCTGGTTAATTAAAGGGCAAATAAAAGACTTGTTGCTGTTACAGATAACACATCTGTGGATTCATGAGGTATTAACACGACACTCTTAAAGGGTTCCCCACATTCATTATTGCACTTTCATAACGTTTAAAAAGAAATCCAATCAAAATGGAAGCAGCTGAGAGATCCTGACTTTTAGTCCCTAGTATGAGTCAAGCTCCAAAACCACTGGGTCCTACATTTCCCATAATGTCCCCGCCCCCAGGCTTTCTGATGTCACCCCGGTGACATCGCTGTGACATCGCTGTGACATCGCTGTGACATCAGGGTTTTTTAAACTCGACAAAGCTCCTCCAGGGTCACGGAGGACACCGTCCACCAGCTGAGTGGTTCTCCTCGTGACTGATAAATGGACTTGTCTGTAGCTCTCAATACCACCGAGGTTCACCAGAATTATCTACATAACTTTGCTGTAAGAGAGCTGGTGGAAAATAATCTGTGTCTTCAGCCCTGTACTCTACTCCTCATTCAGCAAACACACTGACCGAAAAGGAACTTTCAACAATGATACCAGCTCTGTTTTATCTCTGGTTATTCGAAGTTACGCCTGGGGAGTCAAAATAACAGTGTGTGGCTTCTACTTCGTTCAGTCAGGTAGGGACAGACTGAACGAAGTAGAAGCCTGCAGATGTCAGGCTTGTGAAGCACAAACAGAACAGATGAATTAGTGTGTGGACCTTTTCTGGTCTGTCTCAGACACCCACTGATTATTGAAGTGGATGTCTGTGTTTCTATTTAGTTGGAGCATCTGGTGCTGATAGTCCATAGCTGTGTGTGCTTTTTCGAATATGCATAACGATGACAGCCTTGCAGCTGGTTCAGGTCCTCTTGCTTAATTAACATGCAAGACCTCAAAATATGACGTTTCAATCAACAGGGTATTGCATTTTGCAAGAAACAGAAATTGATCTGTATTTTAAATCGTCCCTTAACTTGAAAAAAATGGAAAGAACCCCTGAAATGTTAGTCAGATAATGGACTCCTAATGTTCCCTGTTCAGTTCTGTGGGGATGGACAGGTGTTCACAATGCACCTAGTAGTTCACTTAAGATCTGTTTAGCAAAACAAGCCATTTCTGGGATTTTACATTTAAAATGTTTACTCTCCAGAAAAACAAAGGGCCATTGAATGTAGATTTTAGACAGTATTTAAGTCCATAGATATCAGAATATTTCCTTTTGAAGAAAGAGAAATGACAAATTCGAAGAAGAGAATGCAAGTGATCAGGAAAGTCACACTGAAATGGCCTGATGACCCAGATCTGTGGTTTACCAGATGGAAGTACAGGTCTTGGTCTTTTTTTGTTCCCTGAACTCTCCCAGCTTCTCAGTATTCAGCTCCTGTCTCCTCCACAGCTGCTGTTAAGCCACAGCTCTCCTCATCTTCTTACCAAATTTAGCTTAGCGTTGAGTTTTCCAGCCCTGCCAAACCGTCCTGCTGGCCTGCACTCCAGGCTGCAGCGATCAGCGATCAGAGCTGTCTGTTATCAAGCACCGCGGAGGTCTGCGGCCAAGGTCCACCACTCGTTTCCTTCATCCAGCTGGCCGACCTCCTCTGTCTGTCACACAGATTTCACTGCTGTCACCTCTGGCCTCTCAGATACAAGCAGACAGCGACTCAGCTGGCTGTTGGCATCACAGTTTACTTGACTTCATAAGTTTGGCAACTAAACCCTTTAACCGCTCATCTATCTTGTTTTAATAAATCTGTTGGCTGCGATGGGAAAGTCTTTCCTTCTTGTGTTGTATCTCATCAGTCTGTGATACTCAACACACTGCAGCATTTAATTTCTGATGAAAAACGTGTCTAAAAATGTGCATTGTCTACTTTGGTGATTTCCTGGGTTTTGCAGAATGCCTTTTGATAACCCCCAGGCGAGGAATTTGACACTTTAAGCTGTTGCTTATACAACAATAGGGTGTATTGAGTAGTTATACATGTGAAAAGCAGCTTGTATGTAGAGTGCTAACTAACAGCTAGTCTTAATCAGGGTTAACACCTGAGTTGGGTCAAAGGTCAGAGTTCAAACTAAATCTATTCGTGTCAGGGGGTGGAAAGCTGTTTTCTAAATTTGTGAATGACGGTGATATGATGAAATGTTGCTACAGGAGCTTTGCTTATCTTTTGTCCCGATCAGTATCCGCAGACTGCACAGTGCTGCCATACAAATGTGTTTCTATGTGCTAGTTAAAAAGAGAATGAGCTGTTTACAGAGTAATCTAATCTAACCTAGTTTCTGTTTTTAGATAATGCTCGATCCTTCCACGTGAGCCTAGAAACCTTCTCTTCAGTCCCTAGTGAGCCACCTTTAACAGGCTGCTGTTTCAGGGTTAAATGGGCTGTTGATTTAGATTAAACAAGCTGTTGATTTAAGGTTAAACAGGCTGCTGAGTCCATGTTAAACAGACTGTCAATTCAAGACTGAGCGAGCTGTTGATTTGGGTTAACACAGACTGTTGGTTCAGCATCAAACAGGCTGTGAATTCACTGAGCCGACTGTCAGTTGATTACAAGGTTAAACAGGCTATTGAGTCCATATTATATGCAATGCTGATTTAGGTTGTATTCACATCAAATCAAGCGTGCTGGTGATTAATGCGGCGTTGTGGGAGTGTCACTACATGACGACAGTCTCTCTTTAGCCGTCCCACTGCAGGCTGTGCTCTGCTCCTCCGCCAGAGAACCAGAGGGAGGCCAGGAGGTCGGTGTGGTCCGTGCCCCCGGCCGAGTGTCCTCTGTCGGACATCCACCCGTGTCACACGGGTCACCCCTGGATGTGGAGCTGTGCCCCTGCTCTCTAACATGTTGTAACGTGATATATGTTCATAGTGAACTTACACTCTCTACACAAACCGATATAATATAATTACATGTTTGGCATTTACATTTTATTAGATGTAGATCTCTTTCTCTACACGCAGGACCCCGAGCAGATCTGGCAGGCGAGCACTTCTGCTTACGTGATTGGCCACTGAAGCGTGACGTTGGGTTGCTTTTCTCCAGAAGTTAATTCTGTTAAACATTTTGCTCAGAGTCGCTACGTTTATTTTTGGCATTGCCTGCGGTCTCCACCGCCTCAACGCACTGCCCCCATTCAAATGAATGGGAGGGCTGCTGTTTTCACTGCAGCGCCTGATTTGGTGTGAATACGTCCATAAGGTTAAACAGGCTGTTGGTTCAAGGGTAATCAGGCTGTTGGTTCAAGGGTAATCAGGCTGTTGGTTCAAGGGTAATCAGGCTGTTGAATCATCTGTTGACTTGGGGTTCAACAGGTTTTTGATTTAAAGATAAAACAGGCAGTTAATTTGTGGTAAACAGGCTGTTAAACAAAGCAGCATCCAGCATGAAATTGCTGCTCTCATGTTTTCTGCTGATAAATTATGGTTTTGCTCTGTGAAACATAACTGAGGTGAAGTGTCCATGCATCTTAATTTGACACAGGCCAAGCTGCTGTCAGCTGACTGCTGGTTTAAATTTCACAATAGAAACGTCTTGAGTCGAGTGTTACTGCCTGACATTTCCAAGAGCCACTTTCTGTTGGAACCACTGCAGCTGAATCACCCTGAACAGGAGACACTGTGAGTCTATTTCAACACCACAGACAGAAACAGACGACACCACGTGGTAGAAAACTCAGACTAAACACAAAGCAAAGACTGTGAAAAGGGAGTGAAGCGTTGTCTCCCTGTTGGACAGTTTACAGCGAAGACAGACAGATGGGGTGGGCTGTTCTTCTGTGAACAGTTAAACTTGGACACGGTGATGTCACATCTGCAATTAATGGCAAGTTTGGGTGCGACAGTTTCTTTATGGACTTCCCTCACAGTTTCTCCGCCATTTCAAGCTGATGTTTAGCAAAGAGTGTCAGTTAGCCTCGGCTTGCACCCTTCCCTGTTGTTGCTGAATTTAATTTGGTTATGAAAATGCTTCACCAAAGCCGCTCTGTCGAGGCGGTATAATGAAGTGAACAGTGTTCAAACAAACTTAGAGTAGTGACCACTGAGATCAAATAGGATGAAAATAATTTGGGATTGTTTTGGATTCAGACCAGATGAAAATGTGAGCCGACTAGAGTTTGACAATATATGGATAGAATATCAATATCCTGATGTGAGAGATCATCTAGTGTTTAGGTTAATATTGTGATAAAGAGTCTTTATTAGTCTATAAAGCTGCATTATAGTTTTCTAATCTTATCTGAATTAAAAACTTGCTCACAATGCCAATGATTTTTTTAAAATTTCTTGCAATTTTCATGTAAATATTTCCTTAAAGCAATCATCATCCCAAGATATTGTCAATACTGAGATCTTTGGTAAGAAATAGCAAAGTCTTTCTTTTTTTCTTTTTTTAGAGCCTGATGGTTTTTTGAGGCCGTCACGACATTGATGTTTTGCTTTTTTTAATTTAATATATCCATATATATTTAAATTTAAACACATAACAGAATTAAGACCAAGATGTGCACTGGATTTATTGAATCCAAATCCAGTATTAATTCTAATTAGGTTCAGCTTAGTCATTTGCAAGTAACTAAAGTCATTAATAACAAAAACCTCTAAAAGATCTCTAATCACCATTTGCTGGCTGTGAAAGTGACAGACAGTGCCAGTTCAAAATGAGAAGCTGATACCTAAATGTTTTCTACACTTTGCTGATGAAAAAGAAAAGATTAAAGATAGACATTTGGGGCGGTAATTGATCCGGCTTCTCTATGTTTAGATGTTTAATATGTAGTGAATGTGACATTTAACAGTTGAATCAACACGTGTCTCAGACAGTTCCAACAAAAACTGGATGTTAAAACATTAATGAATGAGGATTTATTAAAAGACTGTATTAGCCTGCGTCAGTTAGATCTAGGTGTACCTAATAAACTGGCAACGTCTATGTGATGAGCCAAATTTGTCTGATGATATCTGGCTCTTCCTGTGGTTTTGCCCGTGTCTCCCAGCTCTACAGCCAGCCACTCCGGATGAACTAATGTATGTGCAGAGTTCTCCTGACGTTTGATTTAGTTCAGCCTTATGTTTTTGTAGCTCAGCATATATTTTTCTAATGCTGACAATGTCCTGAATTATATCTTTCCACTGGAGTTTCACTTTTCCTCTGCTCAAGCGAACGTGTGACGCTGGCCAAACACTGTAAACTCCAGTCTGGAAGGTATAAAGGTATGAAGAAGTGGCTCCTCTCCACATGCACATAAAACCTATGGCAGAGAGCAACAGGCTCTGCTCTCATGGGCTTTCTCCAAATGCTTTCTGGGAAACAGAAGTAGAAGAAGACGCGGTGGGTTGAGGGGAAAGTGCGTTCACTGAAAAGTAAAGCTAAGATGCTAATGGGCCCCCTGACGCCTCAGCTCTGCAGCCGGTGTTCCTGGAAGTGTGTTGAGCAGAGAAGGTCACATGCCTGAACCCTGCCACAGCGTCACATGTTCCCTCAGCAAGAGGTGGATAACCTGCTCAGAATAGGTGAAATGACCCTTTACAGTTCAACTCCTACAGACAGTAACTGGCTCTCTGACAGTTGCCTGACACAACCTCGTTTGTTCATGTTGGTCTTAAATTTGATCCCAGGTTCCGTTAAAAAGGTTTTAATATTTAAAATTAGTCTTGTGAAACTTCTTTCTCAGACCTTTATTGTAGGAGTTGGAGTCCTCGGCCAGCATCCAAAGAAAGAGAGAGCAATCACTCTGTTCCCTCTAAGTCTCCCTCCCTGTATCCCAGATGTTATTCCAGTGTCTCGGCATCCCGCTGAGAAATAACTGCTAACCTGTTGTTCATTTCTAACATTCCTCTGAGTTTGTGTGAGAGCAGCGAGGAGGAACATGGAGAAAAGTCGTCCTCGAGGGGTTTTCAAGGGCCGCTCCATGGGTGATTTTAGGGAGGACCTTGAGGGATTTTTGGTGGATGTTGAGGGGTTTCCAGGTGTCCTTATCATCACCGTCTTCCCTCTGAAGGCCTCTTCAACATGTGTGTGCAGCCATGTGTGGTCTGCTTATCCTCAAGGTTTCTCGCTCTCTGTCATTTTACATCCACACAAGTAATGTGTTTACTCTGAATAACCAGATTAAAGTCAAAGTTCAAGGCTATTGCATAGTAAACTTCTCCTGGAGTCTGAGTTTTTATGAGTTAGAGATATTCAAGGCAATGCGTTGAAGGTGGAATTCAGCAGGATGATGGAGAAAAATGAGTTTCTCTCAGTTTAGTTTGATGCATCACATGCACAGTGGACAGTAGTTGATTCCAGGTGTTTTCTGGGTTCCAAGTTCTTCTTCTTAGTCAAATAATTGATTAGGAAAAAAAATTAATCTTCAACAATTTTGACAATTTACTGTTAAGGTAATGTATCAAGGGAAAATGCCAAATGTTCACCGTTTCAGCTTATCAAATGGGAGGATTTTCTTCTTTTCTCTGTTTAATATCATTGTAAGTTAAATATCTTTTGGGTTATCTTTCATGTTTTAACCAATAAACGTTGCTGGTGAGCTTTTCCAACCATTATATCGACGTGTGCTTAAAAACAGATTCAACAAAGGCCCGACGGGGGGGTCAACGTAGACCTGGCATGCTTACAACGCACTGTATAATCAGTATTTTGGTGTTGACCAATCAGGAACTTTCATTAAGTGAAGTCTGTATCTCCTTAGCTGATTGGATGTTTCCCACTGCAGTGAATTTACCTGCACCTTTAGTTATTAATGTTATTATATACACCATCTTGTACTTTTGACCTTGTAACTTGTACGTTTTTCATTGAGCCATAATTATTTCAGCAGCGTCTCATTGTTCGTCCTGATGACTGAACAACGAGAGCTTAATGTCCACCCGAGTGTTAGAAATGGCCTCCAACAGTCACCTAACACGATCTCACAGGACAAAATGAAAGGGAAGTCTGGTTGCCTCGCACAACCTCACTCACTTCACTTCTCTATTAAGTGACTCATTAAACAGGCATCGACTCTCCGCCTGCATCTGAGACTCACAGAGAGAGAGTCTGACTGAAGTGCTGATCAGTATCGCTAATCTCTCTCTCACAGCGAGCGAGTGACCTTGAAAGGAATGTGGCTTGTTGTTGAAATGAATACCTCTGTGACTGAATGGAGGAGGAGGAGGAGGAGGAGCGGGGGGCTGGTGTTTCCCAGCCCGGGAGGCTTCGTGTCGGAGCTGCGAGTGTGTTTTTTGTTGGTTAAAACTCTGCAGCCAATAGCAGAGGTGTAAGACAGACCCCTCCCCCCAGTGAGGGGAGGGAGAGAGTCGGTCGGTGGGTGTTCTGCTCTTCAGGGGGTTTCCCAGCATTCCAGGCGGCCATGTTTTTTTATTCTTAAAGAGGAGATGGATAGGGGCTGGAGGGATGTTTCTCTTGTTACCACGGCAACACCCGCTTAACCAGTCGGTAAACCAGTAACAGCCAGCGCCTGGCAGTCCTCATCATGTTCTGCAGGTCGGCTGTCAGAACGTCTGCAGGGAGGAAGAAGGGTTTCTGCAATGTGTCCCAGCCTGTAAAACAAAGGTAAAACATGCACTCGCCTCACCGACTGTTGATGGAAACTGGCTCTGGGCTCCAGTAAAGATCCTGATCTTTGATTTTTACACCACGAGAGGGTCTTTGATTCATGACCGTTGTTTGCTGATAACTAAACAGCGCTACGTTCACATGATGCTGTATCTCAGCATTAAATCCAACCCTGAGGACAGATGATGCCAGAAAGTTACTGTCTGACTTCAGTTGTGCAAGTTGGAGAGCTTCTGGATGTGTTTCGGTAAATCCGTAAATGTTTATGTAGTTGATGAAACTATTCAGTCAACAACTATGTGCTGCTTTTCTCTGTGTAAATTTGGAAATTGAATATATTTGAGTTTTGAGTTGGGCTAATTTCTGACATTTTATAGACTGGACTTTATTGGAAAATAATTGTTTCACACAAACTACAAACAGTATATTTTCCTTCTTGTGATTTGTAGCCTTGCAGCTAGTTTTGGTTTCCTTTGTAGTTGTAAGCAGATATACACAGTGTTTTACTATATTCTATGTTGATACAGCAGCCTCCACTTATACTACAATGCTAATATACTAAAATGATGACTTATTTGCTAGTTGCTACCATATTACAAACTGAATATCTGAGTTTTGGACTGGTGTCTGAGCTGTAAATAAAATCATCCAGCATCCTTTTTTTTATTTTGGAAGTCACGTGAGTCACTCATGTTTGGTTGTTGTATTGAACTCCCAGTGAATCATTTCATTAATATTTTGCTTTAAACTCCCAGGACACCAGAGCCTCAGGTGTTGGCCAGGTTACGTCTCCTCCTGGGATCTCCTCGTCTGTCTTTGTCTCTGCTCCCCGTCCGTCTGTCTCATGGTCGTCGAGGAGGAAGCGTTTTCACTTCACTTTGAGAAGCTGTCATGTTGTCCATCTTTGTGTACGGTCTTTGGGTCAGGGAGGTCAGGTGTAGCACTTGGAGACAGGAAGTGTCTTAGCTGGAACTTGAGTTTTATTTGTATTGTAACTTCCTGGTTGGTGTTGCTCAGGTAGCTGCAGGCGTGTTAGTGTGAACTGCGTTTGCCCCCCGGGGCAGGTGAGGGTCGGGGTTGTTAAGCGTCTGTTGAGGGAGTCAACAGGGTCATTACATACTGTGTTGTGATGTGTTGCACACTGTTACTAATGGTTATTGGTCAATTAATTGTTGTTTTTTTTCTCATTTAATGGGTCATAGTGTAGAAACTATCACAGAAGAAAGAGAAATGGTCCCAAAGGTTTCATCTTCAAACTGCTTCTTTTGCCTAAAAACAGTTCAGCTAATAAATCATTAAAGCTGTTGATTAATTTTGTGTTAATTAACGTAATTTTGGCTCTAGTGTTGTGTGATGTTTGTCTTATTATTACAGATGACAGCTGTTTCTGTTCTGGTAAACTGAACCAGTGGCTGCTGCTGATGATGATGATGATGATGATGGAGATAATTAATCTGGGAAATCAGGAATTACGTTAATTAACTCCGGTATAGCATCGGCACTAGAATCGAAGAAATATCCGCCCGCACTACTGATGAGTTTAAAGAAACATACTAATATGCTGATGGTTTCAGCCAATGAACTCTTTCCTAAACATGACATTACAGCTGACTTTACATTCAGGGCCTTCATTGTTTTTAGTTAATTTCTCAACGCCATTAAAAGAAACAGGCAACAAAGCAACAAAACTTGTCAGTGTTGTGATTCTCTGCAGATAATTATAAGTTCTCTGCTGTCAGATGGTCCTTGAATGCATCACCTTCACTAACCAGTTTTCTGTGGGAAACCCTGAGGTGGTGAAATCTTCATCATGATGAATTTTTCTCACCTTCTGCCGCCTCCCGGGTAAAATGATCCAGAGAGTCAGTTCTGACCTTTGACCTCTGGTCGGAGGTCGGAGGAGGAGGATGAAGGTCGACAGGTCTGTCTGTCTGTCCAGCTGCTGTCAGATCTCCTGTCTCCTGGTTTGGGAGGGTTTCCATGGTGACGGCTGACACCTTCCTAGTGCTCCCTGCGCCGCCCCCACACCAGCTGCTTCCCACCTGATAATTACAGGGTTATGGTCCTCCTCATCCTCCTCCCTCCCCTCCTCGTCCTCCTCCTCTTCTTCTTTGTCCTCTGTTTCCTCTACTTCTCCCCTCACGATCTATCCCGCCCCTTCCTCCTCTCTCCTCTATTTTCTTTTTTCCTCCACAGAATCAGAAACATGTTTATAGCCAAGTAGGTTTTCACATACAAGGAATTAGCCTTGTTATTCTGGTGCATAACGCTTGCAAGATGATGAAGAAACAAATACTGCAAAAGTCAAGAATGATCAACATAAATAGAAATCTACAATAAAAGAATATCTAAAATATATCTGTTTAACAGTGAAAGGAGCTGTACACTGTCTCCTCATCCCTCGGTTATTCCTCCTTATTCTTCCTCCATCTCTGGAACTCCATGTAGAAATAAACACTGTCTTTTCAAACTGCTTTATATTCCTCATCTTTAGTGCTCCCACATTTCCCAGAATGCTTTTGGCAGCATCAAGAGAAGGTGCTGCACTACGTCGAGCTGTGGGGTATTGATGTAGGTCTTGACTGTGTTATGAATATTTATCCGAAATGGCGTCCATTCATTCAAATCAGAAGTGCTCAACCAGAAGTGTTTTTTGTTCTTCCAGGTTGTCCCACTGCACGTGGGCATTAGAGTCCGACACAGTGAGACCACCGCCGCCTCCTCCTCCTCCTCCTCACATAGACTTTACACTAAGATGATGTCATGCACAACAAACGCTTTTCTAGGCTTTGACAAAGGAAGAGGGCTGTCAGGGTGGGACACCCTTTGTTGAAAACCATCTGCTCTTATTTTGCTCTGAAAAAATACCACTCAGAGTGATGAGTGTCAGTTTAAGCAGCATTCATTCATCTTTTTGGCCACCGGCACCAGAAAAGGCTGTAAACACGACGACATATTATCACGTTACAAAGTTGTTATGAAAATGTTCAGCAGCTGCTATGTGAGTCCCATATTCACTGTTTTTGCTCTGTTTTTGGTCTCCACCTCCTCCTGAGGGAAATAAATCTTACGTTAGTCAAAGTATGAACTTTTTTCACATATCACATGGTCATTTGATCCCTGGTTCATATAAAAAATATTGATTATAGCAACTTTAACCGCTGATGGCTGCCATTAATACACTTTAATCCAGTTTATTGATTAATTCCACTGGAGCGGATTTAACATGTGATGACATATCAATGAAAACCTTTTAGCCTCGTCAGACTACACTTTATGTTCCCCATTCAACCAACTTTATTAGTCGATTCAACATTACACACTGACATTTTCATTGTTTGTGTGGCGGTTATGGTGAAACTGGTCATGGCACAGGCGGCTCCGTGTAGAGGAAAACTTCATTCTTTAAAGCCGTATTCTCCCTGTATACAAAGAGCAGTAACTGATCTGCAGTTTGAGGCGTCCTGTCAACAGTTTACAGACTCGGATATGTGACTGATGGGGTGAAAGCAGTCTGACTCGACTGTATCAGCTTTATTAAAACAAAAGTGGTGTATTAACAGTGGTATCAGAGCTCTGTTTTACAAGAGAGTCATTCAGACATTAACCTTCCTCTCCTCTCTGTCTCCCCCTCCAGATGGAGTCTCCGGTCTCCACCCCTGCTCCTCCTCCTCTCCACCTCCTCGCTCCCATCGCCAACAGCGACATCTCGTCTCCCTGTGAGCAGATCATGGTTCGCACGCGCTCAGTCGCGGTGAACACGGCGGACGCCGCTCTGGCGACCGAGCCGGAGTGCCTGGGACCCTGTGAGCCGGGCACCAGCGTCAACCTGGAGGGCATCGTGTGGCAGGAGACTGAGGACGGTGAGATTAACGGGCTGAACGTCCTGAAGCCAACTACATCACATGGAGTTTGGAACAAAGTGGGCCTGTGTTTGTTATATTGACTGCTATAAAACAAAAATAAACTAATTAAAGTCCCAGATCCATAAATTCAGATCCACTTCAATCATCATGTGAGGTCTGCTGAACTGAACTGAAGTGAACTGCACAATCTAGACTAATTGAATACTGTGTAGCTACTGTAGACTATCATGCCCATTCAGGCCAAATTATTCTTATTTTTTTTGTTTAAAATATTTTTATTTGGAGCAGTTATCCAGTAGCAGGTAGTTACATGAGCAACCTGTAGTGTGTATGTGTATGTGTGTGTGTGTGTGTGTGTGTATGTATGTATGTATGTATGTATGTGTATGTGTGTATGTATATGTATGTATGTATATATATGTATGTATATATATATATATATATATATATATATATATATATATATATATATATATATATATATATATATATATATATATATATATATATATATATTTGTAAAACAGGAAGGAGAATAAAATAGGACCAATTAAAATCTGGTAGTTGCAGGCTGATCAGTAACTTAAGGATGGTTTATGATAGACAACACATCTCCAGCATATTCTGGGTCATATATCATCATGTTCTCTTTTCCTTTTTCATGTGGACTTAAAACACGTTTTAGAATTTTTTTTATTTCCCCAAAGAAGCCAAAACTGGTCCCAGAGAACTTCAACAGCAGCAGGAGGAGGAGGAGGAGCAGTTTGTGTACAGATGCTCACACATGCACCTTAAAACACAAGGTGTCCATCTGTATAAAACTTTAACATGACTATTAAATATTGACGACCAGTGAATGAGCTACAGAAGTAGATATCTGGAGGTTGGTCTAATTCGAGGTAGTGGGAGAAAAAGCTGTTTCCACTGTTTTTCCAATCATAAAAGACCAACATGAACCGATGAAGCTGGAGTTGTGTGCTGTGAACTGTGAAACGAGGAGCGCACATTTGATTTGAAGGAGTCGCAGTGCACGCAGTGTTTTTGATCATCGAAAGCTGTCAGCACAATTATTTAACCTCCAGACATAAACCTAATCTAAAGGCTGAGCTAATCAGCTTCTCCCCGCCAGAAAAGGTCACAAAAATTCTTGCATATCTGAAGTTTTTTGAGCTGAATTTGCTACACGGAATTTGACTAAAGATTACATATATGTTCGTCCAAAAACCAGCTCGACCAAACACCAACTTTTTTTCCTCAGATGTTTTGGCAAGAAATAATAACCGAACATTAGCGTTGTGTTGTGTGACCTACACTATGAATGTGTCTCTGTCAGGGCTGAAACACACTTTAGACACTGTGGCGACTGTGCCACAGTGCTATGTGTGTCGCAGCATGTGATGACAAACGAGACGTCACGCTGGGAAGAAGAAAAAAAAATCAGAATGCAGACGCAGCGGCTCCAGTTTGTGTCTTATAACGTTCACCTTCGTATGATAGAAGATCCTGGCTGGCAGCCTCATTCTGCCCCTGCAGGCAACCTACATACCTGTCAGCTCACCACACACACACACACACACACACACACACACACACACACACACACACACAGCAGCCTGTGGCAGGTGTTGAAGCGACAAAGTGGAGGTGACAGACCTCTGCTCTCTCTGGCAGGAAGCTGTTCACACATCAGCTGCACACTGAGCGTTTTCTCCTGCTGGACACTTTGATCTGCTCCTGTTAGGGGAAAGTTTCTGCTAAAAACACTCGGTTTCTCTCTGCAATTAGTCACACCGTTACTGAATCATTGATGTGACTCGACCTCAGAAACCTGCTGGGTGCGATATTTAGTTTGAAACGAGTCAACATCTGCTTCCCAGCAGGGAGAGAAATCCCGCCTGACATGTCTGTTTCCTGCTGCAGACACACATTCTGTGGGTTTCAGTTACTGAATGTGTGTGTTCTGTAAATGTACATGTCTAGTTTAACTGTCTGTCTGTGTGTGTGTGTGTGTGTGTGTAGGCATGCTGGTTGTTAACGTCACCTGGAGAAACAAGACGTACGTTGGAACCCTGCTGGACTGCACAAGGCATGACTGGGCCCCTCCAAGGTACACACACACTGAATCCACTGAAAATAAACAATAAATATATGTAAACTGATCTATAAATATACATGGATCAGTGTACATCAGGGAACTTTTACCGCTGGTAAAATAACCTAATGTGAGTTTAGGGTACCGACCACATCTGAACTGATACCGGTACCTGGAATTTGGTAACAGTACTTTACTCTCTCTGTTGGTTTCAGTCTCAGGTCTCAGACTAATTAATAGTCTACTACTAAAAAAATCTCACTCACTGTTTTAGTGTACTACTCTCTCAGGTACTGAAATTGTGCAGCGATTGGTACCTTAACACTACTGAGTTTGGTACCCAACTCTATGTAAGGGTCGGTTTTTAGATCATCCAGTAAATCAAATGCCTACAAATCCAGATTCTTCATATCATTGGTACCAAAGCTGTAAACTCAATATTGCAATGAAACTGTTGAGGTGTAGGGAGATAGCTCAGTCGGAGTCTCTGAATGACCTAAACCTCGTGTACTCATCAGCTTTCCTGCTTCTGTTTGTCGCTAACAAACTTTCTGTGTGTGTTCAGGTTCTGTGAGTCTCCCACCAGTGACGTGGAGATGAGGAGCGGCCGTGGTCGGGGAAAGAGGATGCGTCCCAGCAGCAACACGCCGTTGAACGACAACAGCAACTCCTCAGACAACAAAGGCAGCGGCAGCAGCAAGACACGTGGCGCCGCAGCGAACAGCAAAGGTCGGAGAGGCAGCCAGACGGCCGGCGGCGCCGAGGACGCCAAGGCCAGCCCGTCATCCGCCAAGAGGAAGACCAAACCCGCCTCTGATATGGAGCCCACCTCCAGCTCTGAGGACACCAAGGCTTCAAAGCGAATGAGAACCAACTCCACCGGCGCTGCCCTCCCCCTCCCCGGTAAATCGGACCCCCTGCCCCCTCCACAGCTGGACCGGACCTGCCCCTCCCCCGTGCTCATTGACTGCCCTCACCCCAACTGCAACAAGAAGTACAAGCACATCAACGGGCTGAAGTACCACCAGGCTCGAGCTCACAACGACCACGACGTACGATTGGACCAGGATGTTGACAGTGAGTACGGGGATGACCCCGGCCTCCACCCTGAGCCCGCCTCCTGCAATGGTGCTGCCATCTCCCCCGCCCGCTCCACTACCCCGAAAGGGCGGGGCTTTGACGCCCCATCCCCCTCCCCAGGGAAGCTGACGTCAAAGGGGAAGAAGAAGGCGGGAGATGCTGAGCCCGAGGTGACGGACGGCGGCGAGGAGGGGGCGTGTTTGACAGACGAGGCCAGCAATGACGGGATGGACGACAGAAAGGCCAAAAAGATGGCAACCGGAGGCAAGCTTGATAAACTGACCCAGAAAGGCTTAAAGCCGGCCCGTCCCGTGGCCCCCTCTGCCCCCAGCGCCCCCTCGCCCTACACCTTGCAGGCGTCCTCCCCTGCTCTGGGGTCTGTGGTACAGTCCATCCCCAAGAGCCCCCAGCTGAAGAACATCCAACCCAAACCCCCTCCGCTGGCTGACCCCGCATCCAGCCCCACCCTCCCCAAAGACAAGAAGAAGAAGGACAAGAAGAAGAGGGAGGGAGGGAAGGAGGGGGACAGTCCGAAGGCGAAGGGGGGGAGGCCGGAGGAGGGGAAGAGTCCGTACTCGGAGGCGCCGGACGCTTTGCTCAACGGTTCCACAGAAGCTCACCAGAGCCGGCTGGCCAGCATCAAGGCTGAGGCCGACAAGGTGTACAGCTTCTCGGACAATGCGCCCAGCCCGTCCATCGGCGTGGCCAGCAGGATGGAGGCCGGCCTCGGGCCCCCGCTCCACCTCAACCAAAACGGGGCAGACAACGCATCCGTCAAAACCAGCAGCCCTGCGTACTCTGACATCTCTGACGCCGGGGAGGACGGAGAAGGGAAGGCGGAGGGTGTGAAGGTCAAAACTGAGCCTGACCAGGGGCCTCGTGAAGGGGCCAAGAAGGCGCTGTTCCCCCCTCAGGCTCCCAGCAAGGAATCGCCGTACTACCCCAACTACGACTCCTACTACTCTCCCACCTACCCCAACCCCAGCCCGGGAGCAGCGCCTGCGGCGCCGCCTCATGTGGAGGGAGCTCAGGTGAAGGTGAAGAAGGAGGAGGAGTCGGAGGTGGGGGAGGAGTGCAAACTGAAGGTGGAGCCGCAGGAGGAGAGAAAGATAGAGTCGGGGCCTCAGCAGCCGTCAGTCATCCAGCAGCGCTCCAACATGTACACCCAGCCTCTGTACTACAACCAATACTACGTGCCCCCCTACTCCTACTCACCTGACCAGGCCTACCACGCCCACCTGCTGGCCTCTAACCCCGCCTACCGCCAGCAGTACGAGGAGCGCCAGCGGCAGGTCGACAAGAAGGAGGGCAAGGAGCGGGAGGCCTGTGGGAAAGAGGAGTGGAAGCAGAAAGCCTCGGTGCCCCCCACCCTGTCCAGAGCCCCCAGCCTCACCGACCTGGGTGCTAAGGGGGGGCTGAACCCGACCAAGCCCAAAGAGCCCCTGCCGACGTCAGAACAAGCCAAGTCTGTCATCATGGCGAAGGGAGAGGACTCCAAGGCCCCCGCCGCCCAGCCTGAGGGTCTGAAGATGAAGCTGAGTGAAGCAGGGCATCATGGGAAAGAGGAGGCCAAGTCAGGCGTGGAGTCGGGCCGGCCGGCAGGTGTAGAGCCGGCCATGTGGTACAGACAGGTAACTGCGTTTTTACACCGAATACACAGCAGGATGCACGCCAGGCTCCGGTTCAGTCGTGGTTTCGATGTCCACAGGAAACGTCTGCTTTCAGCCGCCACATTTATAACAGAGTTTACAGCTTCTTGTGTTTTTCTGAAAAGCCGTTTGCAGCTCATATCGATGTGATGACGGATGCTTTGTGGCTGTACTTCACTGTGACGACCTAACGCTGCTTCCTGTGATCGCGCATCCTAAATGAGTGCAGCCGATCGCACCACACGGCTCTGGCCACGAACCTGTGTGTGTGTGTGTGTTCTGTCAGACAATGTTGTGGTCGTAAAACATGATCAGAAGATTTCATCCTTACATGTAGTTAGAGATCTGTTCTGATAGACTCTAAAGAATCTCTTATCAAACCTTTTTTTTTTTTTTGCACCGATCAGTGGAAACGTTCAGGTGGCAGCTTCTGCTGAAGATAATTCATGTAAATTCAGTGAAGTTTGTGTTTTCTCTGCAGCTGCTGTCTGCGTTCACACAAAGATAGTTTGTGAGTGAACAGACCCCTCACTCTATCTCTGTTCTTACGTCAGTTAAACTCTGCTTTGGATCAGATCCACGTGTGAATGTGATTCAGAAGCTTCAGTATTTGGAGTTCGTAGCTGGTGAAGTTCAGGAGGCTGCAGCTGATCAGACACATTTAATAAACCTTTTAATATGTTATGCTGCTCAGCTCATCTTCAGGTCGTCTGAAAAGATGATTAAACATCTTATTTTGGCCTTTAGGTGCTGGAAATGTTGAAAGATTTGATAAGTGGATTCGATAATGGATTTGAATTAATAAAACAAAACATAGTCACTGTATGTAAATTAGAAACAACTAAATGGTGAATTTAGCTGCGTTAAAACAGTGAGAGAGAGAGCAGGAGGAGGCTCAGTCTGTCTCTGTCTCACCAACTACAGACACAAAAACTAGTTCTGCTGTTGATGACTTAAGGCAGTAACTAATGAAATACATCAGTAAACATTCATTTTACATCAGTTACCAATAAATATAATCATTTACATACATTCACAAGGGAACTTCAAGCGTCAGAGACACAAGCTGCTCAGTCAGAAATAGACTCTTTCACCAAATTTGCAACATGGAAGCTTCTTGTGTTAGTTTATAAATTATTATAAATAAGACTCATTTGAGAAATGGGACACTAAACGGGGCTCTTGGATCAGTTTAATGTGAAGCGAGAGAAGACGCTCTGCTCAGCTGATCCAGAGTCCGTCACCATTTTTAAAAGATCTTCACAAACACTTCTTCTTCTCTGCAGGAGCCGGACTCGCGCTTGTGGCCCTACGTTTACCCCAACAAATACTCCGAAGCGCCTAAACCGCAGGAGGAGGACCGGTGGAAGGACGACAGGGAGCGGGAGCGCGACAGGAAGGTGAAGGAGGAGAGGCAGCGGCCGAAGGAGGGCCTCCAGAAAGAGGAGGTGAAGGAAGGGGCGGAGGGCAGGACTCAGCTGCCTCCAGAGGAGCACCGGGGGGGAGGAAAGGAGTTGCGCCCCCCCCACATGCAGTTCTCCTCGCCCCTGGCCCAGCACCAGGGCTACATGCCCTACATGCACGGACCTTATGCCTACAGCCACGGCTACGAGCCCAGCCACCCCGGCTACAGAGGCATGCCCTCCGTCATGATGCCCAACTACTCGGGTAAGAGGAGGAGGAGGAGGAGGAGGAGGAGGAGGAGGGGGGATCTAAAGGTGTCAGGAAGTGTTTAGCTTAGCTTAGCATGCAGACCTGAAGCAGGGGAAACCTGCCTGGCTCTGTCCTAAGGTCAAAACTGTATCTAGAAGCACCTCTAATGAACATATTGAATCACTTGTTAGATCTGTATAGGAACAGAAATGATTAAAGGACAATTTATGTCCAAGAAGTATTTCTTGACAAACAATAGTTTATGCCAAACTTCTGTTCAGCGTCTCCAGCTGTAGCGCAGATGCTGTCGGTGCAGGTACGGTGTTACAAAACCTCACAGTGAAGCTGCACCCCGTCGCGGCACCGAATGTTTTACAAGAAATGGTTCCTATTTTATATGTACAGATGTTAATGAGTGAGCTGTAGGTGTGTTTTGTAACTTTGGAAGCAGGCGGAAACAGCCTGCAGGCTCCAGCTCCATATTCAGCACACAAACATCTAACCTTAAAGAAAACAGAGAAACACATTTCACAAAATGTTCCTTTAATCAGCAACATGCCAAATATTCACTAGTTGCCGACTTTCTTCTCCATAAACTGCCGGCGGCTCAGCTTGGGCTCAGGTGACGGATGATCTTTCACTACTATCTGAGTCCACTGGTGCTGAACGGTCAGGAAAGGGAGAAAGTAATAAAAAATTTGCACGTTCATTGCATCAGTTTTGTTGTGAGCGTGTTTGTGTTGAATCCTCAGAGGACAGTCGTGTTTGTCCCGATCAGGCTGTGAGAGGGTGAGATGAGACGCTGTGTCAGCTGTAGTTCAGACATGTCTCTGTCCTCAGGCTCGTACCTGCCGCCCGGTTACTCCTTCCCCTCGTACGGAGGGAAGGTGGTGTCGGGGGAGGAGGGGGAGAAGCCCTCCAGGTCCAGTCCCACGGTGAAGCCGCCCGGCGAGGCCAAAGCTCTGGACCTGCTGCAGCAGCACGCCAGCCAGTACAAGAGCAAATCCCCGTCCATCCAAGACAACAAGACCCCGCACGACCGGGAGAGGGAGCGAGACCGGGACAGAGACCGGGAGCGGGACAGAGACCGGGAGAGAGAGGGCGACCGGCCGCGATCCTCACCGTCCCAACGCATCCTGCCTTCCCATCATCACCTGGGGTACCCGCTGCTGTCGGGGCAGTACGACCTGTCCTACGCCTCAGGTGAGACTCTCAACGAGTAACAGTGAGAACACTGCTAACAGAGACGTCCGGTTTCTGTCTGTCCTTCTGTGGGCGACGGACATATTTCCATATCTTTAGTTTCAACAGTTACTCCAGGGATTTAACCATAAAATTGTGTTGGATTACTTTTAGTCCCTCGTGTGGGTCAAACTCCAAAAACACTAGATCCTACGTTTCCCATTATGCATCTCAGTAGCGTCCCCTCGTTAGACCCTCCCTGCCTCCTCACCTCCAGTATTAAATGCACCTGCCAGCTGGGTATATGTTATACATATTATATATGTTATATTATAATATATCTCAGGTGGCGTGCAGCGTGTTGCGTAGCAGCGAGGGCGGCAGGTATCAAACTGATGTCAACGATTAATCAGACTCACCCTGTGAAGTGAGAGTCCATCGGTCAGTGTTGTTTTTAGTCTGAAGATACTGTCACACTTAATACACCTGGGCTGTTCCTATGGCAACCATAGAAGTCACATGGGATAGTGGATGGACCATCCACCTGCATGACATCACATCAACACGTGTGGTTTGTGTGTCGGCCATGTTGGATCTGTCTGGTGATTTTTCTCTCTCACTCGCAGGCCTCTCCTCCTCCGCCATCGTCGCCAGTCAGCAAGCGTCCGCCCCGTCCATGTACCCCCCCGCACGGAGGTGAGAATGGTAAGACGCACACACACATTTAATATTAACATCATATATTCCATTTATACATTATATTATTTACATCCCAACGTTAACTTTCTTATCTCACTGAAACATGCAGAACGACTTCACTTTGAGGAGTAAGACACACACACACACACACACACACACACCAGTCCACTGCAGCGACTCGAGTCTCGGCCTCAGTCTGTAGCACCACCTGGTGGTCAGACGTCAGCTCCGTCGTTCTCTCCTGCTGGTGGGAAAGTTTCCCTCGTTACACTTTAACTTGAACCCTCAGAGGTCAAAGGTCGGCGCAGCAGCAGCTTCCTGCTCATGTTTGATTTTCTAATGAAGCCAAATGAAGCCTAAAGGTTACATGTATGAAAGTAGAGCCTTAAATAACCAGCCAACAATATATTCATTAGTTAATGTAGAATTATGAGAACGACTAAACCTCTGTTCACCCTGGAACAGCCTGTTCACCTGTAAGACTTTTTAATGACTGACTGTCCTTTTTCTGTTTTATATTTATGCTTCTTGACTTTTACACTGCTGTTTTTTCTTCTTCTCTTACTATGTTTATTGTGATGAAACCTGATTCTGTGAGATGAGTAAAAGCTGATCACAGTTCAGTACTCTACAGGGTTCAGTGGACTTTGTTTGCATCCAGCAGCAGATCTGATAACAGCAGAGCAACAAGAAAGAGAAAAGCAACGCGCTCGTTATCCATCACACTTCTTCATTACTGTCACATATGCAGTTTTCTATATACTTTATTCAGAAAAACTGAACTCCAAAAAAAAAAACTCCACAAAGATAAAATCCACAGATAACCAGTCGGGCCGAGTCTCGTTCAAAAACTGACCGAAAAATGACATAGCACATTACGGATCAACCGACGCTGATGAGATTAACTCATCAGCGTCTTAAATACCTATTTGGTATTTGGTACTTAAATACCAAAAGATGAGGGAGAATTTTTTTTTTTATACTCTGTAGTATCGAATCAATTTGGTTTATGCAAAAAAAGAAGCTAAGAAAGAAAAGAAAAACAATGTTTGGTCCTTTACTCTCTGTTGGTGTCAGACATACTGAAGTCTCACACACTGTTTCAATACTTCAGAGCCAGTCAGTGGCTGAGTCAACCAAGACAGTGAACCAAGCCCCGTTATCCTCCAGCTCAGCTGCTCTCTCACCCAGATGCTCTCAGGTACCAACATTTGGCACCGATTGATTAACGTGAGTCGGTACCCGACCATGTTGGTACCCCACCCTAATCACCAGTCGGGTTCTGTATGGAAGCACAAATACTGCTGAGGAAACCTGTGGGAACCTGTCGGGTCTGTCTGGACAGAAGCAGAGCCCGGGACGCTGCCTTCATGTCAAGTTCCTGCAGTGGAAAATGGCTGAAACACAAGTTTTGGGTATGAATATGAGATTTTCCCTTTTGACCAATAATATCCTCTCACCTATCTGCAGGCACACCTGATTGGCTGACCTCCCCCCGCCCAAAGTCATGTGACCGGCTCACATGAGGAAGCATTTCTGTTTCAACATCAGTTCAATGGTGTTTGTGTACGTTTGATTTCTCCGCCTGGACGTCCAGCCAGCTGCGCCGCCCCACGCTGGACTGCTGACACTTCGGGAGGATTGAAGGCCCGAACCTGCTGGTCCTGCTGGTCCTGCTGGTCCTGCTGGTCCTGCTGGTCCTGCTGGGTCCAGGCGGTGCCATGGTATCTCGGGCGGGTGGGCAGCGGAGGTTTTTGGGTCACAGACTGAAGATTAGGAGGACTTGATGGGTGGAGACACATGGAGATGCTGCTGGTCGTTGGTGTTGGGGGGGCGGGGGGGCGTTCAGAGTCACGGGCGGGGCGGTGGCTTCCTGCCTCATGCCCTCGGAGCCCCCAGACTTTCCCGGCGGTGACCTCTGACCCCTCTGAGGAGCGGCGGCCCGGACCCCCCAGACGTCGTCACACTTTGACCTGGAAGTTTCTCCACTTCACAGGAAATAAAAAATACTGTGGACGGAGGAGGACGGACCAATCAGAGGGCAGCATTGGGACTGATGCTGCGTCCTCAGACTGTCGGGCGGGGTCAGACTCCTCCTCCTCAGTGTGTAGCTGTACTGTACTCTGTGTATGTATGTATGTATGTGTGTGTGTGTGTGTGCGTGTGTGTGTGCGTGCGTGTGTGTAAATACTGTACAGAGGAATTATTTTAAAGAGCCTGTTGGATGCTGTTCGATTTCCTACTCTTCTTTTTGTCTGGTAGCCTCTGCCTCTGTTTTTCTACTGTTGTTGATCTGATATTAAACCTGTAGCTGGTGGAACGGCGCCCGAGCTCAGTGTCCTCATTTATTCCCCCAAAATGCGAGGAGGCGAATCAGCGGCGACGGACGGAGCGAGTGCTGAACGATGTTCTACAGCAGAATCAGATTTGAGGTCAGAATCAAGTTGAGTGTAAAACAGGATCATTATTAAATCAGCACAAACTCAGAGTCAGAGCGTCAGCTGTTGGTTTGATCTGGCTTTCAAAATAAAAGCTGGCACAGTGCTGTTGGAGCAGTATCTAGTGTTTGCTCTATAAAAATCTAAATATGTTGTTAAATGACTAAAATCTAATTCCATACAGTCTGTAATTAACTTAACTATAAATCAGCATGACTGAATAATTGTTAAATTAATTTAAAAGTAGTTAAATGATGACCTGGTTTCCACTGGAGGAACCTGCATCTGTGTGGGCGAACAACATGAAGACTGTTCGTGTTCAGTGTGTGGAAAGTTTTTTTTTTTTTTTTTTTTTTAAATGGTTGTCGAGCTCGTCGTCATCAGATTTTCCCGCCTTTTAGTTTCTGGTTTAGTTCCTGGCTGATGTTGGTTGAAAAGGTGCGTTTTGTTTTCACACTCCAAAACTTTTCAAAGTCCAGTGATGAGCTTCGTGTTAAATCTGTGTTTGGCACATGTGAGCAGCTTTGTGGAGCTGAGCGATGAAATGATTGAAACAAAGACGAGTCTGTTATTACACTTCAAAGTCTGTTATTACTCGTCTGTATATATGGCCAAAAGTATGTGGACACCTGAACTTTACCTCTGTATGTTGAACATGTGATTGTGACACCATGTTCATCAGTCTTTCTGCAGGTCTGTGAGTCTTCATCGGTGTGATCCTCTGATGATACACCTGACAGGTGTTACAGAAACGTCAAGTTGAGGAAAAACGGTTTGAAGTGTGAAGGCTCTCAGCTGAGCTGTGAAACAGAAGTTAAGTTAAACATTTAGACGCTGCACACATGTCATACTCAGCTTCATCTTTAGTTAAATACATTTAAACTTGTGGTTTTAAGGTAGTGTAACGCATGAAATCATCCACTCGAGGCTGCAGCTTTTTATGCTTTTTTTTCTTTTTTGTTACACAAACATTTTGGTAGTAAAATCAGATTCTGGTTTCAGCTCATTTTTGATCGAATGTGTTTCTGTGTTTTGTCTGGAATATTCTCCTGTTTATTATAGTCAGTGAGAAATAATCACCAGATTATTTGGTAAATAGTTGCACCACCTTAATTATTTCAAAGTTTGTAGTGAAGCAGAAGCAGCGTTGCTATGGTTACCTCCAGTTTAATGTACCCAGCAGGCTGAAGGAAATCAGCGGTTAAACTTTTGACCTGATGTTTGTTTGAAGTGTCCTGTTATATGATTTTAACTGACGGCCGCCAGCCAATCAGAAACAGGTGTTTTCTGTCGCCATGGCACCATGAAGGTTAAAGCAGCAGTTAAAGAGGCTCCATGACGCCTTTAAGTCCCATAAAATCCACAATTACATGTTTTTTTTATTAGAAACTCTGTGCAGCAGCAGCAGACTGGCTGACTGACTGACTGACTGACTGAACTCCACATTTACATCCAGAAAGTCTCAGTGGGAGCAGATGAGCTGCGTCCTGTACTCAGGTGACAGGGACAGGCAGGTGCATGCAGGTGTACTCAAACCAACAGGAAGTGAGAGATTGTAGTTTGTCAGCAGGTGGAGCTGCAGCTGTGACTCACAGAAACCTTAAAACACAGGATTCAAACTGCAGCAATCTAAGTCTCACTGCTTCTCACAGTCAGGATACACATATTTTTAGATTCACTGTGATTTGCACTATCTGAGGATATCATTATCTCAGATGTCCTTCAAGAAGAAACATACATTAATCCATCTCAGGTAAAAAAAAAACGCTCCTCATAACTGCAGAACCTGCCTGAGAATCTTCATGTTTCCTTCAGTATCACAGTGACCCAGTGATGTTTGTCTGTTCATCCACAGGAGCTGCTGTCAGATCATTCGGCACTATTTTAATGGGGCTAATTTGACCAAATGTAATCAAATATAGGCAAAAAGACACACAGCACAACATTATACTTCCTGTTTACATCCCCCAAAGTATTATATTCTGGGGTGTCCCCTGCTGTAAATCAGGTCCTCAGTAGGTTTCGTGCAGTGTGGCTGTTTGGCCACAAAGAGGCGCTACTGCGCTGTTAAATCTCTCAGCAGCAGGCTGAATAAGGGTCAGTTCACCCAAATCTCTCTGACAGACAGACAGACAGACAGACAGACAGACAGACAGACAGAATGACAGAATGACAGAATCATGTTTTGGTTTTATTTGGTTGTTTTCACAGATTTTGTCTGTGAGATTTCGGCCTCCCATATAGTCCCGTTCTCCACGTTCTGGTGTAGCAGGAGTTTACAGGCACATTAAACATCTGCACAGCTCGAAGAGGATTTGGATGGTTCACTAACTGCATTTGAGTTATGGCTTGAACCTGCTGCACCACCATGACTCCACCCGCCACACAGCTTCTGCTTTTCACTGTTTAATAAACTCGCAGGATGTTTCAGAGCAGAGTTAAGAGGAGATCACTCACTGAATGTGGTTTTCCCCTCAGGAACAACAGACTTCAGCCTTTCAGAAGTAAAGAACCCAGAAACCTGCTTGTAAATGTTCTCCTGCAAAAGTTTAGCACGTTTTATTATTTATTACCAAAATAATTCAGCCTCCAGAGAAGTAAAGTTCAGTAAAGTATTTCAATGTGTTGTGGCTGTGTGACAAGATAAGATAGTTCTGATAATATGATGAGAATGGAAATAATATAGAGGAACTACAAAAAACAAGTAGCGCACAATCACACAGTACTTGTACTTAAACTCGTACTGCAGTACTGTCTCAAGTGGCATAATTGTGATGTGATACCATCGACTATTACAGCAAACACCAGTTAATATCTATAATATTAATTATACTGATATTTGTAAATTAATACAAAAACCAATAGAAAGGAAGTATAATAAAACAGTATAACATATTAATATACCCCAGAGTCTCCTCTGATCAATATCACTGTCTAAGCAGCTCCCCGTGGCCCCGGGGGCCCAGCTGCAGGCCGACTTATTAAGTTTTAAGCACATACTGTATATTCTGACATCCCCCTGATCAGCAGATTTCACTGTTCCACCTTTTCCCACGCTTTTATTTAGATTTGTTTCCCCATGCGACATGCTTTTATTGTGAAGGCAACTTCCGGCCACTTCCGGTAGGGAGTCTGTTAAATGTTGTGAACTTGACGAAGCGGCTCCCGCAGCAGCAGCAGCAGCTCGGCTCCGGTCGGTCGGTGCTGTCGGTGCTGTCGGACGGACGGACGGACTGGGGGACACCGGACAGACCGAGTCTCTTTGGTACCCCTGCGGACCTGATTGAAGACTGCATGATCCGCACAGGTGAGGCTGACTGATGACATCACTGTAGTGGCGGTAGTGCTGGTACCTGCAGGCGGGGGGTTACTGCCTGTCTGTCTGTCTGTGACTGTCTGTCTGTCTGTGACTGCCTGTCTGTCTGTGACTGCCTGCCTGTCTGTCTGTTACTGCCTGTCTGTGACTGTCTGCCTGTGACTGCCTGTCTGCCTGTCTGTCTGTGACTGTCTGTGTCTGTGACTGCCTGTCTGTCTGTGACTGCCTGCCTGTCTGTCTGCCTGTGACTGCCTGTCTGTCTGTCTGTCTGTGACTGCCTGCCTGTCTGTCTGCCTGTGACTGCCTGTCTGTCTGTCTGTCTGTGACTGCCTGTCTGTCTGTCTGTCTGTTACTGCCTGTCTGCCTGTGACTGTCTGTCTGTCTGTGACTGTCTGTGTCTGTGACTGTCTGCCTGTCTGTCTGTGTCTGTCTGTCTGCCTGTCTGTGACTGTCTGTCTGTGACTGTCTGCCTGTCTGTCTGTCTGTCTGTGACTGTCTGCCTGTCTGTCTGTGTCTGTCTGTCTGCCTGTCTGTCTGTCTGTGACTGCCTGTCTGTCTGTCTGTCTGTGACTGTCTGTCTGCCTGTGACTGTCTGTCTGTCTGTGACTGTCTGTCTGTGACTGTCTGCCTGTCTGTCTGTGTCTGTCTGTCTGCCTGTAACTGTCTGTCTGTCTGTGACTGTCTGCCTGTCTGTCTGTCTGTGACTGTCTGCCTGTCTGTCTGTCTGTGACTGTCTGCCTGTCTGCCTGTCTGCCTGTGACTGTCTGTCTGCCTGTGACTGCCTGTCTGTCTGTCTGTGACTGCCTGTCTGTCTGTCTGTGACTGCCTGTCTGTCTGTCGTGCTGATGAACTGTGAAGTTTGAAGTTAAACTGAAGTGATTTTGTTTCTTGTTTGTGAACGAGATGAGTTCAGCATCACAGTTTAAACATTACAATGTTTATTATATAATTATTGATCATATTGTTGTAATTATTTGTGACTTTAATGACACATCATCAGTTATTATTGATTAGATGTAGTTTGATAATCTGTCAGATGAACGTAGTATATCAGATTTCCCTGAGTTGAGTCGGAGCAGAGAGCAAATTTATCTTCCTGCTTTCATTAACACGCAGCGTCTCGGTGGTTTCTCTGGGTCCTCGTGGTGTTTCGGGTCCTCGTGGTGTTTCGGGGGTCCTCGTGGTGTTTCGGGTCCTCGTGGTGTTTCGGGTCCTCGGGGTGTTTCGGGTCCTCGTGGTGTTTCGGGGGTCCTCGTGGTGTTTCGGGTCCTCGTGGTGTTTCGGGTCCTCGGGGTGTTTCGGGGGCTCTCGTGGTGTTTCGGGTCCTCGTGGTGTTTCGGGGGCTCTCGTGGTGTTTCGGGTCCTCGTGGTGTTTCGGGGGCTCTCGTGGTGTTTCGGGGGTCCTCGGGGTGTTTCGGGTCCTCGTGGTGTTTCGGGGGTCCTCGTGGTGTTTCGGGGGCTCTCGTGGTGTTTCGGGGGTCCTCGTGGTGTTTCGGGGGCCCTCGTGGTGTTTCGGGGGCTCTCGTGGTGTTTCGGGGGCTCTCGTGGTGTTTCGGGGGTCCTCGTGGTGTTTCGGGGGCTCTCGTGGTGTTTCGGGGGTCCTCGGGGTGTTTTGGGGGCTCTCGGGGCGTCCGGCACCGCAAACAAAACGCCTCTTTGAGCGAGGAGCTGCAGAACCAGAACAACACGGCCCCGCCGGCCCCGGAGGGGCCTTTAAATACACAAGAGACAGAACAAAACACTGCAGTAAATACGTTCAGGACCCCGTGACCGGTCCCTCTGTAGAGACTCTGATCCACGTCGACCCCGAACATTAACAGCACCTGGACTCACCTGGAAGCTCCATCTGTTTTTAATCTAGTTCAGTTTCTTTCTGTTTCTTAAGAACATGGCGATGATGTGATCTTATCAGCTTCCTGCTCAGTTTGCTTTAAGTTTGCTTTTGCAGCCTTGCTCAACATTTTAACGTGCGTCTCAAATGTTCGTCAGGAATCTAATATTAGAAACCTGTAAAAAGTGTAAGACGAGAGTTCTCAAACCACGCTGCTCTTTACTGTAAGTGATGTGTAGTAGTTCTAACATGTGTATTTATTATACTTTATATATCAATGGATTTAAAACACAGATTTATGCAGGTAAAGTTGTGGTGGTGCAGCGGTAGAAGACGTTCTCAGATCCTTTACTGCAGTAAAATAAATAATACAACACTGTGGAAATACTCCACTACAAGTAAAAGTACTAACTTCAGTAAAAGTATGAAAGTTTTATCAGTAAAAAGTAAAGAGTTCCTGCTGCAGTAAAGAGTTCCTGTCAGTGTTTTATTATCTCTCATGTTTCTGGATTAATATTCCTGCTGCATTCATGTGTCTGTTGCATTTTACTGCAGTAGTTGTTTCAGGTTGAGCTCATTTTAACTCCTTTATATCCTGTTGGGTAGTTTAATCTGCAGCAAAGCATCATGGTCTATAAGATCATCAGGTGTTTGTAGCGTCGCCGTCCTGAGAGAACCACCATTTCCAGCTGATCCCAGAGGGTTTGAAACAGTTTATTTAGTTTCAGGAGGAGAATTTTCTCAGCACATAAAGGAACTCTTCATCCTTCACTTCATCACAAACATTCACCATCAACACATGTGGAGATACGAGGTTTTCACTGGACAAACTGTTATCAGTAAAGGAACTAAAGCTGTCAGACAGATGAGGAGGAAGAGGAAGATGAAGACAATGGAAATACTCATATAAAGTACAAATCCCTCGAATACGTACTGAAGTACAGGACTTGAGTGAATGTACTGAGTTGTTTTCCTCCCTGAGTCGAACTGTGTGAACAGGAGTCGTGACGTTGGGACGCAGTCGGAGGAAGTGAAAATGAATTGTGGTTTTCTTATTTTCTTATGGTTTGCATACTTTTGGTCGTCGAGGATGTTGCTGCGGTGGAACCAGCCCGACCGCCAGGAAGAAGCTGGTCCACAGTGTCGGATATCAGACGAGCTCAGGGTTTGTTCCTCTGCTGCTTTTCAACTCTGGTTCTTTGATTGTCAACTATTCAACATCCCTTTGTGTTGTTGCCATGGAGATGGATGCGGCATGTTTTTAGAAGCTGTTTCAGTCGTAGTTCTTCCAGAACTTAACGCCAGGATTCCTGCTGGACGTATTCTGGATCCGTCCCACTGGAAAGAGACCCGAGGAAGACCCTGGACTCAGGGAGGAGGCTGGAGGAGAAGGAGGTCTGGGGTGCCTTGATTGGATGGATGTATCGGTGTCCAACACTGGAGTTTACGACCTGCAGAACTAAAGACATTCATCAGCACGTCAGCATCCATGGCTGGTTTCTGGTTTCTGCAGCGACTGAAGAACTTCAGCTCGTCTCCTTCCTGTGTGACGAACCTCTTTCTCTCTGAACCGGTGTCGTGCTGCAAGCTTCCCAGTGTCCAAGCAGCTTTCTCTGTCGGGCTTCACGGAACGTCTTCCTGGTTCTGGTTCTGGTCCTGGTCCCGGCCCTGGTCCCGGTCCCGGCCCTGGTCCCGGCCCTGGTCCCGGTCCTGGCCCTGGCCCCGGCCCTGGTCCTGGTCCTGGTCCTGGTCCTGGTCCTGGTCTTACACCTGATCCTGATGGAGTCCAGCTGCCAGTGGAGATCTGCAGTGTTCCCATCACACAAACAGCCTGCGTCTCCCTGAGGTGCTGCCTGATTTAATCAGCGGGGTGAGACTCCTTCGAGAGGAGACCAGCAGACGTCTCCATGGAAACCAGGAGGAGGAGGAGGAGGAGGAGGAGGAGGAGGAGGACAATAAGTACCTGCTGTCAGCTGGAGGGAGGAAGATCCAGCTACATGTGTGTGAGGATCATGCCTGTCACCATGGCAACTGTGGCACCTTCGGGTCCTCAGTGTGTTTGTAGAAATGTCTGCACAGCACGTCCTCCAGTCTCGTCTTTATTCAGTGATAAAACGTTAGAGGTCTGGGCCTGATGAAGATCTGGATCTTCACTCTCCTGTATTCTAACAGCCCCATGGGGTCGTGACGTGGTCGAGGTCAATACATGAACACTGAGAAGGTTCTGTTCAGGTTACGAAGCATGAAATCAGTCCACAGCTCGTCTCCTGGAGACGGAGGGTGAGAACAGGCGAGCGTGACGCCACTGGAGGAGGATCAGCTGCAGCCTCATCCTGAGATTAGTTATTAATCAAACATCTCATCGCCATTACCCCCAGCCCAACTCAGAATGGAACAACTCGATTATGTCCTTTCATTTCCACTTTTATTTTAGTGCAGTTGGCAGCTTCTGCTCCATTTTCTCTCTTGTGTTTCCTTTTGTTCTCAGAAATTCAGCAGGATTCTCACTTCTCATTTAGGTTCTGAACCACTTTGGACCACTACACATTCCCAGTGTGGATATCAAGGGAAATATTTAATGTGTCTGACAGCTGATGTTCCTTCAGGCTTTTAACACCTTCTCTTCGACACTATGAGGAGCTTCACTCTGGATGCTTTAATGTATTTTGATATTTTATACTTGTCAGTTGTTTTTCCATCAAGAGATCAATACTTTCACATTGGAGGAGTTCTTGGAGAGAATCCTGAACATTAATAAAACCGTGCTGCGTTTTTTAAATACAAGCTTGAATTAGGTCATTTCAGTCAAATTAAGGTTGAAACTGGAGGAAGCAGAACCGGATTAACAGGTCAAATTGCTGCGGCTTCACATCGGTCTGAGCTCTGTTTTTAATATACACATGAACCACAGACGTCACGAGCCAACTGCATGCAAAGCAGTTTTTGGATACACATACAGCAGCAAAAAAATCTGCAACTACTGAGTGAAATACATTCAGAAACATGAGGAAGAGGAGGAACGTTCACAGTGATCTGGTAGACGACGGTCAGAAAACTGCCTCTCTGTGCTCTGCATCCAGAATCCTGGATCCATGGAGACGAGGAGAAAAAACGCTCCATCTCAGCAGCCTCTTCTCATGCTGTTGCCATGGCAACGGAGGGGAGAATATCCTCGCTGCCATGTGCGGTCTGAGTTCGGCACGTGTTCGATCCGGGGGGGTGGGGGGTCTGTGAGCGCCAGCTCCGACCAATCACAGCTGTCCCTCATCGATGACCTCTGACGTGTCTCTGAAGGAACGCAGCACCACCGCGGGCCGAGACGAGACAACACAGATGCAGATTTAATGTCAAGTCAAGTCAATTTTATTTGTGTAGCGCCAAATCATAACAAAAGTTATCTCAAGACGCTTTCACATAGAGTAGGTTTAGACCATACTCTTTAAAATATTATTTACAGAGACCCAACAGTTCCACCATGAGCAGCACTTGGCGACAGTGGAAGGAAAAACTCCCTTTTAACAGGTAGAAACCTGGAGCAGAACCAGGCTCTGGGTGGGCGGACATCTGCATCGACCGAGTTGGGTTGAAAGGGGGAGAGAGGGGGAGAGGGGAGACAGAACAGGAGGAGAGACAATGTTCACGTCTAATTTTTCAGCTCGTTTTTATCTGCCAGCTAAATATCTGACATCAGTCTGATAATATTCTCTGTTCTCTTGTCAGTTAAACAATAACAACAATAGTAGAATTATTAATAAAAGAAACCGGTTTTATTTCAGTTTTAGATCTTGTGAGAGTGTTTCTGAGACAGAACAGATTCATTTTCTCCTGTTGTCTGGAAACTGTAATTTAAGTGTTTAGAAGATATGTGGCTTGTGAAAAATGGGTCCAATGTTTAGTTCAATGAGTGAAGAACGGGTCGTAATCTGCAGACAGCGGCAGATTAAATGTGTCCCCCCAGCAGTCTCACAAAGTACTAACGTAGTGCTGACTCGAGTATTACGATCTGTAATCTCGTACTCACACCAGCACCAACCATACTGATAAATCTATTTCTCAGTACCAGCTGTACTTTCTAATCTAGCACTCACTCTTTTACAATATTCTGTTCTCATTCTTGTATCAACTGTGTACGAAATGTAGTGTGATTAGCAGCTGGTAAAGGTACCAGCCCCAGGACCAACTCAAGTTTCACCTCTTTGAGGCTTGTTTTAGGGGTTTTTCAGTTCTAGTACCAGTTCCAAAGTACGGTACTTATATTTATGTGAATATTTCCATTTTATTCTACTTTATACCTTTTACTCCACTACATTTCAGAGGGAAATATTGTACTATCCAGATTCAGATCAATATTACAAATATAATCAATAAATTATATTTTATTATTATAGATTAGACTTTGAGTGAAATTCACAAACTACCATCAGTATATAAAGTCATTCAAATGAGCTCCACCTTCACCATTAACGTGATGAACACATGAATGCATCAATAATTAGAATCCAGTGATATATAAAATATTCTTCAGGGTGGGCCGGAGGAGTTAAAGTGTTTCTGTTGGTTCGATGTCGAGCTGTTTCTGCTCCTTCAGAGGGGAGTTGGTCATCGCGTCTCATCACCCACGTGTTTGCTTCTTTCCTAGCTCACTGGATGTTGGTCACTTCTATATTTAGAGCTTGTTATCTGATGCTGCGTCCCTCCTTCTCCCTCCCGCTTCCTAATCTCCTCCTGATCATTACTTCACAGTCCTCCAGAACAGTGTTAATGAAAAATTAAAAACGCCATGTTGCGACGGAGCTGCCTGCAGAAACAGAAGTAGAATAATCGGTCAAGTCAAATGTGTTCATGTGATTTCAAGCAGAAGTATTCTGACTGTTGCTGTTTAACGTTGTTCTCCCCTCCTGACTTTCTAGGCCAATAATGATGATGTCGGAGACTTTGGAGCAGAGTGATGATGTCAGCGTTCTGCCGCCCCATGAGGTGGAGCCCCCCAGGGAGGAGGACGGACACTGCCCCCTGCCCTTCAGGTGAGAAACTGCTCTTCAGCTACGAACAGCCTTCAGGGCAACAGTGGGGCTGGGTATCAGTTAACCAGTCCAACAATACCTGCATTCCTTCCATTTTGTACCCAGTTTTGCTCGCAGCCAATCGGCGCAAGTGTTCTTCTGTTTAATACGATGTGTGATTGGCCGAATCCTTCAGCAGCTACAACCCTCACAGTCTGTGGTGTGGCGACGTTGAGCGCGGCGTATTTATACTACTATATATACTACGCGTCTGATACAAATAAATGCATAAAATACAGATTATTTCAGGAAAAACTAGGAATACTAGTGAAGTGTTAAAGCACCTCATGATGTTTAAAATTACTCTGTCCAAATAATACGTGATTGTAACAGTATTTGTCATTACATTGTCATCACATGATGGGTATTGAATGTTGTTCTCTGTTGGTATTGGTTTCACTTTGTGGGTACTGGTATTGCTACCATAATGTTTTTAAAAGACACTGGCGGGATCTCAGGGAAATAATATTCTAACTAAACTGATGGAGTTTTAAAGGCAGGAGTCAGAATGGCGACGTACTCTTTGTCTGCCAGAGACAGAAAAATGGCCCCAAAATGGCAGCAAGCTTCAGCCATGGATGTATCATAAGAGCTGGACACTGGACCCAAAGATGGCGCCCACTGAACATGAGCTGTAGTGTTAATCCCTCTGGCCCAGCTGGGCTACGTGATTGGCTCGTACATAGCGGTAACGTCATTCAGAATAAAAAGGACATATAAAAAACAAAGAGTAAAAGCTGGAGGGGGAAATGCTTTTCGGGCCGCTGTGGATTTTTCTAAATGGCTTCAGCACGGCTGGAAGTTGATTAAATTGACATACTTGGCAAAAATTCTCCTAACCCATTAATATTCATTTAAAAGATAATATTAATGGATTTTGTCACTCCTTTTATTATTCTTTATCTTACTTCTACTTGGTAGATTATAATGCTCTATGTTGTGGAACTACAGCTCCCAGGTTCCTTTGGGGGATGTAGACAGGAAGTAGAATGTTGCCATGAATTCAGTGAGTGTGCTACAACCTGAGCCATTAAAGTGTCTGAACCAGCAGGCAGCAGCTCCTGTCTGCAGTGAACCTGTGGACGTACAGACCACCATCCCTGGGTCACTGTGATACTGAAGCACACTTAAAAACAGGAAGATTCTCAGGAGCGTTCTGCAGTTATGAGGAGCATCTTTACTTATGATTTCAAGAGGGTTTATGGACGTTTATTCGCGAGGAATCAGAGATAATGAAATCCCCAGGAAGTGTCAGTCACATAGAATCTAAAACAATGTGTTTCCCGTCTGTGTGTTCAGATTTGACTGAGTTATGACTCGGAGAAGATTTTGATGCAAATTGCGGGTTTGGCAGCTGCAGCTCCAACTGCTGACCGTGTTGGTGAGCGGTCACATCAGCTAAACTGCCATAACTTCCTGTTGTTTCCATCTGCGTGCACCTGTCCCTGTCCCCCCCACACACACACAGGATCTCTGCCTCACAATACGTTATTTTGTATATTTTTGCTGGCAGCTAAACTTTGACACATGTACATGAGGATATATGTGGCAGTAGAAAACAGCTAAAGCACCCTAGGTGACTTCGGTAGTATGAATCCGAATACAAATACAGATGTTTTTGTGACATAAACGGATGCCGAGAGCAGCTGTGTGTTGCTTCGTGTTGTTAAATTCTTCCTCACACACGTTACATCGTCAACCTTGTCAGCAGAAAGAGACGCAGCGCTCAGGTTTGTCCTGATGTGAGGAAACAGAAGTGGTCGGGCTGCAGGTGGAAACCTCCAGCAGCTGCTGCAGGTGGACAAGGCTCACAGCTGGAGCACAGCTGGAGCACAGGTGAATCCAGATGTTTCACGCACAGTCACACGCAGAGTGAACCTGCATGTTGGTAGAGGAAGACTATGTTATACAAACTCATGTGGGTGATTCGCTTCCAGATCCCTCCTCTTCCTAATCAACCAAGTTCCTCATTAGTCCTGACAAAGAGGTGTGTGTGTGTGTGTGTGTGTGTGTGTGTGTGTGTGTGTGTGTGTGTGTGTGTGTGTGTGTGTGTGTGTGTGCGCGTGTGTGTGTGTGTGTGTGTTTGGCAGGAGATGAAAGCTGAGGAGACGTGCAGGACAGGCAATACACAGAGAGGGAAAGCCTCAGTGTCTCTCGCCGCTCTGTTATTCCTGTCACGTACAAAACAAGCTGCAGGAGAAGCCGAGAATCACAGGCTGTGTGTGTGTGTGTGTGTGTGTGTGTGTGTGTGTGTGTGTGTGTGTGTGTGTGTGTGTGTTTGCCTGCAGCACGTGTAGTCAGCTCACGTTTCCAGGCAGCAGAGCTCAGAGAGAGACAGAGAGGCTGATGGGAAGGAGGTGTGTGTGTGTGTGTGGCTGGTGTAAAGCCGTAATTCATTTCTGCTGACAGGGAGCTAATGTTCCCTTAAAAACCACAAACAACCACACACACACACACACACACACACACACACACACACACACACACACACACAAACACTAAAGGCTGAAAGTGGGTTTCGCAGCAGCTTCAGTTCATTCCAGTTGAATCTCTCACTGAATTTTAATCAAATTGAATTTATAATTTTTGGGGAATTATGGAACAAATACACAATTACACATGTTAATTACATCAAAGCAAAGAGTAAATTGCGATACTGTATAAACTAACTGAAGCTTCATTATAGACCCAATATTGTTCCTTCATAGCTGCATCTATCACTTACTGTGTGGACGGAACTGCAAACAGAACTACTGACCACGAACCAGAAAACTCTTTCATTAAAGACTCTAAAATAAGAAACATATTGTGAAGCAAATTGTTCAGTCAAAGGGGAAAATTATGGAGTAGATTTAAAAACATGTAGCGCATTTAATATGTTTAAAAAGGTTTAAAAGTAACGTATTTAACAAAAACAAAGAAGCACGAGCAGCCTGCCGCGGTGTCGTCACTGTGACCGGTTCAGGATGCGGTCGGCGTTTTCCTTGATGTTCATCTCAAACAGGAAGTGCTGTAAGAAGTGTTGGCACCATCGGCAGCGTTTTATATCTGTTGTGACTGCCTGAGTTAACGGTTCGCAGAGCGACCAGCAGAGGAACACAAGTATCCGTACTCCGGTAGAAGCACAGATACTTCGGTAAAAAGAGAAGAAAAGTACAAGTGCTGATTCAACTTCTGTACTCAAGTAAAAGTACTCAAGTTCATCTGTTGCATCTCATTGCATCTGTCCTGTGTGATCTGCACTGATGGAGACACCAGGAATCCTCTTCTCTACCTGTTTTTGTCCATTTAGGTTGAAATCTTGATGTTGGGAAGGCGGTGCAGTGATGCAAATACAAACAGTCTATAATTCCCCTCAAATGCATTAAAACTAAAGTAAGGAGCCTGTTCTGAAAATGTGAGAGAGTTCAGGTATTTGGTTTAGAAATAAATACTAGAAGTAATTTACAGATACCTGAAAACAGTCCAGCCGGGTTTCTGACCACATGATGGCTGCACTTTCTACAAGTTCAGACCTGTTTGACATGAAAACGACAGTTTTCAGATCCGTCAGTCTGAACTCTGCCTCTTTCTCTGCTCCAGTTTCTCCATTCAGCCTGAAACTGTTTGCATAATTAGTTCTTTTGTGTGTGTGTGGGGGGGGGGGGGGGGCTCTTGCGGACAATCACTCCTTTCACACACACACTGAACTCTCCACGCTCCACTGGAACCAGTGCCTGATGGGAATTTCACATCATTACCAGTTTACTTTTTTCACATTTACACTATTAATAAAAATGATACTTGTCATCGTCATCATCATCATCATCATCATGCAGATCTCTGATAATTGAGCGGCTGCTAATCCTCATGTGTTCAGTGTTTGTCAGTTGTTTTCTTTTTTGCATGAACTTCATGTTCATGATGTTCACACCCGGCATTCACATGACTTGTGTGTGCGTGTGTATGTGTGTGTGTGTGTGTGCGTGTGTGTGTGTGTGTGTGTTAAAGCAACCAACTAAACACACCTTGTGTCTGCAAACAGGTACAGAAACATCCCACCTGTTGACCTTTTGTTTCCCTTTTTTTCAAAGTTATAATAAGTAAGATTTTCATGGTATTAAACCCTCTTGATGTTCCAGCAGTGGCCACTTTGTTCTGTGTTGCCTCTCATGTTCTCATCTCATTAACCTGGCACTCATTACTGTCTATAATTAACAAAAATGTAACACATGGTTGTATTTTATAGAAAGATAGAAGTGAAACAAACTTGTAAAGGTCATGTGGACTTGAGTAAATGGACTTTCCAGCCTGAATCTGTGCTGCTGAGGCTGTTCTGTTGCTTTCAGCGGCTCCGATCTGCTGAATCATCGCTGGTCATCCGGACACTCGGCTGCCGTTACGATGGATCTTGTGGCGAGCGGCTTGGTGTTTTTATCTGAGCCGGCTGCAGCCTGAATGTTGGGCAACATCAGTGTCGCAGTTATCTGTGGTCACATTTACATCCTGATAACACCAGGAAGCTGCCTGCTGCGCCTCCTGCACGGTGCAATGATGTGACAGCTGACAGCCTATAAGGAACTTTGTTTAAGCTGTCCAGACGTTTCCATGGCAACTGCAACAATTTCATCAAGATGAGGTCAAACTGAGTGTTTCAGGTTTCTCTAAAAATGTTCAGACTGAAACATCTCAGCCGCTGTCAGATGGATTCATGTGATAACTGTATTGATCCTCTGACTCTTCATCATCAGGTCGACATGTTCATGTGTCTAACATCCAAAAACATTCATCAGCTTCAGCAGGACTTTGTGTTAGTTAAAGTTCACTTTGTACTTGTATATATACATCATATATTTTTCTGTTTCCGTCTGTTATCCGATTCAAGAGAAAACGTCCTCCTGGGTCACTTGTGTTCTCTGGTAACACAGGAAACACTTCACAGCAGCTTTCTCCCTGTAAATGATTTGGATGCGGTGGCGACATTTTGCTGCATCACTTCTGTCTTCTGTGAAGCTCGGCCACCTTGTTGACCGCTCTATGTGGTCGGCCATATTGTTCTCTGTAAGCTCCAAACTTCTCTGTGAGGAAGTGATGAGCAGAAACATGTTGTGTAACAAGTCCCAGGCGCTTTTGTGTATTTTGTATTTTTCTACTTCTTGCATAAACATATTTACACTATTTCTGTAACCTGATATGTTTTTTCCTCTATTAGGCAAAAATAATTCTCTGTGGAGCCACTTCAAAGATAGCTTTGAGAGCTTTGTGTATCTTTTTCTTAATGCGAGTCCTTAAAAACCAATCTTCAGCACCAGTCTTCCCAGCGACCAACAGTTCTCTGCACAAACTGTAGTTTCCGTCTGTTCAGACTGAGTCTGATCTAACGAGATGTGATGCGATGTGTCCCGCAGGCTGCAGCTGATCGACGACCTGTCCTACGAAGACGTGAAGAAGTGCTACAGAGGATCAGTGAGTCTTTCACTCAGCATCACAAACACTGCAAAACACACACAACACACACACACAACACACACTCACACACACACTCACACACACACTCACACACAGAGCTCTGTTTTCAGAAGTGCAGAGATGAGGACGGGCCAGCAGGAGTCCTTTCAAATCTTTTTTTAAGTCTCTGTAGAAGTTTCCGGCGTCTGTCTCGTCTCCATGGGAACACAGTCAGGGGTGGGTGTGTGTGTGTGTGTGTGTGTGTGTGTGTGTGTGTGTGTGTGTGTGTTACAGTCTACCATCACACATTAACAGCTCAAACACAAACATATTAAGTTAAATTGCAGATATATAATAGCAGATGTGAGTTACTGCAGCAACACCTAAGGTGTATTTAACAGGAGCAGCAGGCCGGAAGTTGCATCTCTCTCCTTATTGCATTCAAGGGAATATTGCATAAATAATAAGAGGAGACGTGTTAACAGGTCAATTATGTCAATGACACAATTTCTTTTCCAAAACTTCTTCAGTGTCAAAGTTTGTAGTCTGACCCAAATGTTGAAACGGGCCTCAGAAGCTTCAGGCGTCGAGCGGCTGCTTTCTGTTGTTTTAGTCTTTGTTGTTTCAGACGGGAACAGGAAGGCAGGAAGTCACCGTCTCACAGAGAATAAAGACCCACAGGTGTGTGTGTGTGTGTGTGTGTGTGTGTGTGAGGGGGTATTTAGATGATGTAACTTTTGACCCACATATCAGGAACCAAAACAGTACTGAGGCAGAATATTCCAGAAAATAGTGGTTTAGTTTGTAGTCACGTAAATAAAATTATCAACACAATCATATAAAAATACTCCGTTACAAATAAAAGTTCTGCTGTCAAAATCACGCTTTAGTAAAAGTAAAGCACAATATTTTTAAAGTATCAGTCATCAAACCAGTTGATTTACAGCACATCAATCAAGCTCTAATACAGCTGCCATATTGTTATATACAGTATATTGATAATAAGCAAAATATATAAATATGTATTTAAACTGAGATCTCTTTTTCAACAGCGAACCGACAACTATAAATATTTCAAATATCATATGTCAGCAGATGAAAACAGCATGAAATAAGGTTGGAAAACCACAACTGACTGAATTAATAAAAACTATCAGACAATAAAGGTTTAAAAGAAGAAACTGAAAGAATCTAGTCTGAGCAGTTTGTAGCTTATTCATTTTAAAAGGTTCATGCACCTGAAACCAGACCGCTGTGGCACCCCGTTACTGATGGAAAGAGCACCAGCAACAACAGTCTGAGTTCTCCATCTAATTATGATATGCAAATATCATAAATTACAGAAATATTAACTTCAAAACATCTTGCCTCTATATGGGATTATATGTGATTGATTCAGTTCCTCCTGCTCCCTCCACAGACTGTCAGCAAGTACAACTCTCAGTATCACAAACTGTTCCAGACTGTCCCTAAAGAGGAGATCCTGATGAAAGGTAAGGACGGACAAGACACGTCTCGCTTCGGCTGCTCGGCCCGTCACCTGTCCAGACCCACCCTGTCCCCCAGCTTCACCTGCTGTCGGCTCAGATCTGCTGCATGTTGCTGCCATTGAAAGAAATCTGTTTGTAGGATATTTGTTTCCAGCTCCTGATGAAAACATTTCATCAGAGATGCAGTGAAACTTTTTACACTGATTCAGATAAAAATAAATTAAAATTATTAAAAGGAAAAGCAAATCATCGTATTTGAGAAGTTGGAACCATTCAACCACCTCCCTGCTTTGCTCTTCTTCTGCAGTGTATTCGTGTGCGCTGCTGAGGGACATCCTGCTGCAGGGACGACTCTACATCTCCAGGAACTGGTTGTGTTTCTACGCAAACCTGTTTGGTAAAGACATCAAGGTGAGTGCAGAAGCTGCTCCGCTGTGAACTTGGCCTGACTAGAATCTGCAGGTCAAAGGTCACAGTGGTAGTGTTTGCCTGTTGAACTGCACTGCGGTTCTGTTTTAGTTTAGGTTTAGTTTACCTTAGTTGAGTTTAGTCTGCGCACTTTTTTAATTTAAAGCTTTTTAAGACCTCAACAGGGAAAATCAATCATAAATCGATATTAATATAGATATTTTTTCAAATATAATGTGTCTCCATATAACAAACATGCACAATCACATTAAAAATTGTCAAAACATAAAAAGTGTAATGCAGTGAATGTTATACATGAAATAAGAAAAGTTTTCATAACTAGTTTTGGTAGCTTTTAATTGCTTTTTATTTTGAAATCCTTAATTAGGACTAAAGCCAGACCGATGTATTCATCGGCCAATATTGGCTTTTGACAGATATATCAGCATATATAATGCAGAAAGAGATGCTAAGGGGAATGTCTGTTATTTAGCTACTTATTTCATTTTAATTTATTCTTTATGTTAATTTCTAGAATTGGTTGACAATGTATAACGATGTTACATATTCTTTAATAAAGTTGTTTGTTTAAGAAAGCAGCCTTCTGGGGACCCTAACACAGTTATATTGGTGCACAATCCACATAGAAAAGGTCTATTTTCATTCCAGCTCAAAAATTCACCATATTGGTAAACAGTATCGGTATCAAAAATCCCACGTCGGTCAGGCTCTGATCAGAACGACAGAAGTTTATAAAACAGTACAGTAAGAATGATTGTATTTTTATTGCCCAGTCCTGATACAGATAGACACAGACTCTGCAGTGGGAAGTCTCATGAAACCTTTCCACCCTCGTCTTGTGATTACGTGAATCTTGGTGTGTTGAATTTGCTGATCTGTCCTTTGCGATCGTGCAGGTCTGTATACCGGTGGTGTCAGTTCGGCTGGTGAAGAAACACAAGACGGCCGGCCTGGTGCCAAACGGCCTGGCTATCACCATGGATACCGGACAGAAGGTACCACCCCACAGATTCACATTATTACACATACAGGTTATACAAGGCCGCGTGAGTCTGATGCTCGAGAAATGACGTGTCAAGTTTGAAGGTGGTGGCCATCTTGTCCAGTGTTTCTGCAGAGTTCAGGGTTCACCAGATTAAATTTAAAGACACTTTTAATGCCACAAAGAATCCAATTTAATACAGTCACAGTATGAGACAATGAGGCCTATAATTATTGACTAAGTACATTGACATTTACACCACATTTTAGTTCCCAGCTGTATACAACAGTGATTCCTAGTAATGTAATTTAATTTATCACCTGGACTCCTGGAAGTAATCAGATTGATTAACCAATAAAAAAAAAAAAAAAGAATGAATTAATTCAAGTTTTGCTGAAATCTTGACTCCAGTCTGAGCTGACGAGCTGCTGTAACTAGCAGAGGTGGAAAGTAACTAAGGACATTTACTCAAGTACTTTAGTATGATTTTGAGACGAGCAGTTCTGAGGGAGGCGGCCGGGTCAGTTCAGTACTTTGTTGCCCCTGTAACCTGGTTTGTGTCTGTGTGCAGTATGTGTTCGTGTCCCTGCTGTCCAGAGACAGCGTCTACGACGTCCTCAGGAGGATCTGCACTCACCTGCAGGTCTGTGGATCATCTACACGGCTCTTCATTCTTCTGATAAACAGATAAAAGTATTCAAATCAAGTCACAGTCAACCAACCATGTTTCAGCCACCTGATTCACCTGTCAGTAATTCCTGTTTATATCACAGGATGTGTTCCAGTTTTGACTGTTTGTGTTTCCAGGTGAACGGGAAGAGTCTGAGTCTGAAGCAGTACCTGGAGGAGCCCAGCTCTCTGTCCATGGTAACATGACGTCCAAGGGAAACTGCATTTATAGACCATTTCTGTCAACCAACTACATCACATCTATACATCGCAGGTCACAGACGTTACTGCGTGTTGAGTACCTTTACTTAAGTAAAAGTACTCATAACATGACATTTCTCACTATTTTTACAAAGCAAACGGGTTTGAACAGTGAAGCTCTGTGGCTCAGAGGAAGAAGATACTCAAAGTACTTGTGAGTGGAAACATTCACTGTTGGTTTGAGTCTGAACATGAAGAGAAAAATAGAGTATCAGCAGACTCCTTTCCTTTCCTATTATTATTATTATTATTATTATTATTATTATTATTATTATTATTATTATTAATAAAGAAGTAGTCCGCCCCTTTAACACTTTCACACACAGTTATCCCAACACTGAACATCATCTATCTGCCCTCCACGTTGCGGCAGCCAGTCTAAACTTAGAGGCTTCTCTTATTTTTTTTTGAATGTTTCGGACTCTTTGATGGACAGTTTGTCTCTTTTTCTGTCAGGACGAGTTTCCGGAGGTGTTGAAGTGGAGGAGGAAGCCCTCGCTCCCCGCCGTCTCTTCGTCCCTCCCAGACCTGCTGGGTAACTCCGCCCCCGGCCTCACCGCAGACACGCCCTTCAGCACGCACACGCTCACCGGTAGGCCCACCCACCTGTCAATCAACAGGTCCCCCCCCCCCCCCCCCAAGTTACAGACAGTGGCTGTGTTTCCATCCAACGTATTTTTATGCACATTTTAAAGTGTCCTGTGTGTGTGTGTGTGTGTGTGTGTGTGTGTGTGTGTGTGTGTGTGTGTGGGTGTGTGTGTGTGTGTGGGTGTGGGTGTGTGTGTGTGTGTAGACAGCAGTTTGGAAACAGAGAAGATCCTGCTGACAGAACCAGTACCTGAACTGGGTCACATGGAGTACCAGCTGCTGAAACTCTTCATCCTGCTGTGAGTGCCGCAGCACCCAGAGGATACACCACAAAATACCAGAAAAATTCAGAAAACACCCCAAAAGTTGATAAAACTGTGGAGCACAAAACGTTTTTAATATACTGAATATTGTGTTCAGGAGCTCCATAAAAATACCTCAAACACATGTATCATCCCATAACATCCTTAAATCTGAGGTGTTTTCACAGTCTCCTGTATTTTACAGTTCTGTCTCAGATATATAACATATATATATATATATATATATATATATATATATATATATATATATATACACACACATACATACAGATATATGAGGTATATTGTATTTTATTGTTGGTGTGCGCTGCCACCTGCTGGCTGGTGTTTTGTATGAGCAGCCTGTTCATGTGGCCACATGCAGTAATATAGAGCAGCACTGTAGTGCCACTTTAAAGGGTCGGATCACCCAAATTAAAAATATATACGTCTATATTACACATAGTTACATGTTTTAACTTGTGTTTGTGGTGTAATCAGTGTGCTTCTACCTGTCTGTGTCTCAGTGTCTTCCTGCTGGTGCTGTCCTCCTGCTATCTGGCCTTCAGAGTCTGTCGTCTGGAGCAGCAGCTGAGCTTCCTGAGCAGCCAGCCGACACTGAGAGAGAGGTACACACACACACACACACACACACACACACACACACACACACACACACACACCACACTTTAAGGAACAGTGCAACATTTGGAGAAAAAAGCTTGTTTGCTCTCTCTGCGAGGGAGAGACGTTTAGGTGGATTTCAATAAGATGTCTGTGCGATGGTACAGAGCTGAACTCAGGACGTGGTTAATCTAGCAGCAATAAAACCATCTAAATGAGCTGCAAACGTGTATTTATACACACTATATAACTATATTATAAATAAACTTAACATTTTTCCTCCCTTTATGAAATCTTACTGCTTTTTAAAATAATAATTTTACATAACATGCATACATGTACTTACATGTATGCATGTAACATTTTGAATTCAGGAGTATTTTCACATTTTTGGTGTTTCTACTTTTACTTAATTAAAGGATCTGAGTATTTAAGTGAAACATTTAAACCCAAAATTTAAACCAACAACATCAAACAAAACAGTAGACAAGCTGATTCTTTGTTTCCAGGTGTGGAGAGGTGCCCTGCTGGCTGGCCAATCAGAGGACAGGAACCTGACGCTAAAGCCAATCAGAGAGTAAAGAAGAATCCTGCACTTACATAGACTTCCCACCAGGGGGCGGCGGCCAGAGGAGACGGCTCCCCGGGGGGGGAGGGGGCAGACGGACGACTGCGGCAGCCGCCAGCAGCTGAACTCTGACTCCGCCGCGACCTGGTTACCATAGAGACGTCACAATAGTCAACAGACAGTAGACTGACCTTTGACCTCTGAGGACTAGGCGTTGATGGGACGTGCAGAGGTCACGTAGAGGTCGGGAGGCTGCGGAAACGACAACATGCTGTAACATAACTGAGATGTAGAGTTTACCTGTGAAGCAGTGGTGTGTGTGTGTGTGTGTGTGTGTGTGTGTGTGTGTGTGTGTGTGTGTGGACCTTATGGATCCACATTAAACTTCTACTAACACACGTCCTGTGTGAGTAGTCCAGGTTCGACACGTTTCCACGCTGCGGGTGAATAGTGCCATGAGTTACCTACCGAAGGAGACCGTTGTGTCACCTTTACGTGAGAAGACAGGATTTGTACAGCGATGTCAGTGTCACGTCTCATATATACATCGTCAATGGTTGGTCTGAAATATCTTATTATACAGTTACAACGTCAGCTTTTCTAATTAATAACCTTTCTAATCTCCATGAACAAGTCATGTAGTGATAAAACCCTGGCGTTAGCACGAGGCTACGTTTGACCCTACAAACAGCTTCTGTGTTGATGTGTTGGTGACTGGACATGAAACTCTGCTGTTGAATCATCTGGTCTTTGATAAAAGGTCAAACATCCAGAGAAAAAGCTTAAATTCTGTTGCTGCACCAGCACTACTGTCTTTATTAAAAGTTCTCATTATTCTTATAAACTAAAATAAAATATTTCTATCTGATGGCCGTAAAAAAACTCAGTTTCATGTTTGTGTTGTTATGTTGAGAAACATTGAAGTTCTTGAAAACTCTAAAATGCAAATTTATGTTGGAAAAAGGAGCTGCAGCTCTGCCCACCTCACTGCTCTGTAGCGCTGGTGTTTCCTGCCATTTTCATATCGCAAACTGACTGATTTTTTTAGTTTTTAAGATATAAAAAGTGCCAGAATTCAGAATATCGTCTGTGAAAACACACAAAATAATCAGAATCAATACAGCTCGTCTCAGATCGACTCGCCTTAAACTCGCAGTGTAGCCTCTGATATTTTAATAACAGCTCATGTGGAGAACTCAAGCCATTTCCTACTGAAGGTTGAATGTGACTGTTAGAGTAAAACTTCCCCTTAATGTGAACCTCTACACCTTTTAAGATGATTTTTTAAATTTTTTTTTGTGCCAAATCTGTGAAATAATGTGTTTGTGTGACAAGATGAAGAAAACTTTACCAGAGCTGGACTCCTGTGTAGAAACCACCTTCAGCTCTGCCTGTTAGAGGAAAATCACAGTAAAATGTGAGAACAAGAGGGGGATTAATGGCTGAAATTAAGAGTTTACATGTGATGCACTCACAGGGCAGGAAGATGGAAGTAGAGCCGAGGAGCTTTGTCCAGGAGGAGGAAAGACGACGCTGTCTGGAAGTCTGTTGGTGAAGAAACTTTTAACTCATATTGTAGTTCTGTAACACAAAAATCACTAATAAACACATTTCCATCTCCTGAGTGCTCTTCAATTCACTTACAGTTGGTGTCGTCAGAGGAGGAAGTATTCAGGTTCTTTACTGCAGTAAAAGTACTAACACACACTGTAAATACTGTGTCACAGTAAAAGTCCTGCAGTGAAACTGTTCCTCAGTAAAAGTCTGTGAGTATAATCAGTTGCATGTAGTTAAAGTATTTCCAGAGTAAAATGTCCCCTGTGCCTGTTGTACTATTATATATTCTATCATTAGATTATTATTCCTCATCATTCATGGAAAAGCAGGATTTTACTGTTGGAGCTCATTTTGAACTGTTTTGTATCAGACTGCAGCTGATGATTATTTTCATTCTGGATCCATCTGCTGATTATTTTCTCCATTAATCCATTGATCGTTTGCTTTGTAACAATAGTGAAAATAGTGAGAAATGGCGTCACGATGAGCCAGAGCCCAAAGTGACACCTTCACAATGCTTGTTGTGTCCAACCAACAGTCCAAAGCTCAACATTATTAAAACACATTCACATGATTCAAATCATTCAAAGGAAAAGCAGCAAATCTTCACATCTGAGAAGCTGCAGCCAGGAAATGATTTTACAGGGAAAATTACTTTCAGAATATAATACTTTTACTACATTTTCCTGATTATACTCACAAACTTTTACTTTAGTAACATTTTCAGTGTAATACTTTTACTTGTAATTAAGTATTTTTGCAGGGTGGTATTAGTACTTTTATTGTAGAAAGGGTCTGAATACTTCCTCCACCTCTGATTGAAAGCAACACAGTCTGATGCCATCATTATTTTGTCTCTTTTTCCTTCCTGGTGAAAATTTGTGAAAATCTACAGTTAGGGGCTTTAACGACTAATAAGAATAAAAAGCATAGAGAAATACATGTACAGTGTGTAAGGAGTAAACCAACGCCTAATACAACAATACAGGTGAGATACATTCAGTAAAATAAGTCAACAGTAACGGTCGTCTGAAGTGCCTCTGGGATCAGAGAAGGTTTTTGGTTTGTACCTTTAACTGCGACGTGTCTCTGGACGATAACATCCCGACTCTTCTGACCTTCTCACTGCTGGCTGCTGATCTGGAGACCAAAGTCTGTCCTGCTGCGGACCTGAAAAGATTCTCTGGACAGTTACAGGAAAATACTTCACAGGTCAGTAAACAACAGTAAACACCACATGGGGGCACCACAGCTGCTAATTTAAACCTCACTTTCCAGCAGTAAAGTCAGTCTGGATGTTACTCAAAGTATTTTAAAATATTTCTGTACTCCAGATCAATCACATGCTAATAAACTGTCTGTAATCAGCTCCACAGATCATTATCATTATTCAGAAGCTTACATCTTAATTCAGCTCAGATAGTCTGAGGATTCAGTTTTAAAGTGGATCTGCTGCACCAGGAAGGAAGCAGGAGGATTAGATGTGAGGATTAAATGACCTCAGTACATCGACCTGGGCAGCCTGGGTCAGAGGTCAGAGGTCAGGCTGTTCATGTAGCTGCACCTTCATTCATTCAAACACATCAAATCTACAACAGTTTAGGATCAAAGACGACTTTGTTGAGTTTAAATTAAAGTATCAACCAAACCAAAACTTAAATATATTTTTCCATCTTCTCGAGAGGTTTGAACTGAAGTTAATGTGAGATGAAGAAAACATTTAAAGTGAGGTGGATAACACATGATAAAGGGCCCCTACGGTGCTGTAGGTTTTACAGTCAGAGTGTTACTTATAGATTATTGAATATTTTCATACATGTTCTGACTTGTTTTGGGTGTTAAAAAAACAAAATATCTATTTTTATTATGAGGTTTCAGACCTCAGACCTTCAGCCTGCAGGATGTTATGATCCAAACTTTTAAAAGCACACAGAACATAACAGTGATGGACCAGTTATACTGAGAGCTTCAGTTCTTACAAAATATATGTAAATATATGTAAATAAGTATATGAAGTGTTGTTTTATTATGAACTGTCTCACTGAACTGAGCTGAAGAACTAAAGCACACAGAAGAAAACAGTTCAACATTTAAAGTTTGTGTTTGAAAATGTTTAATTCATCTTTTTTATTCATTAACAATCCTAAAAGAGAACATGTTGACAGGACCTGGACAGAACCAGGTCTGAGCAGAACCAGGACCTGCAGTCTGGTCCTGTCCACAGGATTAGTACAAACCTGAAGACACGGAGCCTGATCCTGGATCAGCACTTTAACACCAGAGTCACTGGTCCAGATCGTCCCAGTACAGACCCAGAGCCAGAGCTGCTCCCCCTGCTGGGAGCTGTGGGACGCATGACTTCGTCCGTCCTCTGTCCTCCGTCCTCTGTCCTCTGTCCTCTGTCCTCTGTCCTCCGTCCTGTTTCCTGCTTCCTTTATTTACATTCACACTGTTTGTCTCATCCTGTCATGCTGCTTCCTGTGTCTTGTCCTATCCTTTGGTTTCTGTTTCCTGTCCTACTGTCTTAGTCCCATCTTGTCTTTTTATCTTCCGTCCCATTGTTAGCTGGTCTTTTAATTTTAGTCGTCAGGATCTGGCTGATCCTCCACGGTCTTCTTGTTGTTACTTCCTGTCCCTGTCCTCGTTCCCCGTCCCGTCCCGTAGATTCTCGCTCTGTGTCGTCTCTCTTGTCTCCTGAGACACTCGGGTTAGCAGATAACTCCCCCCCTGGGAGACTCCCCCATGTCCGGTTGGCTGGAGAACCTGGGACTCATCGGCCCGCCCCCCACCAAAAACTCCACGCCTCCCTCGCCTTGTCCCACCCCGTTGTCCTTCTCCGTCCCGGCGTGCATCCTGCCCGACGCCGACAGCAGCCGGACGTCAGAGTGAGCGTTGGCCACAGTGTGGCGCCGCACGCCGCCGGACTTCTCCAGGTAGGCCTCGCCCTCCTGCTCCACCAGCGGAGCCAGAAACGACGAGTCGGAGGAGTTGTGATGCTGCGTGACGGTGATCTCCGGCTGGGACCCCGACGGCCGCAGATGGCGGGGCTCTGGAGGCGGAGACGGGAAGAAAACAGAGATAAATATCAAACAAGTCACGATAACCGGGATTATTTCCTCTGCAGCAACATTCAAATCCTACAGCAAGGGGCTTTAAAGGAACAGTTCAACATTTAGTCAAATCCTCTTCTTCTGTCCGCTGGTCAGATTGACTCCACTCCAGTCTCATGTCTGTACACTAAATCAGAAGCCAGTTAGCATAGCTTAGCATAAAGACTGGAAACAGAGGGAAACAGCTAGCCTGACTAACACGTTACATCCGGTTTGTTTTATGGGGCTTATGTGTCGACTTCCAGAAACAATAACTTCTGTATGTTAACTGACATTTCTTCGATGAATGTGAAACGTGTTGATGGAGACTTTGTCTGCATGAGGCCGTCTATTCTTTAAAACGCTGTTTCCAGCTGGTTTTAGAGACGTCCAACTGTCGTCTTCTTCGTCCTCTTTACGATTAACAACCAAACATCCCCAAATCAACATGAAGTTACTGACAGCAGCTGTGTGATCGGATGTATCCGCATTTAAAATGAGGAAAATGTTGTTAACTCAGCTTGGTTAGCAGACAGCCGCCATCGACAAGGAATTGAAAAAAACTGTTACAACTATAAAAGATAATTAAACTTTAACATCTTCAGGCGGAATGAAAGAATCCAGTTTGCTGCTCATCAGAACTATATTAAATAGTTTATTTTCTCAGCACATGAAGGAACTCTTCATCCTTCACTTCATCACAAACATTCACCATCAACACATGTGGAGATACGAGGTTTTCACTGGACAAACTGTAAAGGAACTAAAGCTGTCAGACAGATGACGAGGAGGAGGAAGGACCAGTAAAGTTGTCGTCATTTCATGTTTGCATGTTTGACTTTCATTTCTTTTTCTACTGAAGGAATTTAAATGTGTTCCTGCTGGTTTGTCTTTGACGGCATTAACTCCACACGTTCATATATTAACGTTATATAACAGGAGTACTGAAGTGGCCCCCTGCTGAAACAGTCCAGCAGGGATCAGGACTTTAATCTGATCGGGCTTTGCCGGCCGCAGCTCCGAGGCTGACGGGAGGTTCGCGGTTTGCTTGTGAAACCTGGTTGAAGGAGTGAAATGTTGTGCGGGTCAGTGACCGAGCACAGACGGATCACGGCCTCCGCTGTTAACATCTGTGAGCCTCCAGACTGCTGCGTGGAGCAAGAAGACTAACAAAGGAAGCTCGTGGTTGTTCCCCAAATGATTTAGTTATTAATTCATGTTTTGTCCACTCTGTTAGTAAAGTCCAGATTGTGACGCAGCACAAAGTTTTTTGTGTAACTGTTTTTGTTTAAATGTAGTTTTAGGTTTAGGTTTAAGAATGTACTTTTTAATAAACAAATGGCGAATCCTGTTACTGTGTTTCTATTTTCCAAATCAGTTAGAATAAGAAATCAGCAAAGAAAACTAAACATACTTTATTCCCAAAATTAGATTCAAGTCCTTTAAAAGACTAAAGTCAGTAAACAGGATCCTCTCCTCTCATAAATACTGTAGAAACATTTCTTATGTTAGATTTCAGTGTTTAAATTACTGAACTCTCAAAGCTCCTGTAAACACGACACGAGTCAGCGATTAGTCCACTGATGGAAAATTAACTAGCAACTAATTTGATAATCAATTAATCATGACTCGGAACCCGGTCAGAGATAATCGGTATCACGAGGTTGTCATCAACGCAGTTTGTTAACCAGGTTTTCGTCTTCGGGCTCTGCATTAAAGGGCGCGTTTGACTTTTCTTCAGCACTAAATGATGTGATGGCTTTAGTTAAGAGGAGCAGGTCGTTATTATGGAGAGCGATGAAGAATATAATTTAATTCCCTGAACGTGACCGGCTGCGGGCCGGGTCGGGGGTGCAGCATCAGTAACCATTTGAAAGAGAACCTTCAGGTGAGTCGTGGCAGGTGTGTTTCTGACCTGGTTCATTCACAAACAACCAGCTGGAACGAAGCCACGGCAGCAGATTAAGCAGCTCGCCTCCCTGGGAGGATTAACACAGAGCCCCCCCCCCGACCTCTGACCCCTGCTGACCGGCCGCTCTGGACCTCAGACGCTTTAACACGACGACCTTCAGACTAAACACCTTTCAGCTCATTAATAAAAACAAAGTTACAAAGTTTTCACATGAAGTAAATTCAGTTTGATTTTTCTGATTAATTGTTCGGTCTGTAAATTGTCACAGTAATTATAATCTAATAATATAAAATATAATGATAAAACATTGAGTACTTTTACTTTAAGTCCATTTTCTGAAGGACTTTGAGTATTTCACAGAGTGTATCAGTACTTTTACCACAGTAAAGGATGCGAACGCCTCCTCGTCCTCTGCTCAGACGTACTGACCTAACAGGAGCTGGTTTCTGTTGTGCAGAACGTTGCAGAGATACGGAGACACGACGATCTCCACCAGACGCTCCAACTGGTAATACTCCAAACTGGGACCCCCGGACTCGTGGATCCCCTGAGAGCCGGAGACACGGAGTACATGAACTCAGAGGATCTGATCACTTTTATGTGCACACAGTTCTCCTATGCAATGAGGGATTATTATTTATGTGTGTGTGTGTGTGTGTGTTTACCTGCAGCACCAGCAGCATCTGTGTGACAGCTGGAGGGACGGAGGCTGCAGCTCCCAGAGTTTCCTCCAGGTGGAGCTTCAACAGCACCAGGTCCCTGAAGGCCAGCAGAGCCATCTGCCTCACTGTGAGCTCCTGACCCTGAACACACACACACACACACACACACACACACACACACACACACACACACAGTGTTTTTTCTTCTTCTGTTGTTCAAACCTAAAAGACCAATCAGCCTTGTTTACCCACATCGCTATGGAAACAAAGCTCACAAAAATATCTTAATTATGTGAAGTGGCCTCGATGAAGAGAGTCTGAGAGAGAATCGTTCATCATGAAGCCTCCTTCAGTCGAACCTCAGCCTCTTCAGTTAGAGGTCGTTTCCAGATACACTTATGAAACAATGGAAGACAAAGGACATTATACCGATCATTCAAACTGATCGACTTTATGTTTCTGCATCAGGACCAGAAGACCCAAAGCAACAGAAACAAAGTGTAAATAAATATACATAAATGATATTATCCAGTAGAGTCCTCAGTGTTCAGTCAAACTGAAGATATTTATCAAAGAAATAATTAAAATGTGAAAAACCGAATGAGAAAAAACACTTTACACTGTCATTTTCTGCCACTAGGGGGCGTCTCTCAATCACTACAATAACAAAAGACGGAGTTGGGTGATGTCGTGATGGCGGATGCAGGACGTCCCGGAGGGGCTGTTAGACTTTATGTGAGCTTCAACGCTGACGCATGCTCAGAGGGGATAAGACGCCACTGACAGGCGACCAGTGAAACGCACCGTTACATTGATCAAAATGAAGGTTTGAACATTGTTGGAAACGTTTGGGAAAATGTAAGAACACAACTCAACAACACATAACAGGTTTTTGGACATTTTAATGAGTAAAAGTTACATATTGTGTGTGTGTGTGTGTACCTGGACAGGATAGAAGATGGCCTGCAGCGTGGGGAGGATCTCTGTGAAGAATCTGTCCCACATGTCGGCGAGGACGGCGAGCTGGTCGTCACCTGCGGGGACGGGATTACAGGTGGTTACCATGGAAACACATCACAACGTCCCTGACACAGCGAGGAGGGAAACGTCTCTGTTGTTCTGCTGTCGGTAAACACAAACAGACCAGCGGGACACCAGCAGGATGTAACACTGTGGGTCTGATTACGTTAGTCTGGAGCTTATTGATCCCCGAGTCCCTGCAGCTTGAAACAGTAACACAATACAGCACAGACTCATGGGTAATATGTGCCGTCGTCACACGAGGAAACCAACAGCATGTCATGTGTCCCCTCAGGCCTCGTGACGGAGAACACATTTAGTCATTTACAACATTAAAAATTAAAAAAGTCTCCCTCCTCACTTATTCAACTAATATCAATCAATCAATACACCCCCCTTCAGCAACATTACAGCCAACGTCGTCACCTTTAGGACGTGACTGAGGGGAACCAGGGTCGGACACATTAAGGGAAAAATACACAGCTTTTGGTTCCTGTGAGGAGTTGAATCCACACGAATTGTTTGGTGCTGCAGTGAAGGAAACAGGATCCAGGTCTCTGATCATCTGCCTGCAGGTGAGTCTTGATTTCTCATCATCTCAGAAACCTGCATCAGGTGTTCACACGTCTTTCTATCAGGTTTCTGAAACCAGGTGACCTGTTTACACGCACTCACTGTCCCGAATCAGCGACAGTCACAGTTGCATCAATCAATACAGGCAAAATGCCACAAAAACATTCTCCTAAATGATAAAACTGTCCGGGTGAATCGAACCTGAGAGCCTCAGACTCAGAAACCTCTGACCAGACTCACCGGAGTGCAGGAGGACCTGATCCAGGACTTCAGACAGACCTCGAGTCAGCAGCTGGTTCTGAAACACAAACACACACACACAGAAAATATCAATATATCATCAATATATACTGTAGATATAATCGTCATTCATCTTTAAATATCACCATCTATATTTAGTTTATTAGATAAATCTGTCGCCCTGCTCACTCTTTTCATTAAGTTCTGTTTTATTTGTTATTGTCTTTTATCTATTTGACTCTATTATAGAGTTTTTGTATAGATATATTTGTATCTATTTTATTGTTATCATTATATTTTCATTTCCCGCGTGCATTAGTATCTTATTTTCAGCTCGTCAGTCGTCTGTAAAACACTTTAAACTGCACTAACCGGCGTGAAAGCTGGTGGACTGAGGGTTCCCGTGTTGAAGGTTAACCTGCAGACTCGCTGCTGCACGGCTCCATTAATAAACAGGACAGGACGCATCACGTGACCCTGGAGGCCGTCGTCTCCGTCACCGTGAGATTTTATCACATTTTATCTGGATGTCAAAGTGTTTCCCTGAGGTCAGATCGGCAGTCCGGACAGAGACGACAGACAGGGAGACTTCCCCTCGCTGCCGTCTCTGAACAGGAAGAGGATGTCGCTCGTCATCCTCACCATCTGCTGATCCGCACCTCGCTGTCTGCAGCCCGCAACCATTGAGAAAGGATGAGGAGCCACTTGGCCGCTCGCTGAGGCAGAAATCAGCTTAGATTAATGGGCTTCACTGTTGACCCGACAGTTCTCAGAGTATCAGAGCAGCACATGGAGATTTAAGTGGCCCATACTGTAATAAAGTTTATTTAAGAATAACTAGTGAGTGTTCGGTCTTTGTAACAAACGCCAACTTTACACTCTAGCCTGCTTTATGGCGCCTCACCTACGGACTTCACAGTAGTCATAAATAAACAGCCCTGTTCTCAGAAAGCACTTCTCCTTTCTAGATCACAAAGAGGGAACAACATAAATGTGGTTTACACTCATTTTATAAGTGCATCCAGGCTGCTGAGGGAGTCAGGAAGGTCACAGTTCAGAAACACGTCGGGTTCGTGGTTTTAAATCCCCAACCGTCTGTGTGAATAGGACAGAACAAATTTTTTTTAAATGAAAGTTTTAGCCAAAAAGCTGAAGAGAATATTCTTATTTTATAGAAAGTGAGTAAAAGCAGAGTAAACAGGGTTCCCATGGACTATGTGTAACGTTGAAGGTGTCACTCAAAGTGACAAACCCTCTAAGAATTTGTTTTAGCATCTTTCAGCTCGTTTCTGTTTTAATTAAAATGAATTAATTAATTTAATTAAAATGAATTAATTGAATTAATCAGTTAATGGAGTTTTAAATCAGCCAGTTCCAACAAATCCAGATTTTCTGTCTAAGAACGGCTGATTTCAGTTTGGAAAATTGAATTTAAATCTCGAGAGTTCAGTCGGAGTTGTGCAGTAAATTTTAAAGATGTACATTAAATTTCCTGTAAAATATTTTATTGGTTCATCTTGTACTTAATGTATCCAGTCAAATGTGATGAGAGGTGATTAGTCTTTAGCTCATTGATCATCACACGTCTTCACTGTCAGCTAGAAAAACTCAGCCTGGTCTTTTAAATCTCTTCTTGAAACTCACGTTTATCTTCTGGCTTTTTCTTTACTGCTGGTTTCTGTTGTGATCGTTTTATCTCAGGGGGGAAAAAAAAGTCAAGGCAGCAGCTCACCAACAAACCACACGGGACAAAGATTAATGCAAAAACAAATGTTCAACACCAACATAAAAGGAACAAAGTGTCCCCTTTCCCTGAGCATGTGGTGTGCAAAACTGATGTAATTACAGAGAGAGAGGGACCTGAAGTAAGGGAAAAGTCCAGAATTATATTTTAAGTTTTGGATTTTATCTATTTTTATTCTTTGTTTTTACTGTAAAGCACTTTGTAACTTTGTTATATATAAATAAAGTTCTGTTCTGGATTCACAGTGTTGTGGACGGTTAACTCTAAAACCCGGCGGTCCAAACGGCCAGCTGCTCTGAATGTTGACTCGTGGATAAAGTCACCAGCTTCACGCCGCGTCACATGATCACCCAGACTGAGGTGGCGTGTAACTGAACGTGACAGAATGCAGTGTTCAAATCAATCTGCGATCCAGCGGCGGAGCTGAACGAGTCGACACTTGTGCAGAAACGTCTTCTGCTGTTGGAGAGGACAATGTTCTCATGACGGACAGATAAACATCTTCACAGTCTGCAGCCGACTGCGAGCTCCACATCACGCCATCAAGACTCTTTTACTATCTGATGTGTCTGGCATCATATTTCCCACGGTGTTTGAATGCAACGCTGAGTTATCAGCGTAACCTGTCTGAGTGTGAAATACAAGTGTGTGATGTGGTGACATTTATTCTTCTTATTTTGGACTTTAAAACAGCATTTAGTCACATGACAGGCTGCTGATCACATGACTTGTTTTAACAGGTTGATTGACAGCTGGAGCCTCAACAGAGATGCATTGGAAAGCGATGTTTGGTGATCTCTATGGTACCTGAAAACTAACTGACTTTTAGATGACGTTGGTCACACAGTCGTGATTTTGTTACCTGGAAGTAGTCGGTGATGAAGGAGCCCATCTCAGTTTTAAGGAGCCACCTATAAAAACACAGAGGAGTTCAGGGAGGAAGAAACTAACTTCACGGTTACTGTGTGATGTTGTGATGAGCCTGAAAAAGTTTTTTATCTTCTCTTTCATATTGTGAACTTCTGCTTGAAGACACAGCTTTATTATTAACAAGGTTCTTTATTTCTGCACATAGATATTTGCACAAATCATGTATATAACCTAAAGTCTTACAAAGTCTATAATGTCAACACGTTTTGAACTGATTTATTCATTGACCTCAGCATTTTTCTTTAAAATAGTTCTTTTTTGGTTTGCTGCCTCATTCTTCCTGTTTCTTGTACTGCTCTGACTGTTCTTGTTCTGTTCTTGAGTTCAGTTTTGAGGTATTTTTACTTTCCTTGAGTATTTCAATTTTCTGCCACTTTATACTTCATACTCCACTGCATTTATTTAACAGTTATAGTTATTAGTAACTTTACAGATTAAGATTTTACAAACAAAACATGTGGTCAGTATATAAAATATGATTCTGTGCTGCAGATTCAACTATCTAACAATATATAACAAAGTTAAAATGAGCTCCACCTCCACCAGCTGCAACATTAAAGTGCTGCTCATGTGTTAAAGCATCAGTAAAGATATTCCAGTAATGTTATACATCACTACCGTTCATGTCTTTCTCTTTGTGCTGTTTTTAAAGCTCTAAATCTCACTTTGTGCTGTGTCTGAACACGACACTAAAGAAAAGAAAAAGACGTTTTCATCACCTGATGCTCTCGTTAAGTGTGAACAGCTCGTTGCTCTGCAGCGCTCCACCCTGGAACACCTTGATCACAGCTGATTGGACGCTGAGGACACACAAACAAACACAGGTGAGGTCACAGGTCAACAAGTTGTGCATCATATGAGCTGCACGTCTTCAGATCTCTTAAACCTGTTGTGGTCTGACACATGGAAACACAACTAACTAAAGATTTCAGTCTTTATCCCTTCAGGACGTCATGTGACCTCCTGCAACAGGCAAACTGATTTCTGGAGTTTTCAAGCTTATAAGAAAACAAAACTTGTCGCCTTCTCAGTGAAAGAAACTGAGCCTGGATCAGCCGCAGTGAATGTGTCGGGTCAGTGGTCGACGTCCTGGTGTGACTCAGCTGGTTGACAGGACGTGGCCCAGCTGCCACCTCCACTTCCTACTAAACATCCTGCTCGGGGCTGCGGAGCGCAGGAAACAGGCCGAAGACTCAGAGGAGCTGCGAGTTTCTACCGGCAGAGTCCAATAACCTCAACACACAGAGCTGCACGGGCATGCAGGGGGGTCGGGACATCTGGACCCTGATGGGACGCTTCCTCGTGTCACAACTCTGAAACCCCTCTCAGGTGATCTAAAGGTGCATTCAAACTAGGGTTGTGCCATATCGTATCGTTCACCATTATACTGGTGCAATTTTTGGTATGATAAAAAATAATAATCATATTGTCCTAATTGTGATATTGTGACTTGTAGAAGTATTGACGTTCTACCGTTACGCACAGGACACTGATCTATAAGGCGGCGTCTGTAACGTGGTTTCGTTCTGTCCTCGCACGGCTTCATACTCACCGGGAGCATTTCAAAAACGGAGCGTTTTGTTGACTTGCTTAGACTCGGCCGAGGGCGGGGACGTCGGCGTCCCGACCCCTGGCATCGCAGACTGGTTCTCTCTTAAAATGGAGCTTGAGATGGATTGATGCTGCGTCAGGAGTAGTGCCGGTGTTATACCGGACTGCCGTGGCTCAGTGGGAGCTGAGCCTGAAGGCAAATTTTTGGATTTACCAGTCAATCACGTTCCAAACCTCACACATGGTCAGGAGCTTTGGGTAGTTTGGGGAAATGCTCAGCCTTAGAGTCTGAGGGTGAGGAGCTCGGACATCCGGAGGGAGCTCAGAGGAGAGTCGCTGCTCTTTCATGTGGAAAGGAGCCAGCTGAGGTGGTTAACATCTGACCAGGACCCCCCTGGACGCCATCCTCTGGAGGAAGGAGACCCCGGGATAGTTTTGGGGTAGCTGGAGAGATTATATGTCTGATCTGGGAACGCCAGGAGGAGCTGGGAAACACTGCGTCTGGAATACCTTGCTGAGTCTGCTGCCACCACGACCCGAACCGGGATAGGAGGCAGAACATGGACAGATGGATTCCCTCTCCACATTCTTCAGATATATTCTTCCTTCCTTTGGGAGCAGCTGGTTACAGGAATGTGACGGACTTACCTTTAAATCATTTTAAATAAAGTCTCAACCTTAAATCTCTGATCTGAAGCCAACAGACTTCTGACCTTCAACAGAACTTGTTCCGGTCTGGAAAACATGAACCAGCACTTTTTTTCCTTTTATAAGCTGATATTTGGACCCATAACACACACACACACACACACACACACACACACACACACATTCAGTGAAGGTTGTGTCCTAAACACATGAAGATAATATCAGTTGTGTTGTGGGATTATGGAGTCAGACATGAAGCCAGCTGATAACATCTGATGAGGACAGTAACTTCTAACACTACAGACACTGATCCAGGTTCAGATCTTCACTTAAGTTCAACTCAAGAAACATCTTAAACCTGCAACAACTGGAAGAACTTTTGTCGACGTGTTTTCAGCTGAAACAGTCAGTAAGTTTCTGTCAGTATGCAGCTGACCTGTTCCACACGCGGGTGTTGGAGATCTGTAGTGCAGGTGAGCTGGCGTGGAACCGGGCGAGGTCCGATAGAACCGGAGAACTCATAAACCGAGGCCTGGGACGCCGGAAAGATCCCATCATGCACTCTGGCTGCTGAGGAGAAAGGAAACAATCTTCAGCATATTAATAAATACAGTTTTCATTATAAGGCTGCTTAAAATGGAACAAAAGCAAGATCCAACTGTAGCTTTGTTCACTTACATTTCCACCTGCTGATCTGATTACAAATCAACAAAACACAGAGACTTTGTCTGTTTTCAAGTTAACTCCACTAACAATTTGAATGCTATTTGCATTTCCCCCTCAGAGTCATAACTCAGTCACATCTGAACAGACAGATAAACACCTGCTCCCAGTATCTCCCACAGCTCAAAAAACTTGAATTAATTTAAGAAGCCATTTTCTTTTCAGTTAATTAGGAACTTTATTGTCCACAGTGTAAAAAAGCCTTCAGCTTCACAACACAAATGACATGTATGACATATATACTGTTATTCCCATATTCTGACCGTTAGTATTCATTAGTTATCAGAAAAAAACTAACTCAATGTGTTGGTAGTTGCGACTGAACTCTCAGCCTTTAAAAACGGAGCAACCTGTGGCTCATAAAAACGTTCCGTTTGTTTGTTTGTGAGGTAATGAGTGGCTGGACACAGGCGTGCAAAACAGCCGTCACCACCTCAGACAAGCAGTAGTGAGCGGCTGCAGGTGTTTTTACAGGCTGATATTCACAAACATTTTCTGACTGATCAGATGCAGTGAGGAGAGCACAAAATCCCTTTCATCATACATTTAAGCCTAAGAGTCCACAGCCACGCTGCAGCTTTGTGAGGCTGCTAAATGCCAACATCAGCATACTAATCATCTTAGTGTGGCCTGTCAACATGCATTAGCTCATAAGCAGGGAAGTGTTTAGTTCTGCAGGTGTTTGCTCATAAAGTATCGGACGCATTAACATGCTGACCTGATGGTGGCGCTAGAGGAAAAGTCAGAGGATCAATACAGTGGTTGCAGTTCATCCTAAGGGGAACATGAACCACGCTTCAGCACAGACAGGCAGCAGTTCTGAGCAGGTTTAACTTCCTGTTGTCAGCAGGCAGATACGGAGCAGCTTCAGTCTGATTCATTTAGAAACACAGAGCCGCAGCTTCCTGTGGGGCGGCGCTGAGCCGAGATCAGCCAGTTTGTTTACAGCGCAGAGGTCTCGCTCTGCGTGGCTCTCCAGAAACCACAGGCGCAGACGGCCGGGCCTGCCCTCGGCCGACTCGGCGAAGGGTGACAGCTTTCACGCTCTGGTATCGCCACACGCGTTCACATGTATTTCCGTACGCGTACATTTCTTCTGCAAACTGCACCGAGTTTCTTTGACCTGGACTCAGTTTATCATCTGAGATATATTTAGACTCTTTATTTCTCTAAAACCGACACAACCACAGATGTAATTTTGTCAGTGTGGGAAGCTTGCAGTCGCTTATTCTTACATGTGCTGTTTTTGTGATTGAGGAACTGTGTGTGTGTGTGTGTGTGTGTGTGTGTGTGTGTGTACAACAGAAGATACTATATAAAACCTTGTTTAGTGAGAAGCTGGAGCTGTTCATGATTACAGAGCGTTGCAGAGGCTTGTTGTGGTTTTGATGGCAGGAAAGTGAATGACTCACTGCTAATTGTATGTTGATGTAAAAGGAAATATCGTCTTTTATACAACTCAGGTTTTGGTCTCTGCCTCACGCTTGTTGTTGCCATATTGCATCGACATTTAATCCATCAGAGAGGAGGAAACACGTGTACGCCCACAGAGGGGGAGGAAATACAGGTTTTATTTTGAAGGGGGATTTTATCTGCACTAGAAAAACTCTCGCTGTCTCCATCACTGTCTCCACCCACAGGTTCATGTTACAGGTTCGCACCTTCACCAGAGGTTGAGCCACAAGCGAGATCAAAGGAATCTCGAGCATTTACAGAAACAAGCAGTTCGACAGCTGCAGGAAAGTCGACGCATCCCCGGAGAGAGGAGCTCTGCTTTTACCAGAGACGTCTAACGTTCGTCAAACCCAAACCAATCTTAACTTAAGGTCGACTTTCTAGCTTCTTCTGCAGCTCAGCTGTCATGGAGCAAAGGCTGAAAGCTTCAGAAAAAGTTAGTAAGTGAACTTTTCGTTTTCCGGAGTAAAGAATGAACTTCTACGATTGAGACTTAGACTAAGGTGGTGGGAACTTATTTGTAAGAAGTGTGACCTCCCAAATCAAAGAGCAGAGCAGCGTTCAGCAGGCCCCAGTGAATAACATCCCTTAACCAACACAACCAGAAGTCCAAGACAACACCTCAGACTCCTGAAACAACACCACTGCAACAGTTTTCCCTCCTTGTTGCTGCAGAAGGACTCCGGTCAGAAGTTCTCCTGTTCTGTGAAGACTGCAGCTCCGCCTCGGAGCCGCTCCCGCACCCCCGCCGGGTCTCCGTCCAGGACGCCCAGGTGGCCGATGGGATCTCACAGCCCAGTGTGTGTCCCACAGGCTCTCGCTGTGCCGTCTCCTCTGATCACAGCCAATGGGAGGCCCCGTGCTGAACGTCAACACAAACACGCCATTGTTTATTGGGCTGCGTCCCGCCAAAGCCAGAGGAGGTCGATAAATACTGATTTCTCTCTCAGTTGGCAACCGGCGGAGAGGAAGAACAAGAGGAGAAACTGATTGACTCCTCCTCATCTGCAGGAGCAGCAGGATTAGAAATAAGAGAAGCAGATTCATCATTAAACATGTAGAACTTTACTGGACTTTCTGTTGAAACCTGAAGTCAGTTTCTACATTATTATAAAAATGCATGAAAAGACAAAGAATAAAAAACAAAAAAGGGAAGTCGAGTTTCCATTTCTTTAAAGTTTCTTCCACCATTACGTCCAAAGACTGACGTTCATCAGCTGTTCAGTACAAACAAACCTTCAAACTGAACGTGTTTAAACATTGCAGCAGCATGGAAAGGTAAAATGTTTTTAACGGGACGTACGCAGCTCTTCATCTAACACTAATATCGAAAACCGATCCACTGACTGTTGCTGTGTTTTTAATCCGACAGCTCCGCTGACTGCAAGTCCTTCACAATGAAAGCATCTCGCTGGTACAACAGAGAAGTTTCACCTCTGAAAGCGATCAATAAACAGTAACAGAAGTCTGGTATCGAACAGCACAAACAGGAAACCAAACTCCAAACAAGGTGGAGAACCTTGTAGAAAAACATTAATACATTGATAGGAACATGTGTTCTCTTTGCAGCTGAAGGTTACTGTACGTTCCCATGTGTGGTATCACTTGTTGTGATTGGCTTTTGATTAATTAACTGATTAATGGTCTGATGCTTTCAGCTGGACAAACTGTTGGACTTTCATTTAGAACAAAACTTTTAGAAACTCTTCATATGTTTTGGGCAAAAATCTTAAAAGTAACTAAAGCCTCAAGCTAAAGACTCAAGTAAATTACAAATACCTCAAATGTGTACTTAAGAACAGTACTTGAGTAAATGTACTTAGTTACTACCTGCAGCATTGATTTTCATTCAGTGATGTTTTTTAAAGACGTGAATTAATCTGTCGTCTAGAACATTTGGAGATATCAAAGTCTGAGAAAACAGTAAAGGAACAATCAGAACAAAAATTCAGAACAGGCTGGAAGTGGAAAAATGTGTGTGTGTGTGTGTGTGTGTTAATACCACCAAATCGTGTGAACACTGCATGTGGTGAACTGTGCACACATGGTCCTGTTCCCACACACAACCTGTAGTCACTGGCATGGTTTGCACGCACGCGCACACACACACACACACACACACACACACACACACACACACACACACACACACACACCAGCATCTTGTTGCTCTACGTCTGAGAGGATGAGAAACAAATAATTCACCTTCTGCTGTGCAAAAGTGGGCGTCAGGCGTCACCATGTGTGTCACCATGACGACCCATCCGGTACACACCAAAACCAGTCATCAAAAAGAAGGTCACCCCCCCCCCCCCCACCGTCACATCCTCCTCCACCGTTACATCCCATCAGTCTGATGTTCGGCCTCTGGTTCTCTGAATCTAAATCAGCCTCGAGTTTGTACTGAATGCCATCAGTTTAAAGGAATAGTTCGTCATTTAGTGAAATCTTCTTCTTCTCTGCCTCTCTGACAGTCAGATGTTCAGATTGTAACCACACTTGCAACCGCTTTCAGTTCACCATGTGTTGGACTTGGACAAGCTGCAGGGTGACGTAGTCTCGCTCTCTCTGTGATTGTTAGTCCGTCTCAGCCTCCTCTCACCCAGATGCTCTCACTGATTTAACGTGAAGCAGTGCGTAGTACCGACGTAATTCAGTCGGTATCCTTATAAGTACTGAGTTTGGTACCCGACCCTACTGACTAACATGTTACATCCTGTTTGTTTAATCTTGTCTTTACGATGGTATCAATTTTCTCATTTCACTTTTTAGCCAGAAAGCAAATAAGCGGATTTCCCAAAGCGTCAAACTTTTCCTGTAATGTAGAGGCTGCAGCAGCACAATGAACACAGACGGAGGTGACGTGCATGTCTGATCTGACTCATCCAACCTCAGATAAGTTCCTGCCAGGTCACCAGACAAGCCGAACCAAGACTGTTTCAGCAGCTCTGCTCAGTCAAATCCAGCTGAGAGCCTTCGCTCTCTACTGGAAGAAACTCAACATATTCACACAGCGTTTGCTTCAAGGAAAACACGACAGAAAGGCCGGGCTGAGTGTTGTGCTGCAGTTTCTTGTGCTTAGTTGTGTGTTAACATGTGGGCTAATCCTAAAACAGAAGCCCCCTGTCATGAGGAAGTACTCAGAGAGACTAATGCAATTACAGGCCGAGAGAGAGCAGAAAAAACCAGCGTATTAAAACAAACCTTATTACTGACTCGCAGTCATAATTCACCAGTTCCACAGAAGACATGTTTACATGCCGACTGTGTGTGGAGGTTAAGTTTGATATCATTTAATGTTATTTCACACCTAAAAACTGTGTTCACTGTTAAAAATCGTCATGAAAGCCGTTTATTTCATGTGCTGACTGTGAATGTCACGGTCCAGAATATTCATCTAAAGAAGATCAGACTGTGTTTGTTAGTTGATTTTTTACTGTCAGTTCTTATTCAGCAAATAATGATTTGTTTATGTAATAAATTCAATTTGTGAGATAATAAGAGACCAAATAATTCAATTTTAAAGGGCTTCGAACCCATGGTGGAATGTAACGTACATTTACTCAAGTCTGAGGGAGTCGAACCAAAGAAAATGGTATTTAATGTTTAATATTAAAGCCTCTGGTTCACTCTTCAATCACATCTGCATGCAAACTAGTTTTAAAGGGAAATTCCCCCAAAATCCCCTCATACGTTTATCTCTCAACATCAACAGTTGTCAGTGTCGTATTATTTTTCAGGCAAACCCACAATCCTGCAACCTCACCTCATATCCTCTGACTTCTGTTAGAAACTTCCTACGTTTCCCAGAATGCCCTTTGACAACATCAATATAATCAGAGGAAATGGTTACATGTGTACATCAATAATTACAGCGATATTAAGATCAAAGCATACAGAGTTTTCCAGGTTTTTCACTCCTTATTAAGCCTGCAAGCTGTCCTGTCGCTGCATTGCATGCTGGTCCTCTTCTTCTCGTGTGGTCATAAAAACGGGTCTGGATTTCTCCGTGCTCGGCTTTGATTCTGCCCAGACCTGATGATTGAGATCCCTGAAACATTTTGTGATAGAAAACTCGACTGTGGCTGCCGGGAGTAACTGGATGTGACATCAGCTCGTCTCCATGTGGTCAACAACCAACACCAAACCACTGAAGGGCCGGCCGCACAGAGCTTAATCTACCTTAATCTACCTTAATCTACCTTAATCTGTATCCGCAAGACCAAAGTGTCCCGTAGGCCTTTCTGCAAGAACCAAGTCTACCTGTAGGTCTACTTCCAAAAACTAAACTACCTGCCAGTCTACCATCCAGACTCTAAACTACCTGGAGAAAACAAAAACAACAAAAACTTAACCACATTTATGTCTTTATACAAGAACTGGGCCTGTTTACAGACTCAAATCTACCTGGAGCTCTAATGACGAGAACTAACAGACCTACCTGGTCCATCTACCAAAACCAAAGTACCTGTACCTACAATCTGCAGGTCTATCAGCGGACTCTAAACCACCTGCTGGTCTAATGACAAGAACTTAAACCTACCTGGTCTATTCCAAAAACTAACCTACCTATAGGTCCACCTACAGACTCTAAACCACCTGTAGGTCCACCTACAGACTCTAAACCACCTGTAGGTCCACCTACAGACTCTAAACCACCTGTACGTCCACCTACAGACTCTAAACCACCTGTAGGTCCACCTACAGTCTCTAAACCACCTGTACGTCCACCTACAGACTCTAAACCACCTGTAGGTCCACCTACAGTCTCTAAACCACCTGTACGTCCACCTACAGACTCTAAACCACCTGTAGGTCCACCTACAGTCTCTAAACCACCTGTAGGTCCACCTACAGACTCTAAACCACCTGTACGTCCACCTACAGTCTCTAAACCACCTGTAGGTCCACTTACAGACTCTAAACCACCTGTAGGTCCACCTACAGACTCTAAACCACCTGTAGGTCCACCTACAGTCTCTAAACCACCTGTAGGTCAACTTACAGACTCTAAACCACCTGTAGGTCCACCTACAGTCTCTAAACCACCTGTAGGTCAACTTACAGACTCTAAACCACCTGTAGAGCCTTAAACCGAGTGCAGGTCTACTCTCCTGTACTTGTGGGTCTGTTTACAGACTCTAATCTACCTGCTGGTCTGTTGACAAGAACCTGAGCCTACCTGGTCCACCTACAGAAAGTGAACCAGCTGCACCTGAAGGTCTAACAGAGGGTCTGGGAGGTTTAGTGAGTGACTCTCCGCTCGGGTCTGACTCGGCTGCAGGTGTGTTTGAGCAGGTGAGAACCCGGACTGGGACCCTGACGGGCTGACAGGATGCGAGCCTCGTGGTCTCGGTGCGTGGACTCACCTCTGCAGACCCCCTTCACTCCTGCGGATGAAGAAAACGTGGAGAAAACGCGGGTCAACGCCGACCGCAGCTGCTCCTCATCCTCGGCTCTCGCTCCGGACTCTTTGGGACGGACTTCCTCCAGAGACGAGGCTCCTTCAGCGGGACTCCGAGCCGCTCCCGCCGCGCTGCAGGCTGGAGGCTGCGGCCGACAAGCTGCCGCAGCGCAGGGCTCACTTCCGCTCTCCGCCTTCAAAATAAAGGTCCTGCTTCAGAAACCTGTCCTGCAGAGTCCTGCAGGACTGGATCACTTCTCCATGAACACTAAATGTTGTTTCTAGGCAACAAGCAGCAGCCAGGACGTCTCTCACATATGAAAAATAGTTTAAATTAATAACAAAACTGTGATTCAAAGGTCGGCTGGTTATTTAATTACTGGTTGAACTGTAATGGAGGCGGCCTGAAGGCAGTTTTACCTGATCAAATGTAGTTTTAATACCTTTAATGTTTGATATTATGCTGACATGGGTCGTATTCATAATATTCCTAATAATATTCTTTTTAAAGAAAAAGGTAAAAAATCTGCTTTTGAAACTGAATTCAACTCTTTATTTGTATTTCTGGGATGAAGAGTAACATCAGACACACACAGCAGCAGCTGTAAGACAAACGTAAAAGTAACACAAGGATCTCACTTTATTGAATAAATAGGTTCAAACAGGCACCTGCACACCATGATACTAACTCATTACAATACAGCAATTCTAATAAAAGCAAATAATAATGATCAAAAGTAAATTAGGTTTTTTGTTCGGGATTATGTGTCTTATAAAGGTGTGAGAGATGGGATTAAAATAGTACACATGTACACATATAACCATTTCCTCTGATTATGTGGCTGTTGAAACGTAGGAAGTTACTAACAGAAGTAGGAGGATATGAGGGGAAGTTGCAGGAGTCAAGTAGTTTTAATGGATTTTCTACGATGAATATGTCATATGTTTTTAAAATAGGGACCAGTTTGTTTTTAATTTCAAAATCTACATTCATGTAATTATTATTATCTGTTATTTATTAATCTGAATCTGCAAAGTTACTAAAGTTATCAAATAAATGTAGGTACAATATTTCCCTCTGAGATGTAGAGCAGAAGTAGAAAGTGGAGCCACTTATCTTAGCAACATTTAGCTGCTTCCATGTGCAGCCTCACAGATTTCATTTGTGTCTTTTAGGTTTGTGTTTCTGTGGTCTGTCACTGGGAACTGACCAACTTCTTCTTCTCCTGTTTGTTTGGGAGCAGTTGGAGGCCTCAGACAGGCAGGGAGCTTGTTGCCTGGTGACAGTCGTCCTTCACTCAGTAAACTACAATTACAGAGCGGCTCAGAGGCTTTTTTCAGCTGCTGTGGGAACAAACTGACGGTTTGTGTTCAGGTCATCAGATATTCATGTTCGGCAGGACTTTCTTTTCTTCAGATAGTCACTTTGGCTTTATTATTCACTGAAGTCTCTTATATTCTCTGTTTTAAAAGATCCAAAAAGAAAGAAAGCTGTAACTGACCATTATTTTCATTATCGATTAAACTGCTGATTATTATCTTAAATGTCAAAAGTTGTAATAAAAAAAAAGTGTCCATCCCTAGTTTCCCAAAATTCAGGATAATGTCTTCAAATGACATGTTTTTTATTTCATTTAAACAACAAATCCTCACATTGAGAAGCAAGAAGTAACAGATTATCAGAACAGTTGCTGATTCCAATTTTCTAATCGATTAATAATTGCAGCTAAGAATCGAAAAAATCAACTAGGCCACTTTACGTTACAACTGATGTTATAGCTTGTAGTTTTATTGTGAAGGTTGACCACCTAACTTCCGGTATGGCGCTGGTTTGAGCTTGACGCAGCGTCCCGCCTCCTGGACGATGATTGGCTCAGAATACTTCACCTCATGAATATTCATGAAAGAAGTTAAACAACAAACATTTCTTTATGTGTTAAAATTATTCTTTTATTCACATAACCACAATCTCAAATGTCCCTTTATAATTTGGTCAGTTAGTTTTATTCATTTCATCCGAACTAAATACTTTCAATTTTAACATATGACCTGAGGTCTGTTTATGTTATTTATGAATATAAAACATGATTTATCTCACTTCTCAACATGTGAACAGCCATTAAAGAGGTTTTTATCACAGGACGCCTCACAAACTTTCCACAACTTAAAAAACTGTCTCGGACAAACTCGAAAACTTTGAAGCTTGTGTCCTGGATTACATCATCATGGACACTAATGTTGTTTCTAGGCAACAAGAAGCAGCCAGGACATCTTTCAGATATGGAAAATAGTTTAAATTAATAACGAAACTGAGACTCAAAGGCCGGCTGGTTATTTAATTAACTGGTTAATATAAACTTTAATGGCCTTAAGGCAGTTTTACCTGATCAATTTACTTTTAATACCTTTAATATTTCAGTTGATATCATGCTGAAATGGGGCGTAATCGTTCTATTCTTAATAATACTCTTTTTAAAGAAAAAGGAAAAAGATCTGAAACTGAATTCAACTATTTATTTGTATTATTGGGATAAACAGTAACAGAGAAACTGATGATTATTGTTCCATATGACTGGAGATAAAAAAAAAACTGAGTTTATAGGATGTTTTAAAGGAGTAATTTGTGTTTTTGAACATGTTTTTTTTAATTCTTTACCGTGGGTCAAATGAGTTTCAGATGAACATTTCTAAAAAAGACTTCGTATGAAATTCAGCCATCATGTCTGATGTTTACTGGTTTCTGTCTTTGTCAGCCTGGTTTCAAAGAAAAAAGTCATTTATTTTGTACATTTTAAACATTTAGATGCATTAAAGTAGTCGGTCTGAATCCTCAAACTGATGCTAAACTTGTCATTTATGTAGAAAGTCGGTGTGTGTCTGAAAGGCAGTAATATGAGTTATAGAAGCAGCTGTTTCTTTATTATTCTGTGTGTTTATTTTCAGTATTGAAGGAGAGAAAAGTGTCCTAGTGTCAACAGGAGGAAACCACTTTTCACTCTCCGGGAACAAAAAGCGTTTTTCATCAATAGAAGAAGAAGCGGATGTGAACAGAATATTAATTATCCACTCGAGCCGGGCCAACTGGACTAAATGTGGGTTCTGTGAGACGGAGCTGCTTTCAGTCCAGAGACAAAGTAAAACTCCTCACTGAGCTCTGTTGATTCAATCTGAGGAAACAATGGTGTCCTTTATTCTTAAAAATAACACCATCTAGTTAAAGTTAAACCTGGGAGCCCCATTAAAAAGGTATGTAGATAACTTGGGACGTCTGAGGTCAGAGGTCAGGTCCTGGAGTTTCGGCTCAGGTGGCTCCCTGCAGCAGCTGGACCGCAGCCTCCCTGTTCTGCCTCCGGGCCTCCTGCAGAGGAGAGCTCCCCCACCTGGTGGAGACACAGAACTACATCAAGCCCCCAGAGGATCACAGCCAAATGACACAGGAGAATCTCCTCAGTGGACAGAAACTACAGCCAGCAGTAGGTAAGGATGGAGACACCTGTGGAGGTGAGGCCACAGCGAACATCCACCTGGTTCACTTATTCTGACCGGGTCGACTCTTCTGGGACAAAGTGGGACGTTTAATATGAAGGATTCTGGGTTTTAGTTTTAATGTTCCATCCCTCTCTGTACTGTGAAAATATTCCTGTCTCCTTCTGTCCCTCAGTCACCTGTCCCTCAGGGCAGGTCTCACCTGTCCCTCAGTTCGGGTCTCACCTGTCCCTCAGTCACCTGTCCCTCAGGGCAGGTCTCACCTGTCCCTCAGTCACCTGTCCCTCAGGGCAGGTCTCACCTGTCCCTCAGGGCGGGTCTCACCTGTCCCTCAGTCACCTGTCCCTCAGGGCGGGTCTCACCTGTCCCTCAGTCACCTGTCCCTCAGGGCAGGTCTCACCTGTCCCTCAGGGCGGGTCTCACCTGTCCCTCAGGGCAGGTCTCACCTGTCCCTCAGGGCGGGTCTCACCTGTCCCTCAGTCACCTGTCCCTCAGGGCAGGTCTCACCTGTCCCTCAGGGCGGGTCTCACCTGTCCCTCAGGGCGGGGTTTGCTCCGGTGTTCTGCAGCAGGAAGCGGATGACCTCAGTGTGACCTTCGGCGGCCGCCACGTGCAGAGCCGACCTGCCGTCATAGTCCACAGCGTTCACGTCCACTCCAGACAGGAAGTACCTGCAGACAACCACAGAAGAAGAGCTACTGTCTGGGTCTATATAAACTACACGTGTACATTTCACACTCCTTCATGATTGAGCTTTAATGTGCAGACTTCAGTGATGTTTGCTGGGAGACTCTCAGATTCAAGTTAATATCTCTGTCCCTAAAACTGGAATACAAGGAGAACCCCCAGCGCCCTTTAATCTTATTAGCCACTTTTCGACCAACTACAGGTCTTCTTCAGGTGAATACTCCTAATATCTCCACAGCAGTCCATAGTCTGTGATGCAAATACAGAAAAAGTCTCTCCAGCTGTTTGTGTTGTTATATTATAATATTCTTCCCATAGAGTCACTGCCTTTAGTAATCAGTATTAGTGCTTGTGTAGTGTTGTAATATTACAGTCTGACTCGTGAGGTTACCTCCTCAGTGCCTGGACGTCTCCTTTAAAAGCTGCCAGCAGGACGTTCATGATCTGGTATCCCTGCGGAGGAGAGGAAGCTTCTTAAACCACACTGATCCTGCAGAGAGTTTCAGATAAACTGGTCTTGGATCAGAGCAGAGAAGCACAACTGACCTCAGATTCAGCTTTCCACTGTCTGTAGGCCAGAATCTGCCTGAACGGAGTCCTGATGTCAAAGCTGTGCAGCTGAAACGTCGATATCAGCTCCTACAAACACAAACATCTGAATGTCATCGGAGGACCAAAAACAGCCTCCTGCATCATCTCCAGCTGTCCTCATTTCTAGATCTAAACTTTATTCTATATCCTGACACTCTAAAAACAAGTTTGTATCATGCATACTAACCTTAACTGCAAATTTAAACCTGTCCTTCCATCCTCACCTTTAGTCTACAGTCTGTGCTATCCAAAATCCCATTTATTTATTCTTTCTTCAAAATACCATGACAGGTGGACACAGAGCAGGAAGTAAATAATAACTAAACAGTTCTTGATAACTGTGTCCCTTTGGTAAGTGAACAGTCTACATCCTGCTGCCGGTTTAAAAGAGAGGTGAGACCTGGCAGAAGTGGACGGCCCTCCAGGGGTTTCCACAGGCGTCCAACTCCGGAGAGAACACCATCAGACCCAAAACACCGGGAACAACGGCCAGCAGGCAGCCGTGGCTGCTGGACGCCGCCGGTATCGACGTCTGCAACAAAAACACTGTCCAACATTACATGACTCTGCCACAGGGGTGTGCTCTCTACAAAATAAAAGCACAAAGTGGAGATTCTCGCTGTAGACCTGCAGGGACACTGAAACTTTCATTTCATATTTTACATATTTTTCTTATAATATATATAATGTTTGTTCATAATTTATTGTTTATTTTCTATTGTACACTTGCTTCTTGACTTGCAGTACTTGCATATCTTTCTTATATTTCTATTTCTATATATTTCTATATTTTTATGTCCATTGTTGCACATATATTTCAAGACAAACTCCTTGTTTGTGAAAAAATACTTGGCAATAAATCTAATTCATTCAGGCTGACTGGATGTGAGCAAAAGACAGAATAAATAAATGAATGAATGAAATATTAACCACAGAGACCATGTGGTCAGTTTCCTTTGTTGACAGTGAGAAAAGTCAATCAGGAAGTCCAATCAATCATCAATCATCAGGGTTTTTAGCTCTGAATAAGTGCAGCAGGACGGGGACCGGACCTTGTAGTGGAAGGTCGTGGAGTAATCCTTCATCCCGGCCACCTGCATCATGGACAGCGTGCTCCGCGTTGCCGCCGGCGACAGCACCTGGTCACCTGACAGTGGGCAGAGGCCCCCATTGGCTAACGAAGCCGCCATGGCAGCTCCTGATTCACAGGTGATCTCTGTTGAGGCGCACTGTTGGACCGCAGAGACACGGCACAGATTTGAAAGTATTACAGGAAATAAATGATTGCATTTCATCAGCAACAAAGTTATCCAACTACTGGCACAGAAACAAGTCATACTAATGTAAAACTGCTTGGTTTGATGTGGAACAAGTTGCATTTACAGAAAAGTCATGTTTTTATTCTAAATCTTCTTATCTTAAATGCAAGGTTTTTATATCCAAAAAAGGTCAAAAAAGGTCTTTACAGAAAACCAGGAGGACACCAGTTAGAAATAGAGATGAGCCTTTATTTTGAAAGGTTTAGTCCAAATATTTATGTAACTCTTTGTTTTTGACTCATACGGACCAATAAAGTTGGTAAAAACATGACAATGTTCCTACTGCGAGTGTGTGTGTGAGTGTGTGTGTGTGTGTGTGTGTGTGTGTGTGTGTGTGTGTGTGTGTTTGTGAACTGAGGGGTTTTTACCTGCAGCATTAGATCCAGAGCAGCGTTAATGTCGGCCTTCTCTGGGAAACACTGGAAGAGGACAGGAGAGAGTTAGAGACAGAAAGGAGAGGAGACCCTGCTGATCTCTGAAGCATCTTTACCTTTTTCTCCTGCAGGTAGAAGGACAGAGCGTGGAGTCCGACACTGGTCTTCCTGCTGCTCTGAAAACTGAAGATCAACACACAACAGTATTTACAGACTGTGTTTCCATCTGACATTTATTTAAAATTCACAGAATCTTTCTGTTTGATTGACCACATTATCTTTCTGTTAGCAGTTTCTAATTTACTAAATGTGAAATTAAAGTTTGGAGGACCAGTAAAGCAGCCACTGATCTTTGATTTGTACTTAACTAAAGCTCTACACTGTCAGAATATCATGACTTACCAGAGTACTTCTGCATGTACTTCTGTAGGAGAGTATTTCTATTCTTAGTACTATATACGTTGGAGTATTAGATCATGTCTGAGACTATTCCCACTTTACCTCTTTTTATACTATTGTTAATGAATCCTATATATATAAAAAGCCAAACTCTACCAACTAGAGCTGCAACGATTAGTAGATCAGTTGTCAACTATCAAATTAATCGCCAACTATTTTGATAATCGATTAATTGTTCCGATTCTCTGATTTCAGCTTCTCACGCGAATATGTTCTGGTTTTTTCAGTCCTCTGTGACAGTACACTGAAAATCTTGTGGGGTTGTGTACAAATCAAGTCATTCGAGGACGTTGCTTCCAGCATTTTTCTGACATTTTATGGACCAAACAACTACTTGATTCATAGAGAAAATGATCAGCAGATTATTGATAATGAAAATAATCGTTAGTTGCAGTTCTGCTACCAACACGGTGTAATTATATGTCCAGTACAAACCAACGTATTTCAAGAGAATAAAGTCACTTTATGGAGCTGTTTTATTTTGCTGTGTTTCAGGATACTGAAACAAGAGAAACTGCTCCGGGAAGCAGACGACAATCATCTCAGGTTTGACTTGTTTAAGAAAGATGAGAAAAATGCAACAAATCAATGTTGGTCCGACTCTCAGTACGTTCTCACTTCCTGTCTGTGGCTCTCTGCTCCGAGCTTATTGGTTCCTACTAAAGACGTAAATCTTTAGAAACACCTCACAGATATACAGTTTCATGTTTAAAACAGCAGCTCACTGTAGTTTTTAATCAAACAAACAAGAGGAAATAGTGCATTTGTTGGGGACTATTTTCAGTGGCGGATGAATCCACATGTGGTGCTGTAGTGAGTGTTTGGGGCAGCAGGACGGTGTGTGTGGGACTGAGTCAGAATAAACTATATACAGTATCAGTACCTGCTGCAGTTTAAGGTGGCGTGCTCCTTGTTGCAGAGCCTTCGGATGACGTTCAGCACCTACAGCGCAAACAGTCTGTCAGTTTGTTTCTAGGAGGATCAGTTTACAGCTTCTTCCCTCTGTCGGTGTCACTTACTGAGTCGTACTTCTCTTCTTCCTCAGCACTCAGCCTCCCCGCCAGCTGGAGACACACCATACACAGCGTTACAGGAAATGACATCAGAACTGACAGATCAGGGCGGACGGATGGACGGATGAGTGAGTGAGTTACCTGAAGTAAAGATGTGGTGACGATGGCTCCTGTCTCTGTGAGTGGGCTGTGAGGGATTCCTGCATACAAATGTTCATCAAAGTGTTACTGCCCTCTGCTGTGCAGGATCAAGGTCAGAGGCCAGAGGCCAGAGGTGAGAAAGGTGAGGTAGGATGTAACCCCACTTTCTGCCTGTTATGTAACTGGGAATTCTGTTTAAGTAAAACCTCTAAAAGTTGCTGGCAGACAAAATAATCTCACCACAAGGTCCATTTAGTAGCTGCTCTGGAGCTTTCCACTTTATCACATAATCTTCCTCAGCAGATAGTGTTGTCATGGAAATGTAGATGTTTAAAGTACCTCTCATCCATGTGGACTTCAAAAGTTTTTCTTTTCTGAACTTTCTAAGGTCAAAAATTAACTTTGAAGCTGAAACTATCTATCTATCTATCTAAACCTGACTGTGTTTCTGAAGAGTCTTATGTCCTGCTGGGAAAACCAGCAGGGAGGAAGTACTCAGATATTTTACTTCAGTAAAAGTATTAATACCACAGCGTAGAAATAATCTGGACCTGGACCTGTTTTAGTGAGTGTGAACGGAGAGTCGTATCTGGAGTAACTCTCCACACCAACGTATCTGTGGACGAGGTCAGAGCCCAGCAGGTCCACCGCCACGCCGTACACCAGCGGCCATGACACATCGCCCAGAACCAGAGAGCCAGCCCAGTCGCCCAGAGACAACCTGACACACAGACAGAGAGACAGACAGACTTTTACTGTTTATTAATTTTTCTCACACTGCTGGAAACTAACAAAAGGCTTTTACTGTGAAGGAGCTGAAGGAAGTGATGACCAAGGTTAAATACCGCACTGTTAAAATACTCTTTTACAGGTAAAAGTCCTGCATTGAAAATGTTTCTGAAGAAAAGTATCATCAGAACTTTAAACCTCAGATCTCACCTCATCTTATCTCATGATATACTGAATAATAACATTATATAAATAAAAACTGATTTATGATGCTAGTAGAGTAGCTATGTGTTGGAGTATTATGTAAGGTAGAGATGCTCAGGTGTTCGACATACCTCTGTCCATCCACAGTGCAGATTGAGACGCCCCACTTAGTGCTGTCCATGCTCTCCTTTTCCTTCTCCTGAAAAACACAAATACAAAACAGGAAAACCTCATTTGGCTCATTCACCATTAGAACCTGACCACGTTTTACTGTCTGGCAGTTGTTTACAATTTACTTGAAGAATAATAATTCCACCAATTTGCTTCTTTGCCCAGATCCTCTTTTTAAGGTTTAAAAGAAAAACCTGGTGGTCTAAAGTCCACCAGTCAAAGTTTTGGGCTGTTTGCCACCTTCACGTTAAGTTTGTAAACTGATCCCAGAATGGAACAGGGTTTCAGGCCCTCAGGTCTCACAGCTGAACTCACCTGGACAGACGACAGCTGGCGACACCTCGAAAACAACTTCTGAGTCTCTTCGGTGAAGGTGGAAAAATCTGGGATGACAAATCGTCCCTGCAGAGCTTTCAGGATCAGAGAGACGAACCCTGTGATGCACCTACAGCCGGAAAAACAACAGCACGCAATCAAAAAAGTATTCTGGATAAAAAACACTACCAAAACATGACTCCATCAGACCTTTAACAGCTGAACTTAATACAGAAGAATCCTGAAATCCACAATAAGCTGAAAAACAAAAACATGATCACAACTGGTCTGACTGTCACACATCAGCTGGAGATAAGGCAGCGTGTCATCTGCAAAACATCGGAGGCAGGTTTAGAATCTCTGAATAGTTTGGTTCATACGGGATTGGACCTAAAGGAAATGAGTGTGAATGAATCCAGTGCAGGAAGAAAGGAAGGACCTGTGGAAGGTGTTTCTGTCCACAGATCCCTCGGCGTCCTGCAGTTTCCTCAGGTGGAAGAAACACTCTCTGAGCCGAGGGTCAGACCGGTGCAGACCGGAGCTCCAGATGGCCTGACAGAGAAAACAAACGCAACCACCGTGTTCCGTAATAATAGCAATAACTGGCATTGCAGACTGCAGTCTCAACAATCATTCTTTTACCTTTTTACACTGCTTTTAATTCAAAGAAATGACTGTTGTAACATATAATTTTACTAATTTTTTGTAGGAAACAGATATTTAAAAACACATACTTACATAACCAGGCTGTACTGTGCGATACGATTAATAGCAACATTAAATCTATCAGCACTAAAGAGTAACAAAAGTGACTTTTATTTAATTAAAACCTGTTTAAACTCATGATTTTCCAGTTACATTTTCCAAAGTCTCCTTCAGTTTGGACATACAATATGTATTCCAGTATTGTCCAACATGTTATTGAAGTTATATGAAGCTTTTTTTAATAAATCAAAAGTCTTGTGCATCAATTTTAACACACATGAACCCAAAATTTGACCAGACGTATTTGATACATTTGTAACAGTTGAATATAATAATAGGAGACAGCAAACACTAAAATATGATCAATTAAATAGGTAAATTCTGTCTTCCAGTGGATTCAAACAACCACCAACAGATAGAAAAATCCAAATTCCACTTCAAAGTATTTTAAAGGGGTACTCCAGCAATTTAGTATTGTATTTGATATTATAGAGATTATAATGATGTCTGTGTGGGGATTCTTCGTATATGAGTGAAAATACCTCAAAGAACTGGCTGATGTTAATTCTTCCCTCTGAAGCGAAGCTGTCAAACAGAACATCAGCAGCCCTGAAACAGCAGAGGAGTTACATCAGAGGGGATGGTGAGTTTACAGCTGGTGTTGGTTAGTGACCTGAAGACTTACGCCCTGCGTCTGGTCGGACTCTGCTGGGGGGGGAACCAGGGCTGGGCGGGGGGGAAGCCTCTGTCCTCCGGCTGGACTACCGCCTGAGGGAGAGGCGGCTTCAGGCAGCCATTGCCGCCTGGCACTGGGACCCCTGTGCACAAAACCACACAGAATGTTCCTTTATTATTATGATGTAAAATATAAGTCCATGTTTATATTGTAGAGGCCTTCAGGCCAGTCTTATGGAGTTTAATTTTTTTTGTTTTTTAATAGCAGAACATTTGAACGTTTGACTTTGAAAGAGTGGATGCCATGACACAACATACGATGGTTTGGTGAGGTGAATGGGGTTTGGTGAACTGGGGAGGAGTTGTACGTGTGTGTGGTTTTGATTTTCACAACAACAACAACAACAGGAGGACATCAAGAACAAACTGACTGCAGCAGAAGAACAAAACAGAAAGGTGATATTTCCTGGACCTAAAGCTCCAACTGTACCTGCAGAACCGGGACTGACGAGGCTGACGGGCTTCTGGATCGGACTCTGGGCCGGACCCTGGACCGGACTCTGGGCCGGACCCTGGACCGGACTCTGGACCGGACCCTGGACCGGACCCTGGACCGGACCCTGGACTGCAGTGTGGATTTGGTTCTGGATCAGGCTCCTGGGAGCTGGACGGGGTGCTGTCTCCTTAGAAACAACATAAAAAAAAAATCTGTAAAAAGTCCAATATTTCCTCCTGAGATGTGGTGGAGGAGAAGAAAGTGGCATCGAAAGAAATTACTCCAGTAAAGTACAAGCACCTCAAATTTGTACTTAAATACAGCACTTGAGCTTAACTACATTCCAGCACTGCAGCGTTGTCTGAAAGTGTTTATTGAGTCAGATCTTTGAAAAGAAAATCAGAGGTTTCAGACTGTGAAACACGGTGTGACATGTGGAGGCAGGTCTACCTGTATCTCAGCACTCCTCTGCCGGCTCTCGTCTGTCATCCCTCCATCCTCTGCCGGAGAACCAAAGAGAAGAGATCAGCAGCTGTGTGAAATCCATTCAATCTAAACCTTAACAAGCTGGCCAGAGGACGACGTCACTGTGTGAGATTGTGTCAGACCAACCCAAAGGACGCCGGTCGGACCAGTAAAACCAGCCAAAAGCCCAAAGAACATCAAGATGACATATAAAACAGGAACATTAAATGTCTCTGTTTCCTCCTGCTGAAGAACATGTGAAGTCTGCTGGATTAGTGGAGCTGTGGTGAATAAAACTGGACGTCCAGCTGGTCCAGTGTACTCCAGACCATCTGCAGGACAGGAGAGTCCCTCCACTGAGGAAGGCCCTGAGATGCAGCTGAAAGCTCAGGAAAAGGACATTTCCAGTTACAGTAAACTTTTAATGATCTAAAGTTAAAACACCAAACTGCAGGAGGAGGGAAACTATAAAATAAGATTATACACTGTTTATTAGGTACACAAGCTAAAACTGATGCAGTTTAATTCAACAGTCCTGCAATCAGTGGTGGAAAGTAACTAAATCTATTAACTAAACCATTCTGCAGAATGAGTACAGAATTAATACTTTTACTTTTAGAGCTTTTAGTTAAGTAAAATTTTGAATGCAAGACTTTAACTTGTAACAGAGTATTTCCACATTGTGGTATTGCCACTTTTATTTAAGTAAAAGAACTGAGTACTTTTCCTGCAATAAATCCTCCTTTATGAAGGTCTTAATGTTCTGTTTGTGTTGAAACTATTTTAGAGACGTGTTGATTCAACTTTCTGATAATTTTGGAGGAAGTAGTTTGTGGAGCTGTTACACAGTACTGAGAGGTGTTTCTATTATTTTGTCCACCCCATGTATATCAATGAGGGTCAGCTTTATCGATCAATCCCCCTTTGTTAGCATGATGATGAAATACACATTGAATCATATGGTGCTCTGCTAACATCGTGAACATTTAAAACATTCACACTTCAGAATAAAGGCAGATTTAATGAGTCATCTAACAAAACTGGTAACGTCAAGGTGGATTGAAATCTCAGCTAAACTATTTCCTGTTGGAAATGGAACATTCAACATTTTGGGAACTTTTCTTCACGTGCTGACAAAAGGACTTCATGACCTTTTTTTACTGAGCTTTTCCTCTGTTACATTGTTGTTACTGAGAAGAACGTGCATGAATTTTACAATCAACTCATCTAATTGCATCCAACCAAAGCTGTCTGCCGACTGAGGAAGATACACAGTAAATATAGAGAAATGAAAATAGAAATAGTTGGAATAGCTGAGCATCAGTGCAGACCAGAAGTTTGTGTTTTTGGGGGTTTGTTGGCTATAGTTGGAGAAGATCACAGTCTCTGACTTCCGGTGGGAACATGAAGGTAGAAAAATAGATGGAGAGGTGGAGTGGTGGAGTTGGAGCGTCCCTGCAGCCAGTCAGCAGCTCGGTGGTGGCGATGACTGGGCAGAAACTTCATTTAGATACCAGCAGACTCCACCCACTGAAGGATGCTCCACAGACCACTAATCACAGGGTGTTTCACACACACACACACACACACACACACACACACACAGACCTTTCATGTCTGGGTCTTTATTGGGCTCCAGCAGTTTGTTCCCGTCCAGACCGCCGTAACGTTTCCTCCATTTGCGTCTGAGAGAAGGAGTTCTCTGGAAACTGCAGACACAACCAGAGCCAGTTAAAAAAAAACAGCTTTTCTATACTTTAAATACCAATTACACAATATGTAACTATTCCACTTTTAACCTGTGAAAAACAGATCATAACCCAGGACAACAGCATCAAAACAACAGTCTGCATGTTGCATGTTGAGCAGGTATAAGGTTCACCATCTTAGTTCAGTGTTTAGTGTTATCATGATAACATTGTAACTGGCTGTAGTAGCATGGATGTCTTTAGTTCTGCAGGTATTTGGCCATAAACCAAAGTGTTGGACACATTAACATGTCGACCTGATGGTGGCGGTGGAGGAAAAGTCAGAGGATCAGTAAAGCTACGCTGCTAACATGGATAAAACACTATTCAGTACAGAATTATTACCACAACAACAAAGATATCTTTGTGTATTTGCAGAGCAACTTTCATGCAGACATGCAGCCCAAAGAGCTTCACAGGATTAAAATAAGAACTGAAACAAATAAATAATAAAACAATAAAACACTGAATGCAGTTACTACTTCTGTTGTTAGTGGTGGAATGTGCCTTTACTGAAGTATTGAACCTAAATACAACTTTAATTGTATTTGAGTGTAATACAACTTTCATTATGAATTAATCTGCTGATTTATTTCTGAATTCATGTGTTAATGATTTTGTCCATTAAATAGAATATAGAGGAAAATATATACGTTGATGCTGACTCGACTACAGACCGGACATGGAAGAGGAGATGAAGAGGAGGAGGTGAGTTTAGTTGCTGTACTGACTGATGGAGGCGGTTGACCTCTGTACCTGCAGCTGCCTCCGACAGCCAGTAACCTGAGCTGGGACCTGCACACTTGTGTTCATATCTTCTGAACGCTCTGCCACGTCTCAGCCTGTCCCTCACCAACACAGCAGGAATGTAAACCTGGAGAGTTTCCAGCCTTATGGCAGCTTCACTACATGGAAAAACTCTGAGCATTGTTCAGCAGCAAACACAGAATAAACCAAGTCACTCTTTCTCACCACAGGTAAGAGCCGTCCTCCGCCTCCTGGTTCTGGCTGCTCTCCATTGGAGCCTTCAGGTGTGTTAGTCCAGTTATTCTCCGTGAGGTGCTCTCATGTAAGATGCGGCTGTTTCACTGAGTGTGTCTGCAGGCTATAAACTTTCTTTAATGACTGGGATGGTTCTGAGAGGAGGGGACAGCGCCTGCAGACACTCCCAGCTCTGCCTCTGTGGGCCACACAGCTGCCACACACTGTTCAACAGCTACAGAATGAAAGGACAAAACACAGGTGAACACACAACCAAAACTAGGAAATAAAATACAGGCTGAACAGAAAGAAAATATGCCATGAAATAACAAATATTAAAGTGATTTATAACAACACAGTCATTTTCTTACTCTGGTGGTGTTTATTCATGCTGATATTTTTGTTCAGGTCTGTGCTTTTAGCTTTCTGCCTCCACCCCCAATACAGTGGAGGTGAATGGAATTTGGTTTAGCATCTTCAAATTATTAAAAAATGACATTAAAAAAATTAAGCAGCAACACCTCTTTCCAGAAGCAATATCTCTGATCCTCTGGATACCACTGACTCACCCTGGACAGTTTTCATTAAAACAACTTTATTGTGAAGAAACTTTATTGCTGATCGTTCTAGATTTGTTAGTTGTATTATTTTCCACTCCGGCTTTTATTTTGGTAAGGGATTTCTGAACTTTTTCTGCCATTCAGACAGGACAGACAAGGCTGTGAATAATAATATTATTTCACGTAATGAAGACAAAGTTTCTAAAACATGTGACCTAAATATTTTGAAAAATTGCATCAAGATATTAGCACTGTAGTGCCTAATCTCAATCTTAATATTTTATATTAAATACGACAAAAGCTCATCAGCCTTTGCTTAACTATATTATTTAGGGATATTAGACGGGCACTAGACGCAGTTCAGCATTTCTAGTGAATGTTTTAAATCTCAGTATTTTTCTAAGCCCAAAAAGGTTGATGTAACTGTAAATATATATATATGAATAATAAAAAAAATTTAAATAAAATAAAAATACATAATGAAGTGATTCCTATAACATTTAATTATATATTCAGATGTTTCAACTGAAAAAAAACAAACCGTTGCAGGCATGTTTGTCATTCAGGCTTTTACTTTGAAGAAGAACGGAAGTGAACATTTTGAAAAGCGGAAGTCGCGATGTTTACATTGTTAGCCTTCCTGCTAACGGTCTGAGCTAACAGCTGGCAGACGATGCTGGATGTTTCCCTGGACAAGTTTCACTTTAACTGCCAGTTTCATCAGGTTATCTAAATCTTTTCAGGTATCGTCGGACGTCGTCCCGGTGCTCAGCCGCCCGTTAACCGGCCGGTCCCGGCCCGGGCCGCCTGCTCCTCCCGGTGCCTCCCGGGACAGAAGTCACACTCAGATGCCCAGAAAGGAGAAAACGGTGAGAAACGTCTCACTCTGTTTTACCTTTAACGTCCCACCGGAGGAAGGGAAGTTGTAGTACTTGTAGTAATATTGTGTTTCTTACTTCACCACATTTATTTGACAGCTTTAGTTATTCTTGCAGATTTAGATTATTAAAAAAATTATGATGGAAATCAACAAGCTACCCAGCAGAATATAAAGTCATTACAATGAGCATTAAAGTAATAAACACATTCATAATCATAATTATAATCCAATAATATAATCTATATTATTCTGAAATGGGCCATTGTGCAGCTTGACTACTTTTACTTACGTATTTTTACTTAAGTATATTTTGATGCTGATACTTTTGCACATTTTGGTATTTCTACTTTCTGGCTTTTACTTAATAACAAGGTCTGAGTAGTTCTTCCACCTCTGCTGATAACTAATTATTTTTACATCACATTTCTGTTCTTTGTCCTGTTTGTGGACGTGAACCAACCACCACCTCCACCATGGACATTAAACCTGCTCTTACCATTAAAGCAAGTGTGCATTTGAATTTGAAAATGGGTCTTTTGTCGGTATGAGTGCATTTACTTTTATTTTGAATGAAGGACTTCAACTTTAAGTAGAGTAGTTCTGTATTTATTGATTTACTTAGAAAATATTTACAGATAAATACTCCATTCCAGGTACAAGTTTTGCATTAAAAAATTAGAAAAAAAAAATTAAGAAAGAGTATGAAAGTATAAATTAATTAAATTGTTAATGACCAGATGTTAAATTATTGATATATCTATATATGTGTATGTATGTGTGTGTGTGTGTGTGTATGTATGTTGCATGTGGTTCAGGTGTGTGTTTTAGATTTTAGTGTTATTTGCTTCTTAAATATTGTGTTGAGTGTAAAGTCTCATAAAATGGGACCAGTTTCAAACCTGCACATATGTTTAGTGCTTGAGTAAACCTGCTTTACACTCCTTAGACTATAACTATAACTAATCCTCCGTACTGTTAACCAGGTGAAAGCACCACCGGCTGCACCGCCTGAAGCATCTTGTCCGGTGGCCCGAGACAAAAGTGGTGCTGTTACCATAACGGTGCACGCGAAGCCCGGCTCCAAACACAGCAGCATCACAGGTCACGTCACACTCTTTATAACAACAAGACTCTTGTTGTTATGAACTCACCTGAACTTAAACAGCTGTTCTTCTTCTACTCTTGCAGAGGTTTCTGCAGAGGCGGTAGGAGTTGCCATCGCAGCCCCTCCAACAGACGGAGAAGCCAACACTGAGCTCGTTCGCTACCTGGCTGAAGTTCTGGAGCTGAAGAAAAGTCGCATTTCTCTTGACAAGGTTCCTGAAACATATTAACGTCCACTTCAAGAGACAGATTTTGGTCTTATGGTGTAATTGTGTGTTGGGACTGACTGTGAAGGGACAGACACAAAGACACACAGGTTTGCTCTAGGTGGATAAAAATATGCTTTGTATGCGGTCTTAACACACTTAGAAACCTACCGCCTCCTCTTCCTTTTTTTGCCTCTTTTATCCGTACCAGCTTCACCTACTTCGTCCTACCCCTCTGCACTCCCTCCTCTATCTGTCCTCCCTTACAGCATTTATCCTGCCTCACTTTACCTCCTCTCTCCTGTCTGTTGCAGGGCTCCAGGTCCAGAGACAAACTCATCAGAGTGGACTCCCCTCTCAGTCCAGAGGAGGTGTTGAGGAGGCTCAGACAGGCTGCAGGCTAACAGGAGGACAGAGGAGGTGGGAGGAGGCTCATATCTCATTCATTTCACTAATTAAAATGTTTATTATTTGCTAAATGATGTGAGGAATATTAGTTTTCTCCTGGGCCAAAGGAGACCTGAAATCATGGAAATTGAATAATTAATTATATTTATGTTGTCCTGTTTTGACATTTTGTATTATGGAATATGTCACGACAAGTTGTTTACACTGACACACTGATAGGGCATCACAGCTGGACCAGTAAAGCTACTGAGACGCAGGAAAAACCAGAACATCACCATGGAAACGGGAGAGAACATGAAGTTGGCACCAACCAACCAACAGCGAGCAGGAGGCGTTTCCATCCCTGGAGCCGCTGAAGCTTCAGGAGCGACCTGTCTGTCCTGCTGTAGACTGGATGTGTGATGATGTGTAAAAGTATTTTGTCTGTTTTTCATTTGGTTAAACAACCTGTTGGCTTTAAATAAACAGATTTTTAATCTGTATCATTAAATTTTAATATTTCTGTCTTAAATTCTGTTAAAGATTAAATCCTATTAGAGTTTTTACCAGGACATAAAGAAACTCTTTAACAGAATATTGATATACAGCAGAGTATGTGTAAAGTCAGCTGTAAGCAGGCAGTAGGTGGCGCTGTGTCACTGTTGCTGTAAGACCTGCAGGAATTGAAGAACAAGCTGGAGGAGGTGACGATGAAAACACTGAACACAGGCTGTGTTCCAGCAGTAGTCTCCATAATATGGTGGTTTTTTTTAAATAGTAATCAAGAAATAAACATACTTTACTGGTTCATCCTTTGACTTTAATTTTTTTTTAGTGTTTTCTGCCTTTATTAGAGAGTGATAGTGGAGATATGCAAAAGATGTCAACTAAACCAAAGAGACTGCAAAATGCAAATTATGTTTTGTTTTGTAGGGTGTTCGTGGAGCTGTTTCACCACCATTCACGATTAGTTTGAATGTTTTACAGCCGTGAGTAACACCCACATTTTTCTTTGCACTGTGGGAGAACAGTGTCCATCAACAACACACTCAAAAATGGCTTTTTGTATGCATATGTGAGTAATTTGAGTATACTCTACTTACTTATACCACTACAGACTCAAAACCTACTTAGAATTAGGATGTGGTCTGGATTTGGGGCACAGCTGTAGTTGTGGGGGTCAAAGGTGGAACAGAGAAGGTCACACACAAAATTAAATATTTGTTCATTATTAATTTGTTATTTTAAGCTTTATTCTCCATATATGCTGAGTTGTTGGCTTGGAAATTCTTTAATGGAAGTGTACAAATACACAACATGTTCAGTGAATGCAGTTCAACCCTTATATTGACCTTTCCAGGAATCTTAATTAATTTAAATTACATACATACTAATACATATTAATACATATTAATTAGTTTTTCAGGAAATTATAAGAAGCTAGGAAATAAAGTGTAAATGATGACTCAAATACTAAAACGTCAATATGTTAAAAGTTTCCATGTGTAGCATTTAGCATGTGAACATGTGCTGACAGTAATATGGTCACTAGTTATATATATGGTATAGGCCTATAAAACTATAAAATAGGGCAGAACTAACAACTATTTTCATTATCTATACATTTATTTTTAGAAAATATCTGAAAAATTAGAACAAGAGGATCATTTTGAATAGCACATTCTACCAACACTCTTTTTCTTTAGATTAACCCAAAGACATTCGGTTTGAAATTAAATAAAATAGAGAAAAGTAGAAAATCCTCACATTGGAAACAGTAAAGTTGTCATTTCTGTGTAAAAAAATAACTTATAGAAGATCAAAATTGATGTCGACTTGTTTTCTGTAAATCTTCAATTCAATTATTCAATGATGAGAATAATTATTCTGGTTCTACTGAAAATATCCACATTTTGAACCTATGGAAAAATAAACGTTCTGTATGAGTTTCTTATAGAGAAGGAGATTACAGATGGGGGTATGTGAGGCCCACTCAGGGGCCACGGGGGCTTCAGGGGCCACATCTTACATGAATGCAGGTCCCCGGGGCCCCTTATGATCCAACAGTGATTTTGGAGTCGTGATTGTGAACGCCACTCATCAGCACGTCCAGTCTCTGAAGAAAAAAGAAGCTCATTAGCATCAATCATCAGCCACAGAATCAGAGGACTGGCATGAATTAACGGAGCGGTAATGAGCCCGGTTTCTTCGAGTTAAAACTAAGAAGCTTCAAAGAGATCGAGAGCTGCGCTGGATCATCAGGATCTGAGCTGACATCAAAGCCTGGACAGATAATGACTCCCTATCAAACATCACAGCTTTTATGAAGCTTCGTCCTCAAACTGCTGAGTTTTATTCTATATTAAAGCTCTCTGCAAACAAAGTTTCTGCTTGTCAGGGGCCGTTGAGCAAGAGTGAACTGTGAGAACATTATATAAGAATTACCTCGGAGAGGGCCACAGAGAGTTTGTTTTCAAGTTTGACCAAATCTCACGTCTTCACGCTGGTTCCTGCTGCTAACTAAAGTCATTTTTCACGGCGCGTCTCCTCTGGTGAGCCTGGATCAGCAGCTTTACGTCTGCTGCTGAGTCCCACTGAAGCTCCTGTCAGGCTGAAGGATGTTCAGACGACGTGGTAAGCCTCTGCTGGCTGGACGGACATTTCCCTCCTAAATTTAAGGGATTCAGAAACATAAATCCTCTTCTCCTCCATGTTGGATTTCTCTCTGGTCAGTTTAAGATATCAGACATTTTTTGGCAGTCTGAAATCAGCTACAGGTCGCATCCGGTGAAATAAATACAGTTACTAAAGTGATTAAAATGAGCAAACACGTTTCCCCCCATAAATTGCAGAGGGTTCTGTATGCATTATGAGACAATGTAGACAAACATGTAAAATACCCCATTTTGTGTCTCTTTGTAGATGTTGTAAGTCTCTTTGCAGTCATCTTGCGTCTATTCCTAATCGTTTTGAGGCTCTTTCTGGCTCTTTTATGTCTCTTTGAGGTTGTTTTACATTTCTTTGTGGTCATTTTGCATCCCTTTGTGGTGTTTTTTGTGGCAGTTTCAACTTAACTTTCCGACAACAAATGTTAACCGTCACTTCAAACAGAGTCTCTGACCCAGAGGCCCCCTGACCCCCTTGGCCCCCGGGCCTGTGCCTGGCAGGCCCGTTCAGTAATCCATCCATGCCTGTGTAATGTTCAATGCGATGCTTTTGAGCCATACAGTACACATACACACAGTATGATACGTTTTGTGAATGTGAGTTTCATCATCTGAGTTTGCATCAGCGGCACAAAAATGGACTGTGAATCAGTTAGGAGCTCCAATTAAAAGATACTAGGAGGTAATTGGCCATCAACACAGATGTAATAAGAGGAAACGCCTCACTTTGTTGCGTGTGGATGGAGGAAATGATTTGGTTTGAGTTTGTTTCCAAGAGAAGATTACAGGGAAACAGAGAAGATGGAGGAATGAAAGTGCAAATATCTCTTTTAAATGTGGCTGAAAATGTTTCTGTTCAGTCTCGTTTGTCACTCTTCGTTTTATTCCAGATAGTTCTTGTAGTCTCAATATCAGTACAAGTGAGTAATTCACACCACCCGATGCTAAAAAAACCCAGAACCATCCCTGTATGAACACAGACATTAATAGAAAGTGATAAATATGGAGGAATACCTGCAGCATGAGTCACATCCCAGGTAACACGCTGGCTGAATGTGGACACACTCTGCAGAATCTGGAGAAACTCGTCCAGTTAGCAGCTCTCAGATGAACTTTGGGAAACTGTTGGCCCTTATAATTCGTCCAGTTGACTCCTCATCCCTCCCACTCTGTGCATATTCTTATCACTTGGGCCTCTGGGGCCATTTAGGGTGTGGGGCCCCGGGACAGTCACCTGTTTTTTTTGATTGATAATCCAGCTCGGGCTACTCAGGGTGGCAATGATGCATTAAATCTCCCCTATTTCTCTTCACTGTGATCCAAACCAGGCAAACTGCCCAAATAATCCTCACATGAAAAACATGGCTGCTTATTTAAGCAACTCGTTATTAAAAAGAAATTCAAGTTGGCCTGACACAGAGTTAAGAGGAAGAATGGCCCAGAGCCTGACGGAGGATCAAACACCCACAGAAGAAGAAGAAGTGATCAAAAGATGTAGAGCTGCATCCTGCTGCAGAATCTCTTCTCTCTGCAGTGAATACCAACAGCTGTCATCCTCACTTTCACAACACAGAGTCAGCAGTATGTTTCGGGCAGTTGTTTATGGGGACATTTCTCCATGCTGATCCCATAAAGAGACAATCACAGACCAAATCATGGCCTGCAGCCGGGCAGAACAAGGCGACTGGTTTTAAACCTCTTACTTCACAGGTTTATTTATAGTCGATCTCCTCAAACAGCCCGCTCGCCCTCTGGGAGCTGACAGAACACGCTGCTTTAATGCTGAGACCATCTTCCTTGTTTACTATCTATTCTCTGCGTGCCCAGCACTGGCTTCCCATCAGCACAATGCTCTTATTCTCACACTAATGCTCACTGACAACAGGAGGATTTGGATGCTGCAGCTCTGACTCTGCAGGCCGGATGTTTACCCACAACAATCAGTTTGTTCAGTTTGTGGCCGTAAATAAAATGTCTGGGATCCTCACGAAGTTCAAAAAAAACATCCGATATCAACAAAAATCAATGTTCAATTGTCTGTAGACTTGCCAAAGAAACACCAGTTTGTTATGGTCAAAGGTCGAAAATTTGAACTGGGAAATTTAAACGCATCATAAACACACCTTGTGTGTTCAGACACAGCAGATTTTCACCTGGCGTCATTCACTCACATTCGACTTTTAATGAAGCAGATTCATCAAACCTGGTGATAAGCAGGAATGTTTCACTCAAGTTGAAACATTTTTTAAACCAAGACAAAAATTGTCCACCCTAATCTTTAATGAAGTTTAAAATGTTCTGCTTTCAACCCTTCTCTTTTTCCACAATGTCTTGTGAAGCAGCAAATTGCTTTGTGTCCCATAGAAAATGAACGGGGACAAACTTTGCATTACACTCAGTGGGTCCTCACAGTCAGTCTTGCTTGGACGGACACTGCGGCCAACCTTTAAAGTTGCAGAGAAGTCCTTTAATTTGAAGACAAAGTGATGGTTTGACTTCCTGCGTGGAAATATAATATAATGCAGCTGGTCTCAACAGTGTGACGTGTCCTCCAGTCACCTCCATGAGGCCTGTTTGTTTACCATCCGAGGGACGGAGGACTTTAAGGAGCAGCTCCTCTGTGTGTCAGGAGGGTTTAAGTTGAGTTTATGTGAAGGTTGGGGACATTAATTCCTTCATCCCTCCACACTAATATGAGGTATAAATAGAAGCACTGCAGGAAGGAGAGATATTCAAGTTCTTTAAAGTTAAATATGAAAAGGAAATTGGAAAAGGCTTTGTCCGTCCTCCACCAGCCGCGGCTTTACACAGATTCATTCTGGCAATTTGTCTCTGAAGTATTCGGTTGTTTTCAGACAGGAGGAACATTTATCAAAGCAAATCACTTCATCCATAAGCAATCTGCATGTTTCTGCTTCAGATCAGTGTCAAGATAAAGAGGAAGATACAGAAACATTCACTGGTGAACCCTGCACAGACGTGCATTTGAACCAGTTTTCATCAAATTTCTTATGTTTCTGCTTGATTTTTACCTCTGAAGTCAATAAATGTACATTATTGAAATAGAAACATGCAGTAAAATGTCCCTGTGCCTGTTGTACTATTATATATTCTATCATTAGATTATTATTCCTCATCATTCATGGAGAAGCAGGATTTTACTGTTGGAGCTCATTTTGAACTGTTTTGTATCGGACTGCAGCTGATGATTATTTTCATTCTGGATCCATCTGCTGATTAATGACAGAAGCTGCTGTGTTTGAATCTTATCTGCAGAGTTTCTGTCTGATGTTTGGTGTCTGTGGAGGATTTACGAGAATCTTCCAGCAGCTGTAATCTGACGCTGCAGCCTGTTTACATGGGAAGAAAAACTCTTCTCTCTTCGTTGTGCAGTGAAACTCTGCAGATCTCTGCACCCAGAGAGGAAGCTGATGGTTCTTCAGCCTGTGAAGAACAGACGGGATTCAAGTGGAGGAGAGAAAATACTTCTACACAATGATGCACAAAGAAATCTACAACATATATGTGAATATGAACTGATTTCAGGGTGTAGGATCAGGATGTGTAGTTGGATGGATTTTAAGGGTCTAATTCTCCTGGAAGAGTCTTAAAAATGAAATTATTGAAATTATTGAAATTATACTAAAGAAATACGTTCATTAAAGTGATCATTAATACAATTAAACATATTATTTTATGTTTCAAATTTAATTGTAGAAGTCAAGTAACACTGAAGATTAAATGAATGGTAAAGTTGTCTGATAATCCATTCATGTTTTCATGCTTTCATTTTTAATGTGACTCATATTTAAAAAAAATCGAAATTAAAGTTTACAAAACTTCCAATCATTTATTTATGGACTTCTTTAGTTTGAGTTATTATTAGACATGAAAACATCAGATGAACGGATTCATTAGCCTCTTATTTATATTATTTGTATCTGTTCATCTTGTTTTATATTTCATGTTTTGGATGTTCACTGCTTGTATTACTAGTTTTTCCTGTGACTCACTTTGTAACTTTGTTCTGAAAGGAAAATAACAGAATAAAGTCATCATCATCATCATCACCATCATCATCATCATCATCCACGGTCACGTCATGTCCGTGACGTCACCGGGAGGCTGGAGGGGGCGGGGCTCTCGGTCCAAACATCCCGCGCGGCGGCGGGCAGCGCGTGACTCTCACCTGGAGGAAGAGGTGAGCAGCTCGCGGAACCTTGTCCGTCTTCTGGCATCATGTGGGCGCGAGCTGTGCTGTGCGCGGCGCTGCTGTCCGCGCTGTGGCCGGCGGGGAGGACGGAGGCCGAGAGGGACCACAGGGACCGCAGGGGCCGCAGGGACGTGCAGGACTACCACAGCTCCAACAGACTGGTGAGCCCCACTTCAGTTAGAGTCTTCATGCAGGTTCACAATAAAACTACTTCCAGTTTAATAAACTGGTAAATTAATATATTCATTTAAAATAAAGATTCCAACGTGAGACTGTTTAGTATCAGACTGGTATTTGTTTTCATTTCTTTACATTGGTTATAGATGTAAATACTCACTGTAAGATCAAGAGTAATTTGCTTTTCAGTAACAATAACTGAAGCCCAGAGGAACACATGAAGACAGTCAACCATTTATTTTTTAAATATGTAGAGCAGCAATGATTAGTCCATAAATCAATTAAAGAAAATGTATAGGCGATAGGGTCTTTAGACTCCACAGTGGAAGAAGTAAAACTACAGAAAGTCCAGCATCAAAACATAAAGGGCCAAAAGTAAAAGTACACATTAATATATATATATGATAGTATTGGATTCTTGTTATTGATAATTTTAATGACTTTATATCCTGCTGGTAGTTTCATCTGTAATAATCGTTTATTAATCATTTATTATTGATAGATTTAGTTTTAATTATCTGAATCTGCAAATCTTGTGCCGTAGACGTGTGAAGTGGAAACTTAAAGTACAAGAACCTCAGAACTGAAGGCACACTTTATAATGTGTGTGTGTGTGTCTGTACGTGTGTGTGTGTGTGTCTGTACGTGTGTGTGTGTGTGTGTGTGTCTGTACGTGTGTGTGTGTCTGTGTGTCTGTACGTGTGTGTGTGTGTTTCTGTACGTGTGTGTGTGTGTGTGTGTGTCTGTGTGTCTGTGTGTCTGTACGTGTGTGGGTGTGTGTGTGTTTGTGTGTCTGTACGTGTGTGTGTGTGTCTGTACATGTTTGTGTGTGTGTGTGTGTCTGTATATGTTTGTGTGTGTGTGTGTGTATGTGTGTGTGTGTGTCTGTACATGTTTGTGTGTGTGTGTCTGTGTGTGTGTGTGTGTGTGTTTCTGTACGTGTGTGTGTGTGTGTGTATGTGTGTGTGTGTGTGTGTGTGTGTGTGTGTGTGTGTGTGTGTGTCTGTACATGTTTGTGTGTGTGTGCGTGTCTGTACATGTTTGTGTGTGTGTGTGTGTGTGTGTGTGTGTGTGTAGCTCGGCGCTCTGCATGAAGTCCTGGAGAAGCTGCAGACGAAGAGGATCAATCCGTGGGAGAAGAAATATGGACAAGTTCCCTCTGTGAGGAAAATCACTCGTTCATCACAGTGTAACACGTTCATCTCTGTTTAACACATTCATCTGTTTAACTCGTTAATCTCTGTTTAACTCGTTCATCTCTGTTTAACTTGTTCATCTCTGTTTAACTTGTTCATCTCTGTTTAACACGTTCATCTCTGTTTAACTCGTTCATCTCTGTTTAACACATTCATCTCTGTTTAACATGTTCATCTGTTTAACTTGTTCATCTCTGTTTAACTTGTTCATCTGTTTAACTCGTTCATCTCTGTTTAACTTGTTCATCTCTGTTTAACTCGTTCATCTCTGTTTAACTCGTTAATCTCTGTTTAACACATTCATCTCTGTTTAACACATTCATCTCTGTTTAACTCGTTCATCTCTGTTTAACTTGTTCATCTGTTTAACTCGTTCATCTGTTTAACATGTTCATCTCTGTTTAACACATTCATCTCTGTTTAACTCGTTCATCTCTGTTTAACTTGTTCATCTGTTTAACTTGTTCATCTCTGTTTAACTTGTTCATCTGTTTAACATGTTCATCTCTGTTTAACACGTTCATCACTCTTCATAATCAATACATTCACATTATTGTGAAAGGGTGAATCAGCTCTGACGTGTCACTTCCTGTTTTAATTAAAGGAACAGTCCGTGAAACCTGCCGTCAGTCTGACTACAGACACAATAAGTTTGATGCTGATTTTTTGAACTGAGAATTTCTCCACTGAACGGTTTTTACTTCAGTTAAAGATCCGACTTCTTCTTCCACCTCGAACATATTGCATCCCATGAGTTTTATACAGGTGAACTTAAAGTCCATAGGTTTTAAATATCTTTGGTTTGGCTCAAGGTGACAGTTATCAGATAAACGTAGTGAATTAAAAGTACAATATTTCCCTCTGAGATGTGGTGGCATCAAAAAGAAATACTGTCTGAGTAAAAGTACGTCAGAATTGTACTCAAGTACAATATTTGTGTAAATGTACTTTACACATCTGCTGCTCAGATTTACACAAAGTACATTTTCTTAAGTATAATGTATATTGTTTACATATGCAGTACTGTATTTAAATATACACATCTGAATCGGGTATTCATGTTTTTGCACTTTAATGTCCTCACATGTGACATGCGAGTATGTTCAGGACTGTGTTCACGGCGTCTGGATGGTCAAAGTGTGTAAACGTGGTCACTTCCTGTTCCCAGTGTGACCTCGGCGAGCACTGCGCCGTCAGGAAAGGATCTCGAATAGGGAAGATGTGCGACTGCCCTCGAGGAGCCTTCTGCAACTTCTTCCTGCTGAAGTGCTTATGAGCCCATCAGATGACACTGCAAGAGTATATTTTAACATGTATATTTTCCATATATATATATATATATATATATATAAAAACCATGTAAAGTAGCCTTTAGAGTGGAGAAAACCCTCCATGAACCCGTGTGTGTTGCATTAAAGGTGTTTTATCTTGCTTTTCCCAGTGACTCCTCTTTGTTTTACTGAGGTTTAAAAGTTAAATCATGGTTTACATAAACAGGAAGTGATGCAGTGTTTGTTTTTTGTGGAAAATCTGTTTGCTTTGAAAGATTTCAGCATTCCTGGATTAAATTTAGTTCCAGTTAAAATGATTCTCATTAAAATCGGTCAGAGATAAAATTTCCTTGTGGAGACTGAGTTCCCATCAGGTTTCAGTGCATCAGCAGGGTAACAAATAGTCAATTAATTGATTGACCAACAGAAATATACAACTTTCAATAATATCAATAATATTCTCAAATTCCAGCTTTAAAATGTGGATTTTCTTATTTTTGTGATAAACTGAATATTTTGGACACAATATATTTGATAATATAACTTTTCTTCTGACAGAAATAATAAACTGAGCAGCAGATCAGTTAATGACTAATTGTTAGTTGCTTGACGTCACTGATCTGCTGTTGGAGCGCCACCTTCAGGATAAAAACCATCCTGCATCCTGGCAGAGGAAACACCATTTACATCACGACAGCCGCCACGATATGATACTGGACTCAAAGACAGACAAAACCCAAACAAGTCTGCAGAGAATAAAGACCCCACTTGACAGATATTTTCTTCTATTTCAGGAGAGCTAACGTTGTTTCATTTGGTGTTTCTCACCGTCTGTAGTTAAGATCATAAATACGATCGCAGGTCAACAGCTCAGGGCTGCAAAGTGGATTAATGATCACATGTTAAAGATTTGGTGAAACAGACCCCAGAACAGCAACTGTGTTTTAACATTTTCCAGATTATTCAGGTGAAATTATCCCAGTGCTTCTTATAGAACCCCCCCACCGACCTGAAATCATCGCCGAATCAATCTGCAGAGAAAATGTGCTTCAATCAAACACCAAAATCAAAGAACCTTAAGCTTCGGAGCCAATAACTGACGGGACCATCATTTTTCTCCACCTTTATTTAGACATGCGTCCGCCTTCTTTCTCTAAATCTACATTATGTAAAAAGGAAAAGATAATTTAACACCAGCTGAGTTTTGAGAGTTAAAACATCGAGACGTCCACAAATCAACAGTCCTGCACAGCAGAGTTTTGTCCCAATGGGTTTTATTAGGAAGATACTTTACAGACGTCTAGACTCCTCGGGGCTGCTTGAAGTTCATGCCGACGGTGGGCTGGGTGACCTGCAGGTTGGACAGACCGCCGAAGTCCTGAGGGACAGAAGAGAGGAGGAGCGCTCAACACCAGGCGTCAATGTGAAAACAGCACGTTTTAAAAGAGGACATTTTGTCTGAGAGCGCCAGGGTCTGAGAGGAACAGGTCATCCTTCAAACACGGGAAAGGCTCGCAGGTTCATCTTCCTGTACTATCAATGACCTGGCCACAAGGACGCCATGATCACTTTCGATACAGGGTGGAGCAAAGTACACGTTAACTGCAGCTAACGTCGTCTTCAAAAAGAGTTAAGACTCTTCCCGACCACGTTAGGGCTCGCGGTCTGGTTTAATGAGCTGTTAGATTCTCCCTCTTCAGTACAGCAGCTACAGGCAGCGAACATCTGAAGGGAAGCTGCTATTCTTGTTATAACATTTACTGGTAACAGTTGTGAGTGAGATCCAGATTCCATTAAAGCCTTTTTGTCCTTATTTGACAGGGACAGTAGAGACAGACAGGAAAGGGGGGGGGGGGACATGCAGCAGTTGGTCCAGCCGGATCAAACCACTCAGCTATCGGGTCGCCCCGAGCCTCTCACATTTTAACTCCTGAACATGTGAACAGTGTGTGCCTGAAGCAGCAGGTCCAAACACACAGACAACAGCTGCTTTAACTGCAGATGTCGACATTTTAAAGTGCCTATGTTGCCTTAAATTAAGTATAAGAAGTTAAAAAGGCCGGGGCAGAATTAAATTACTAGAAACTACAGCTATTGTGCTCTAATGTACCAAAACAATTTGCTGCCAGTGACCCTCTGATCTTCATCCTACAGACCATCAGTGCCCTTTAAGGCACTGATGGTCTTTGAGGCTTTGAAGTGTCGCAGAAACTTTCTACAGGAAAAGAGATTTTCTGACTCCTTAAAGTGCCTGATTTCCTTCAACACTATTAGTAACGAGGCCTCTAACGCCCCTGATGGATCAGACTGAGCCGCCTCATGTTCAACAAAGTGCCACCGCATCATTAAACAAACTCTGCTTTACCTCAGCGAGTGTTTCCTTTACTTCTTTCATCATTCATGTCTGTGTTCTGTAAATCCTTCAGTATTTGAAATGACACCTTTTTGCTGCTGTAACGAGGTAATACTAACTAACAGCAGCGATCAGTGGTAGAAGATGTATTCAGATATTTTAACTTAGTAAAACAACCATTTAAAAATACACTTTTGTATGCTCATAATAGGGTTTTATAATCTTCTGCATAGTAACAGGAGTAAAAAGTACAATATTAGAATTTCTTATATTTTATTAAGTATAAAGTTACATATTAAAATAGTCACGTACAGTACAAGTACCCCAGAGGTGCACGTGATTAACTGTTACAGAGAGACTTACCAGCAGCTTCAGCATCTCCTTGGTGTCAGGATCCACTTCAATCAGCTCCTGGTCCAGAGCCGACACCTGCACAGGTAAACACAAGGACTCAGTCAGACACCAGCCGTCAAAAGGTTTCAACAGTCAAACGTTCACATCGTCGCTCTGGTTTCCTCCTCACTCTGATACCGAAGGCATCATCTTCTGTCACTATTTTCTATCATTTTACAGACTAAATGGACATATTAACACATTTATGAGCCTTACTGACCTCTGACCTCAACAGGGCAGGAAAAATAACCACACTGGACTAAATTAACTTTAATGGAGTTTGGCTGTAGAACAGAAATCCTTCAGTACATCTATTCAACTACTTTGATGCAAATCTAAAACAGATATGTGCTGTCACTCCATTTTTTCCCCCCAATTGTATTCAACTGCAAAATATCTCCAAAGTATAGCAAGTTCCAAATGCACAAAGACATTAAAACAGACCCAAAGAAAATCATTTAACATTGTATTTTTTAATTAGCTTAGCTTTAAAAACATGTCGGCTGTCAGTATCTGTCATAAGTTCTGTCTGAGAGCGCCAGGGTTCAAAAGGAACAGATGATCCTTCAAACACGGGAAAGGCTCCCAGGTTGATCTTCCTGTACTATCAATGACCTGGCCACAAGGACGCCATGATCACTTTCGATACAGGAGACGTGAACAGCAGTGAACTGGTCAAACATGCACACTAACAGACACAGCAGATGATACTAACAGATTTCCTCCTAAAGAAAGGCGTTCTTCACCTGTGCTCACTAATAAAAAGGTCAAGGTGTGGTAACAGTCACTTATTTTACCAGCAGCTGCTTTGTTTAATCAACTGTTGAGATTAAGGCTTTAGTGTTAGAAGTGTTTAAGGAGACACAACAAGAACTCAATAATTCCAAATGTATTAATTTTAGGGTTATTCTATAAAATAACCAGAGGTGCAGCAACATCTGGCGTTCTGTCACCACAACTTAACATCTAAAGTTTCTCAAGTATTTGCTGCTGTGTTTTCCTTTAATAGTACAAATGTTGATGCGTCCGCCCTCGCCGCACTCGTACCTCCATATTGTTTGGAAACAGACACCTCCCAGTGAACTCCAGCCCACTAACCAGTTTAACCCCCTTCTATCAGACACAAACCCTCCCGCCTTCACGTCAGGACTGTAGTGTGGCGGTGCCTTCACTGACCTCTGGTACGTAGTTGTCCCTCCTCTCTCGCTCCTCCTCCTGCAGTTTGATGGAGATTCCTCTGACTGGACCCCTCTGGATCCTCTTCATCAGATGCGTCACATACCTGCAGCAACAGCAACACACAGCAGTCAGCATCAAAAATACAAACCAAAACCAAAAGATATTCAATTTGCTGTCAGACAAAAAGGAGCAAATCTTCACATTTGAGAAGCTGAAATCACATAATTTTGCAAAAAATATAACTTATTTAACAATTATATATACATATTTTAAATTGAAGGAAAATGGCAGGCGGTAACAGCAAAATATAAACTAACCAGATCTGTGACAACAGCCAGTGTTTTACTGGTAACAGAAATAAAAACATTAACGATATTATCAGGTGTAAGTGTTAGTGTCTGAGAGCGCCAGGGTCTGAGAGGAACAGGTCATCCTTCAAACACGGGAAAGGCTCGCAGGTTCATCTTCCTGTACTATCAATGACCTGGCCACAAGGACGCCATGATCACTTTCGATACAGGACGGGAGGCGTTTAAAGACAAGGCGCCGGCGATGAACTCACCCGGCGATCTTGTTGCGGAGCTTCTTGCTGGGGATGATGGCGATCTCCTCGCACACCCTCTTGTTGGTGTGGAAGTCGTTTCCCAGCCGGGTGTAGTATTTCTCGATGATGACCCTGGCGGCCTTCTTCACCGTCTTGGTCCTGACTCGTCCCTGCAAGTGGAGCACGAATCACATGTTATTCAGCCTTAACCCGTCACATTACTCCGTGTAACATCACAGGCCCGACAGCTACATTTGTCACCTAAAACTGTCGGTGACCCCACGTGGAGGGTCGAGATGAAGAAAACCAGCGTCGATACTGTCGGACAACGTGAACCAGGCTTACAATAAAACAAATAACGTGCATCGACGATATGCAGAAAGAACTGTGGCTGGAGGTGTGGCGTCCATTTCTTCTTTGGTTTTGAGTCACTTCCACATCATGCAGCACGAGAGCTTTCGATCGTGGACTACGAGTCAGAAACTGGTTACTCACGCAGCTCCGACCCGGCACACAAACACCGAATACTGGATTTAAATTTATGATTTTAACAAAGAAGTCTGGCAGGACAAATTTTAACTAAAACCTGCAGCTACGAGTCATGTGCACTAAGTGTTAGATGTTGAGTGGATTATATTGGAAACTTTCATCTCCAGCTCAACACTTCAGACCAGCGCAGGGACGAGACAGGTTTATTTAACCTTTTATTACCTGGACGAACCTCCATCTCACCAAATCTTCACCATTTCTCTACTTACAGCCTGAAAAACACGCCGCAACTCAACAGCACGTTTCCGGCAGGTGAGCAGTCATCGAGCTACCACACCTGCCCGGCAAATGAGCCGTTTCCCCGGCAGGTGAGCCGTTTCCCCGGCAGGTGAGCCGTTTCCCCGGCAGGTGAGCCGTTTCCCCGGCAGGTGAGCCGTTTCCCCGGCAGGTGAGCCGTTTCCCCGGCGGTGTTCGCGCTGCTCTGCCCGCTCGGCTCGCTCATCCTCCGGGGGGAGCGCGGCCGGCTCCCGGTGAGGCAGACTAAGACATAATTTCACCACTTTTCTGTTCCGTATTTAAACGTACAGACGAGCCGTTTTATTCTGCTGTTTCCGTCTGATTAAACCGATAAAACCTGAGAAAGAACCGCGGTCATTGAGCGAGACTGCGGCTCCTCTCCGCCGCCTCTGGCAGCCGCAGCTCGGCGACACAATACCGCAGATAAAACGCTCCGTCTGGGCCATCGAGCATCAATACTGCCGCTGTCCGGTAGATTAACGACCCGGTGACCGTGGAGGAAACTACTGCGGGATATAAACCGTTCAAACGGCAGGATTAGTTCAGATAGCTCAGGTAGACAAGTAGAAATTACCCACCATGTTGGATCGGCCTGGTAGAAGAGGACGATCAGACTTCCGGTGGAAGTTTAAAGCCGCAGGCGGAAGCTGAGCCCCGAGAGAAGCTGCTGCCGCCGCTGCAGCGCCCCCTGCGGCGGGAGGGGGGCACTACAACAACAAATACCACAACCACTGCCGCTGCAACTACTACTGCACCTACTACTGCAATTACTGCATGTGGACAGTGTAGAAATACTCAGATACAAGTCAAAAATGGCCCATTTCAGAATGTTAAATATGGTATTATGGGATTAAAATGATTGATTATTTATGTGCTCATCACTTTAATGTTGCGGTTGGTAAAGGTAGAGCTCCTTATAGTTTTTAATTACTTTACACTGCTGGGTAGTTAAATCTATAATAATACAACATAATCTAGGTAAAATTGGAAACCAGTAAAATATCAAAGTATTTCTTCCACCTCTGGATGCACACTAAGCACCAACAGTTATTTATAAAAGTTAAATATTTACATGTCATCTGTGTTTCACTGGTGGTTCAGGTTGGAGGCTGGAGTTCTCCATCTCATCAGTGATGTTGGGAACTATCAGCATTAATTCATGTAAAACGTCTGTGTGATAATTGTCAGTAAATGCTGAAAATTCACGTTGTGTCCAAACAAAACTCTCAAATCTCAGTTGGGAGTTTTTACTGAAGAGAGAAAAGCAAAAATCAGACCTGAAAGCTTTTATTACTCAGATTTATTGCAGAAATTCATTCTCAGTGATCTTTGTACAACAGTCATCTCTGTGCTCGGAGGAATAACAGACTTCAACATGTGACGTATGGAAATATTCCCAGAATATCAGATGTGGTTGGGTTTGGAGGGAAAGCAGTTAATTTCCCTTAAAGCTAATTATGCAACAGAAGTTGAACTTCCCATAATACCTCAACCACTTGAAGGTTTTTGGTCGATGCTGAAATAACTTTAAGGAGAGAAAAAGGATTTTTTAAAATACATCAAAATGTTATAAAAATAAACAGACAGACTGTCGCCCTGAAGGAGAGAATAAAGTCTGTTTTCTGTTCGTCCTGGTGTCTCTGTCATCGTCTTCTGTCTCAAATTAAACAGAACTAAATATAATTAATATACAATCTCGGCAAACATACAAATACACTCATCGTTTGACTACATTCATGTGAACAGATTTATTTATCCTGTGAAATCCGATGCCAGCCACTATCGTCTACAGCCGTCTAATTTACAGTGTTTTTACAACAGTATCAGCGTCAGGAGTCCGTGTTAACTATACAGGTTCAGTCTATTCTATAGGAAGTGCTTTATTTTAAAGGGACAGTCCAACATTTTGGCAGCCAGATGAGAAGATGGATGTCCTGTACAGAGACACTGCAGGAAGTGGTGCTTAGCCTAGCTTAGCACAAAGACTGGAAACAGGGGAAAACTGCTAGCACAAAAATAAAAAATACACCTTCTGACAACCAGCGGTGGAAAGTAACTAAGTACACTTACTCAAGTTCTGTACTTCAGTACAATTTTAAAATGTATGTACTTTACTTGACATTTACATTTCACTTTATGCTTCTTTCTACAGTCGTACTTTTTAATCAAATACATGACAGCTTTAGTTACTTTGCAGTTTCACATTTATAATACAAAATTTAATCATCATAAACACTTTTACTTTTGGTACTTTATGTACATTTTGCTGCTAATACTTTTGTAGTTTCAAGTAAAATTTTGAACGCAGGATTTTTGCTTGTAACAGTATTTCTACACTGTGGTGCTGCTTCCTGCAACATGTCTCACTTTAAGACACTTTGACCTGAGCTAAGGTAAACCCGTCCCAGAACTTTCACTGTACAGGACGCACAAAAATTCAATTTATATCCATCTTCAACAGTTGTACAGTACCTTAACTACAACAGTTACGTTTATGTTTGTTAAAATAATCTACCACTGATCTTCTTTTCAATGTCTTACAATAAATTGACCAAAAACAAGCAGAAAGGCCCCTTGAATGTGAATTTTGAGTTTCCTTCATTGGCCCACACACTGCACTCAAAGCTAAAGCAGGCTTTTCCCAACATTTGAGGCCCCAAATTTTTCCACATCAGTCGGTAATGTAATCATTTGATATATTACACATTTGTTTAGAGACTTTGAAAGGGGCCTGTTGAAGAATAATTTTTTTGTCTTGAATATCTGTTGTGGTCAATGTAAAACTCTTGAAGCTCTTAAGGAAACTAATGAATCTACAGCAACCGGTTTGATGTCTCAGGTCAACGGCAAAATGTAATTTTAGTATTTATTTATTGTGTCTTTGTTTGATTAAACATTGAGCATTTCCTGGCCTGAGTCTAACAAAGCTTCAGATTAAGTGTCGACAAGTTACGATAACTTTACATGCACATCGCACAAAGTGAACAACACTGACTGCTGTCAATACGGCCCACCAGACTGTGAGCCTTACGTGTAAATGAAACTTACTTAACAGTATTTTTATTTATACTTACCATAAATTTGTACATTACTGTGGATGCACCCAGATATGCTCCATCCAAAGTATCAGATTGGCTGGATTTCTAAAGTGTTGAAGTGTTGAAATAGAAATGTGCAGTAATGTGAAAGGCAAGAGCAGCTTTGTGCAGGAAATCAGGGTAAAATTCTTAAAGGGAAACGCACACTTTAGTTGTATTTTTTTGGACTGAGCATCTCTTTAGCGGCTGGTATCTTAATGTATAACATGAGTTCAGAAACTAAAGTGCTCTACAGTAGAAACTATGGCCTTCCTTTCCTGTATAACAGACGCGATTTGCCGCTTTGCTTGTGAAAAAGTGCAAATAAGAAGCTGAGAACTTTGCATATCGTCGACAACACACTCCTGAAATCAGATTATCTGATTCTGCGTTCAGCCTGCAGGAGCCTCTGTGATGCGTTGTCATGGTAACGGCAGAGGCACCAGCACGTCCACGTAGCTGACGGGGAACAGTCCCGTCCGGCCGCCCAGCGCGCCCTCGTACCAGTTGGGGTCGACCTGATTGGTGAGGACGATGACGTCGCCCTCGTTGAAGTCCAGCTCGCCCTGGTTGTTTGGGTGGAAGGGGTACATCGCCCGGCAACAGGGCTGATCCAGGACCAGCTTACTGTCAGCTGGGCGAGAGACACCCAGACAGACAGAGAGAGAGGGGGGGTACTGTCTGAAAACCCTTCCAATAAAGCATAACTCTCACTCTGTTTGTGGATGTCAGTATTTTCTTACCGTAACAGGAGACGGGGCTGCCGGGTCGGGACGGTAACACTGTGAACTGCTCTCCTGTCACACGAAGATGTGCAGGAAAAAAAGTCAAAATCTTACACAATTAGATATTTGTTTCCAGAGAAATGTGAAAGTGAAATAATGTTGTGAATAGGAGTAACCTGAGGGAACTGTAGGTGTGACAGGCGGCTGGTGGTAAAATCTGATGCTGCCGTTGTGTTCGCTTCTGATTCGGGTCTTTTTGGGCCTGAACCGTCGCTCTGGTTTGTTACTGGCAGCAGTCAGTCTGTTCCCAACATACACAGAACATTTAAAACCTTATGTAACACTCTGAGAGTCTGCAGCCATGCTCGCAGCTCTGACGCTGCACTCAGACACAGTTAGTGTAGCTCAACACAGAGTACAGGCTAGATTGCTACGGTTAATTTGGTGTGGGTATTCGTGGTCACCCGAGGTGGAATCGAGACACGTGACAGGTGTTGAACATGGGCTCACCTGGCCTGCAGGTTGCCATGGAAACCCAGCAGGATGCGGTGGGCGCTGCGGTGAAAGTCCAGCAGTGCAGCGACCAGAGCCGCCAGACGGCCGAGCTGATCGACCTGCAGGAGGAAACATCAGGGCGGCCGTCAGTTTCTCTGATGGTGTTTTGGGAGAAATAATCACTTTTTAAAAACATGCACTCGTCAGTCTTTTCGTGTCCATCACAAACAGTTTCTCAGATGCAGGTGCAGTAATTACATTCTGGTTCAAAGTAAAGGAACTGTGCATCTTTCTGCTCCAATCTGACATTTATTAACAACGGAGCTGCAGCTCTTTACTCAGACCGCATCACAGCTGCACAGGGAAGAGAAAACTGGGCTCACAGATATCAGAAATGTCTCAGCAGTTAATTTATGGAGGCGCAAAAATGGAGGTCTTATCTTATAATTAGAATAATAATTACAAATTCTCATCATGATGAGAAAGGTTTAAGGTGGTTATCAATCATCACCGTTTGAGAAGATTTCCTCTTTGGTTTGAGACAGTGAGAGATATTAATATGAGTCATGTGGATGGATTTATTACTATCATTATTATCGTGTCAACGTTGAACAGACATATAAAATCTTTGGAGTTGTTGAGGTGGAAAACACTCTGACCTGCTCCAAGTCGCAGCTTAACGTGTACGAGACGCTTCATGGACATAAAATATCAGTTGGTAACAGCTATCGAAATAAACCAGTAAAGTACGAGGGCTGATACAGCAGTAACTCCTAATCAGGTCACAGAAGGCACTGCAACACTTGTTGCCTCCTAATTACAAGATCTTTTCTCGTAATTACGAGATCTTTTCCTGTAATTATGAGATACAGAGTTATAATTACTCTATACGTTTTTTTTTTGAGGGGGGGTGAATGCAACGCCATGGACACAGGAAAGACAGGATAACAAAAACCATCAGTTCATAAAAAAGTTTTTTACTGGATTTATATGCGTAATGCACTCGTATTTGTGGTAGGAAAGAGGTTTGATTTTGTTGTTTTTATCTGTTAATTATCAATATGTATCAGCCTATAAACACACTGAGGTGTTTCAGGGAGTCATTTCAAGTGTCCCATTGAATCAAAGTAACCAAAGACGTCCGGGCACCAGTCAGACAGACCCACAGAGTTCAGTCCTGCTACAGCTGGAGGACATGAGGTGACTGTGAGTCTGTACATGTTTACAGGCCAGCAGTACAACAGGATGTGTGATGTGGTTAAAGCTCTAGATTATGAAATATATCTGGTAACTAGAGCTCATCCGTAAGGTTTGAGGTTTGTTTGAGGTATAAATTTAATAATGTTGACACATATTGTATTTCCTGTCTGCAGCTGGAGGAGTTTGATCCCCTTTCAGATGTGTGTGCCACAGTTATTGATCCTAACCCTCAATATTCGGGCTGATCCCCAGAGTCTGATTCTCCTCACTAGAAAAAGGAGCAGCACCATTTACTGGACGTATCATGTATGTGTGTATGGGACGGTTGATTCAATAAAGATAAAATAATAATCTCAGAGACTCGATGCATCTGTGCACAGTGTTGAAGGGATTTCAGCTCATTATTCTCAGACTCACGTCGCTCTGCAGCAGGATGAACATGCTCCGCTCTGCCAGCTCTTTGGAGGTGATGAACTTGTCCCAGGCCTGTCGGACCTCCTCCGCTGGGACTTTCCCTCTTCGTCTCCTCTTGTAGTCAAAGTCCAGCCGACGGCCGTTCAGCTTCTTCAGCTGGTACTGAGGAACCAATCAGAACATATAACAATATTCAGATTACTGAATATTTGAACTCGTTCATTTTCCAATTATATTCTGTGTACGATGATTCAATGTGGACTTGTAAAAGATTACTTTTGATTCTTATTAATTAGATTTTTGTGTATTTTTGGGGTGAGTGAAACCTCCAGCCTCACCAGTTTGAACATCAGTCTTTGTCTTAGGTTCTCATTTTACTTGTGTGATTTTCTTTTGTACAGTTTGTATGAGGACTGTTAGAGGAGCCTCAGATCAAGAATTTAATTGCCAACGACTTGTAGCTTCACTGTAGTTGTTGTGCTTATGATAATAAAGAACTTGAAAGTTGAGCCTCCTCTCACCCTGATCTCCTTCAGCTCCGTGTTATGGAGGTCCTGCAGAGGGTCGATGAAGGTGCGCTTGACGTTGACATCCAGAGTGTCCCTGGCCTGAGCAACCTGCTGCAGAGCTTCACCCACACCGGTCAGAGCCCCGCCTGGACGACCAGAGGACCAATCAGAGGACAAGAGGACGAACGTACAAAGAAAAAACAGAAAAAAGAGAAGGAGTCAAAAATAAACAAGTCAACACTGGAAACCTGTTTTGTTGAAGTTTGCACATTTCTGCAGCGCAGAGTTCTGAGGACCGAGTTTCTGATTATTCTCTGTCTCAAATAAATGCCACCCGAAAACAATCTACTCTGAAACACTGAGACAACATTATTTGTATTTGCACAAACAGGCCTGGAATAAAAACTTAAATATACTAAAACAAACATTCAAAAGTTAAAGTTATTCATCTATAAAAACATGACAGGTCATGTGACTACATGTTTAAGGTCACATTTTCCTCCATCTTTGGCTGTTACCATGGAAACACGGCTTTTATCTGGGCCCGGCGGCATCGAAATCGACATCGTACCGAATTCAGAGGCAGCTCCGAGCTCCTGGCCGTACTGCAACATGCAGTCTCCCAGCATGCCCTCTGTCTGCGGGTACCCTGTGGACTTCCCCTGTCCTCGCATCCTGGACACGGTGTTGAGCATGCTCAGTTTGGCTCTGTACGCTGTGGAGACACAGACACGTCCGCTTCATGCAGGAACAGTTTCATGTTTCTCATTAAAGCGTTCCTGACTGGCCGGACAGGTGATTCTCAGTACCTGGGTTCGGCTGGAGGAACTCTGTTGTTCTGGACAGCAGCTCGACCAGCAGAGAGTGGATCACTGCAACACTCTGACAGAAACACATGGGGGGGGGGGGCAGTCAGCTGGTGGACAGCTGTATGAGCACAGTGAACACTTACATTCACAGTTTTACCTTCTCCATCTTCAGGAAGTCTTCATCCATCTTTGTTCCCTCAGCTCCCATCAGCCTCTCGTTCAGCAGCTGCGGGGAGAGTTGTGGAAGTATTAACATGATTTTATCAGTAATCAATAACGGTGATAGTAGCAGTAGTGGGCTACTATCAGTCACATAACTACTACATTATATTATGTAATATAACAGATCATTTCTGTACTTTAACTCACTATTTCAAAGCTTCTACAGAGAAGTATTTTTACATTTACTAAAGCAGACCAGGAGGCAGCATGACAGCAGTATGATCTGAGCTGTGGTGACAGTATCAGGTGGTGGAAGTAATACATGCAGTAGTAGAAGTAGCAGGTGTAGCAGTGATCAATAGTACAACTAATACGTTAACAGCAGTATTATCAGGAGCAGGTCTGCAGGTGGAAACGTGTTAAAATGATGATGTTGTCATTTATCTTTGATGTGATGGATCGATGTGGATGTGGTGGAGGCCCTGTGTCGCAGTAAAACCTCACCCAGAAATCCTCCCCTTCCCCCCCACATTTAACAAAACACGAGTCCGGTTTAACCCGGCTCGGCCCGGTTGGTCCCGGTTACCTGGCTGGCCTTGTGGAGCTGCTTCTTCATCCCGGAGACAGACATCCTGACCGGACCGGACACAAACACCGGCGGGCCGGCCGGAGATCAGCGGAGCTGCCGCCGGACACCGACAGGCTCCATCCCGTCTGAGAGGCTCCGTCCCCCGCAGAGACTCGCTGCTCCGCCCCGCCGGCTGGAGCCACCGCGACCTGCTCCGCTTCTCTTAATTCTTACTTTAGTTTCCGGTTCTCATCAATAAGATTCATCATTATTAATTTTATTATCAAAGCTTTATGTGCAGGCACGTAGGTTTATTACAGGCGCTGCCTTATTTATTATGATTATCATTTCTTCAGATATAATGTTGGGTTTAGTTTTATATAATTTATTAGTATATTAGCCTAAAGATTTATTATTATTATTATTATTATAACAGAGTGTTTTTACAGCTTTTACTGTTATTTAGTCATCATTTTTTATTGATCTAATTATCAATTACTGTATATTTGGATTCATTATTAGAAGGTATGTTACAGATATAGGATTTTTTTTTCATTAAAATATTAAAGTGAAAATGAACTGATTAAAATGTATATAATGGGTTATAATATGTATATTGTATGTATATCATAGATTTACCTATTTAATTTATTACACACTTAAACGCTCTATTGTAGTTTATTTGTAGCCTGCTGCCTTCAGGTGTTGGTAGAAATGTTGGATTTGTGAGCTGTGTGTATATGAATGACAGAGCAGTGAACTTCACTTGAACTGTTATAGAGACTAAAATGTAATAAAAGTTATGAAGAATAAAATGTAATAAAAGAAAGTGAGGAATGATTTGCCTCTTTTTATTAAGTTATAGAACTATCTTTTGTTTCACCAAATCCCTTCAAATGTTTTTGTCTTTTTGTTTTCATATTTTTATTAATTTCCACTCACTATCTTTTAGTGTTAAATTGAATAATTGCATCACGTTACTGTTTTCGCCTGATTTCAGGTTTCTGACTTCATTTCCCATGAGCAGTAGCGCCATCCTCCGGTCACATGACTGTGGCTCCGCGTCACATGTCAACATGGCCGCCGCCGTCTCCAGCGAACATTTTAACAACTTACAGCTTCTTCTGAAGGTATTGATCCATCATATATCGACACGTTTTAAACTCTCGGCGTTTAACCGGAAACGGGATCTGTCGCTTTTCTTCTTGTAGTTTTTATTAATGAACATTAGAAAGAGTTTAAATTAGCCTGCGAGCATAGCATCAGTCAGTCCAACCCGCTGCGCTAAAAGCTCCTTTACTTCAAAGTATGAACGTTTTATCAGCTACATGCATGGATATATAAAGAGAGTGTAGTAAAAGTATTAAAGTAAAGAGTTCCTGTCAGTGTTTTATTATCTCTACGAGGAGGAGGAGGAAGAGGAAGAGGAAGAGGAAGGGCCATAACATGGAAATACTCAAGTAAAGTACAAGAACCTCAAATGTGTACTGAAGTCCAGGACCTCAAAGATCTTCAGTTTTTAGTGAAATGAAAGAGAAAAGCTGATCATATGACCACAGAGTCTCCAGCTGTGTACATGATGATGATGATGATGATGATGATGATGTTGTCGTTGTCTTCGTCTCTCGAGGCTCCGTCTAAAGACGCAGTGAGGGACGTGTGTGTTCAGAGTCACAGAGGGCCGAGCCGCCGGCTGACAGAGACCACGGCAGCTACACTCAGCATCCCTGCAGCCCAGGCTGCTCAGGTAACACACACACCTGGACGTGCCCAGGTAACACACACACCTGGACGTGCCCAGGTAACACACACACCTGGACGTGTTGGTGCTCAGGTAACACACACACCTGGACGTGCCCAGGTAACACACACACCTGGACGTGCCCAGGTAACACACACACCTGGACGTGTTCAGGTAACACACACACCTGGACGTGTCACCACAAATAAATTCTAGCAATAAATAAGCAACAGTAGATTCTACATAAAGAATAATATCTGTTAGAGATAAATAACAGTAAAACTGAATAAATAAACTTCACGCTGACGATGCTGATGATGATGAGGACGATGACGATGAGCAGCAGACCGTCACCTGAACAGATGACCTGTGTGTGTCTTCCCTCCAGCTGGTCCGGTCTCTCCACGTTCTGTCTCACCACGTCGTCTTCCACAGCCTCAGCTCTCCGGAGCAGATCCTCGCTCTCTTCCCCGAATCGTTCCACTCCAGCCTGAAGAACCTGATCACCAAGATCCTGCTGGAGAACAGGTCGGCATTACTGATTCCTCTTCTTCCTATTGGTTGGCTGAATATGACGCTGTAATGACATCACATGTCTTCCTCTGATGTTTTTCAGTCCAACATGGAGGACGGAAGCTCTCAGTGATCACAGTGAGTCCAGATTCACATCATTCACATCTTTATCTTCAGGTAGTGCTGCTGCCGTGTGTGTGTGTGTGTGTTTGTGTTAGGCTCTAAACTGTGTGTGTGTGTGTGTGTGTGTGTGTACAGTCTCCCTCCCCCAGCTGAAGGAGTTGGACTGGAGAGTCGACATGGTGACCGGCTCGGACTCGGTCAGTCGTTTGTCCGTCCCGACCTGCCTGGTGCAGCTGAAGGTGGGTCCCAACCACAGACTGTAAACAGGAAGTGGACGCGGCCGCCGTGACGTCACCCGTCGGTTTGTCGACTGGCGCCTTGAAGCCTCAAGTTTGGCATTTTTGGCCGTCGCCATCTTGGTCCCTGCTGGCCGTTAGACAGAACGCAGCTTTAACTTCCTTCACAAAAAAGTCTCTCAATAATATATATTTCCTTTAGTATCTCGATCATTCATCAGCCTTTCGAAGGAGATGTCCCCCATGTAAACAGCATCACACCTGAAAGGTTTTAGACAAACTGACTTTAAAGGAATACTCCTTACTGCTGCTGTAATCTGATCCTGTAGTCAGTTTGTTACTGGTCATAATCTGTGTGTGTGTGTGTGTGTGTGTGTGTGTGTGTGTGTGTGTTTTCAGATGGACGATCCGTGTGCGTCAGCAGGCGGTGAGTCGGTTTCCGCGGTGACGGTGGAGCTGAGCAGGGAGTCTCTGGACACCATACTGGATGGACTGGGACGCATCAGAGACCAGCTGTCTGTGGTTGCTGGGAAATAAAGACCCCCCCCCCTCCCCGACGCACCTGATTGGCTTGTTGGTATCATGACATCACAGCTCTCACAGACGGACTCTGATTGGACAGAAGCTGCCGATGTTAAAGATCTTCATGTTTGACGACTTCATGCCACAAACTTTGATTATTTGTTGTTTTCTGCTGGAAGTTCCTCGTCAGGATGAAAAATATTTAGTTGTTGAAAATGCAAAAAAAAACCGACAACTTTACAATTGTTTGTGTCATACTATTTACTTTTGATGGACATTGGTCATTTTTTTAGATATTTTGTATTTTGAATAATTAACCAAAAGAATAATTAAAGGGTCCAAGTATGAATGTGAAAATAACTACAGTGTCATAGATATTATGCCTAAAACTCCAGATATTTGTTTCCTTATTCACATTCACTAATATGAAAAAATAAACTTTTCAGTTGTATTGTGTGGAAGCAAATTTCCTTTTACATTAAAAAATACAAATACTCTTACTTTTAATTATAAGTTACTAGTTTTACCCAAGAATGTTAATTCTTCTACAAAACAGAAGACTTGTTTATGCAATTTAACAGCTTTTGTTAAGATGAAAAGATTTTGAAAACAGTAATTTATCATCGAACCAGCTGAAAACTGTTTTCTAAAAGGTACAGGAAAGAAAATCATGGAGCATTAAAAACACATCAATAAGACAACAAATGCAGCATTTCGTCCTGTTTGTTTGGTAAAAACCTGAGCGAGCAGCTGTTACAGGAAGTTACTGAACCTTTCTAAACATGAAACTTTATATCTGAGGTGTTTTTAAAGATTTATGTCTTCAGTAGGAACCAATGAGCTGAGAGCTGACAGACAGGAAGTCAGACCGTATTAAGAGACGGACCAACATGTTGTTAAAATATGAGAAACACTTGAACAAACAGGATGTTGTGGAGTCTTCATCATTACCACAAAGCATCCTGTTACCTTCAAACACCACAAAACAACGAGCGTTTGGTCCTCAGTCTTTATTCTGTCAGTTTATAACGTGATCACGGTTCAATACTCCTGATCAGATACTCAATACTCAGAATCTCACAGCTTCATTATCAAAAATACATTCAGAAAATACAAAGTCGACTCTGTCACGTCCACATTAGTGCATCAGCTCCGAGTGAAACGCTAAACGTTTGTCCTTTTACAGCTGAGACTTTAAGGTGTCTGAGTGAGTTACAAACACTGATCACACGTCATCGAGATCAATACTGTTCGATCATTTCCATGAAAATACAGCAAACGTTCTGAGCCAGAACACATCAACTCATCCCTAAAACAAAGATTAACTGTTCATCTGAAGCTATAGATGAAAACAGTGAGAGTTAGTATGATGGGGTTTAATTCATCGGTAGATTAACGAAGGATCTGGTAAAGAAAGTAGATCCTAAATCTTAATTAATACTATAAAACATCCTGATCACAGCTCCAGCTCCTTAAAGGTCTGGATTTGAACACAGAGGTGCTGAAGCGTTCACAGTTAAAGCTCCCGGACTTTGAAAGTACTTTCCTGAGGACATCAGGGCTGAAAATGGTTTCTTCTAACAAAAAAAAAACTTTTTTAAATTGTTTTTCAGTGAATTACTTTTGTTTTAAAAAAGCGATTTATACTTTAGAAATGTTCTGTTAACTGTATTTTTATGCTACAGGACGAATAGTTTTCAATGTACTTATGGGTATGTGAGTATTATAATCATTATTAAAGACAGACTTGGAAAATGTGAATCTGTCCTTTAAAGTTGAATAAATCATCATATCATCAGTTATTAAAGGACCATTCAGGTGCTTTTACTGCACTTTCTGTGTCTAACCGTGTGTGTGTGTGTGTGTGTGTGTCCTCAGGATGGTGGTAGGACCTGAATCCCGTCCATGTCCAGCTGCACTGAGTGGACACTGAAGTCTCCCAGACCCTGAAAGACATCAATTATCACCACGGTAACTAATTAATGAAGCATCACCAGAGTAACAGACAACCAGCAGTTTACTGAACACAGTGAAGTCAAGTTTAAATGATCAAATATTCCCACCACGATCAGACACTGAACGCATCACGGAAACATGTAAACAATCTGTATTTTTCTGTGAAGTTTATTTCTTGTATTACATTTTTTAGCATTTTAAACTGAGATTCTTTTGTAATGTATTAATTCATTTGTGTTTGCTTTATTGTACTTTTACTTTAGTGTACAAGTTTTACTGGTTTGTGAATTTATTCTTGCTCCTTGTGAGGACAGGGGACGGGGATTTAATAGTAATTTTATTTCATTTCTTTTTTTCTGTGTTCATGTTTTTTATTATGTTCATGTTACTGCGTCTTTGGACTGTTTAAAAAGTTTAAAAAAAACGATTTAAATAAAAGTTAATTCAAATCTGATTCACAAACCAATCATGGTCTAAAACACAGGCTGCCTGTCCAACATTTAAACACCAGCACCAGGAAACATTAGGGACTTTGATTTAGTTGTTTTCTAGAGAATTGTTGTGTTTTTACAGGATCCTCACTTCGGTTTGTATCCACAGAGGAACCCAGCTGGATGTTTGGTGTTGTACGTGACAGCTGCGGATTAAAGAGACGACACTGACAGTACGTGAGGTTTGATGTGTCGATCAGCTGCTCACCGGCGTGTTGTTGAGGACCTGCAGCACCGCCCGCCGCTGTCGAGGCTCCCGGGTCAGCAGGTAGAGGAAGCCCCCCCCTCCGGCCCCGGCCAGGCTCTGACCCAGGACCAGCGGCCTCAGGGCCTCCATCATGGCCCTCACCGAGGCCGGCTCGCAGCCAGGAGCCATCAGCTTCTTCTGCTGCCACGAGCGGTCCAGACACACGCCCAGTCTGGCCAGGGAACCTGCGGGGGGGGGGGGGGTTAAGTATCAGCTACATGTCCCCAAAGTAATGATGTTTCTGGATTAATATTCCTGCTGCATTCATGTATCTGTTGCATTTTACTGCAAAGTTGAGCTCATTTTAACTTTTATATCCTGGTAGTTTAATCTGCAGCAATGCATCATGGTCTATAAGATCAGCACGTGTTTGTAGCTATATAACCTCAGTGGCGGTGATCGGTCTCACCGTCTGAACAGGATCTGGCACATTCCTCCGAGTTGGCCACCAGCTGCTGGGCGTTCTGGACCATCGAGGGCAGGCGGCTGTACCAGCTCCGCACCACGTCCTGCAGACAAAACCACAAGACGGTCCGACATGCACGACACAGGATCCAGCTCGCCTCTACAGACAGAACGCTGCTGTAGAAGACTAATGATCTGATTTTACATGGTTTGTTCTGCTTTGGAAAGATCATTAAAGGTTTAAACCACCTGTTTTAAACAGAATGACAGTCTATAATAATAATAAATAATAAATAATAAATAAACACAGGTAGTGAGGCTGCAGACGGGCAGAAGGACCGACCTGCAGCAGGTTGCGAGCCAGGCGAGTTTTGCCGGTGTACACCAACAGGAGGTGGTGCTCCAGAGAAACCAGGAAGTCCTCTGGAGGATTGAGGCGCTCCACCTCCACCTGCAGGGGCAGAGACGCTCTGGAGCGACCCACCTTGACTCCACCCACCAGACCCCCCACCTGATCCTGCCAGCCTCCACCTGGAGAAGAAGAAGAAGTTCAGTCCAATACCAGTCGATCCTACTATTCTGATACTCGACGCCAAACAGGAAGAAAGTTTAAGGAAATCAGAAGAACTTCTGTAAAGAAAAGAAGAACCTGTGGTGAGGATCTGCTCCAGGTAGAGGACGGCGTGGATGAGAGAGTCTGTGTCGTAGGTGCGACCGGTACACCTGTAGACCGCAGCCAACAGCGCCCCCGCCAGGATGCTGCTGGTACCTGCAGGACAACAACCGGTCAGCCTCCACCCGTCTCCCAGGGCCGCTTGATATTGTTTCATGACTCGTGCAGTTTTTGGTTTCTCACCCAGTCCAGATCCGGTGGGCAGCACCGACCAGCTGTGGAGCTCCACGCCTCCACCCCACTGCTGCATCAGCTGATCCCCCAGAGGACGCTGGGAGGAGAGAGACACCAGCCCGCTGCACACACACACCGCCTTCAGCAGGGCTCCTGTCACACACACACACACACATGAAGACTCCCTTCGCTCATCCTGTTTACTGATCTAGTATTAATGTCCTACCCGGCGCGTGCGGCTGACAGTAGTCCCTCAGGTCGTCCAGGCTGTCACACGCCGTCTCCGTGGAAACCCCGCTGTCCCGCCCTCCAGTGCAGCTGACCAGCAGGAGGCGGGGCTCTCTGATGCGGCGAGCTCGGGCTCCGATAGGACGCTTTCCATCGACCCTCACCGCCACGTTGGTCACAGAGCCGCCGTGCTCGAAGGCGATGGGCGGAGTGTCACTCCAGCCGCCTGAAACACAAAGACGCCGCTGATATCTGATTAGGGAAGTGTAATGTTTGGTATTAATGATCTGAATCTGCAAAGTAAACGACTCACCTGCCAGGTCGAGTCTGGCCGGACACTCCACTTCCTGCCACTCCTCAAGGGGCGGGACCCCGCCCTGGCCAATGGAGATGAACCTCTGCGACGACATCACAGCCTGTCGTAGGAGCACCTGGCCGGCGCCCTCGTAGTGCCGAGCCGCCCGAACCAGCAGGTCCGGCCTGCGGGGGGGAAATAAACAGATAATCTTCCACCAAAAAAACACGGACAGAAAACCCCCCCAGAGAGCGACGCTCACCTGCTGAGCCAATGATCTCGCTGCGTTGCCAGGGCGCTGACTCCGCCCCTCAGGTTACCCTCCTCCAACAGGAAGTAGGCGGAGCTCCAGGCTTCGTTAGCGGCCGGTCCGCTCCTCAGCCCTCCCCTCCCCTCCGCCATGCACACCAACACGTCAGCGATACAGGAGAGACAGCGAGCGGCCACACCCAGCTCGCCGCCTGACTCCGCCCCCTGATCCCCGCTTCCTGCTGCAACTGAAAAAAAACAGGAAACAGGATGTTGAACAAATAAACAGGAAACTGAGTTTTACCTGATCAGTTTGGGAACTTTTATTATTATTGACTTGTTGTTGTCGGACCTGTTCTGCTTTGATCATTTCTCACGTCTGCTTTATTGTTGGACGTTATTTTAAAATATGAATGAAGAAATTGTTGGAAAAAAAAACTCACACAAAGTTTCCTCAGTAGCTTTTGTGGCGCTTTCAACAGATCACATGATCTTCCTCAGTGGTTAACTAATGAGACCTTGAGGTCTCAAGTTGTTTCACTTTGTCTAAAGATATATATAAATATATATGTACAATAAACACGAAGGAGTAAAAGAAGAAGTGCAAATGTCACGAAACAGAAACATAAATATAAAAAAATATATATAAAATAGGAATAGAAATATTTACAATGAGGAATAAGACAGATTATTATTAAAATATGTGCAATATATGTTTTTAAAATGAAAAACTGTACAGTTTGTGCAGGAAAGGAACAGTTATGAGTCATATATTATTATTAATATTCACATACTGAGGTCCGTAAATAACTTTTCATTGCTGATTAATCTGATTATTAATTGGATATTTTTTCCGATTAATCCCTGAATTCTGTGGTTTCTGAATGATGATGATTGTTGGATGTCGACTCACTGGTGTCGAGGGTTTCCAGCAGCGCCCCCTGCTGGCCGCCCAGCACCGCCGCCCTGAAGCAAGGCAGCAGGCAGCCGTCTGAGCGCCTCCTCAGGGCGTCCGTCGCTCGCCTCCTCCCCGCCAGGAACAGTAACTCCTCCCTCCACTGCAGCTCCGCCTCCTGCTGGGTGAGTGACATCACCTCCTTCAGAGACAGCCTCCACGCCTCCCTCCACCTCCGCAGACAGCCGGCCCCCCCCAGCAGCCAGCCAACGCCTCCCTCCAGACCCACGGCGCCTCCTCTGGGGTGGAGGACCGGGAAGAGACGAGCCTCCAGGAGGGATTGCTGTTCTCCTCTGACCCACAACTCCTCTGGCCTGAGAGGAGAGGAGAGGAGAGGAGGAGAGGAGAGGAGAGGACAAGAGACAGGAGGAGAGGAGGAGAGGAGGAGAGGAGGAGAGAGGAGGAGAGGGGAGAGGAGAGGAAGCAAGGAGGAGAGTGAGAGGAGGCGAGAGGAGAGAGTCTAGACAGGAAGTGAATTTAAAGATCAAAGATCAGGTCTTACTGGATTCCTGTTCTGCTGTAGAAGAGACTCCAACTCTGGTTGAGAAAGGAGGCGCAGCTGTCATCAGGGGAGGCCTGAGGAGGAGGAGGAGGTCAGAGAGGAAGGACAGACAGATTCACATCTTCATGCTTCAGTTCTCTGGTTTCTGACTTTGGGAGGTGATCATTAATAATCAATAACTCTGTGATGTGAGATGAGATTCTGGTGATTTTTAATTACAGACTTTTAATATTTTTACATTTGATGATCAATATATTCAGTTTACAGAGTTTTATCTGAACATTAATTTGTTTTCTTTGCCCCTAATGTTGCCTGTTTTATAACTTCTTTCACCTGCCGCTTCCCTCTTTACTTCTCTTAGTGAAGCACTTTGTAAATTCTGCTTTATAAATAAAGTTTTTGGTTGTTTAAAGTAAAAGACTTTGTGTTGTTTACCTGCAGGTCGTCCTGCGCTCCGATCACCGTGTAGACGTTCAGCTTCAGCTCCCCCAGCCCAATGCGATGTCCCTGGATGATGATGTCATTGGCCAGCTCCAGCTGCCGGAGACGCTGTGATGTCATCAGCTCGAGACCCGACAGTAAACAACCCGTCGGGACCTCCAGAGGACCCTGGTGGAGAGGTCAAAGTCACTCCTTCACAATGCTTGTTGTGTCCAACCGACAGTCCGCCACCTTCATCTTAAACTCCTCACCTGTAGGTGGCAGTGTTGCACCACGGCTCCGGTCGCCACGGCAACGCCTCCCTCCAGGATGCTGTTGATCACTCGGCCTCCTTCGTCCACCTCGCTCTCTCTCTGAGGGGGAAACAGGAAGCTGGGCGGCATTAGTGGAACTGTGGTGGGAACTGAGGACCTGATTGGGGACAGTTTAATGGCGAAGCGTGCTGAGGGAACAGGAAGTGTCACCTGGATGTGAGACAGCGTGTTTCTGTCTGACCAATCACAGCTCAGGCGCTCCACGTGCTGCTTTCCAGACAGAGTCAGGTAGTCATAGCGACCGCCGGGGACGTACGCTGTCAGGACGAGAGCCACGTACAGGTGAGACAGACAGACAGGTGAGACAGACAGACAGGTGTAAAGAGACAGACAGACAGGTGAGACAGACACACAGGTGTAAAGAGACAGACAGACAGGTGAGACAGACAGACAGGTGAGACAGACACACAGGTGTAAAGAGACAGACAGACAGGTGAGACAGACAGACAGGTGAGACAGACAGACAGGTGTAAAGAGACAGACAGACAGGTGAGACAGACACACAGGTGAGACAGACAGACAGGTGTAAAGAGACAGACACACAGGTGAGACAGACAGACAGGTGTAAAGAGACAGACAGACAGGTGAGACAGACACACAGGTGAGACAGACAGACAGGTGTAGACAGAGACAGGTGAGACCCCCACCCAGTGTGAGTGGCGTCCCCCTCAGGATCCTCCACAGCTCCGTCCTGCCGCTCCTCACCGACGCCCCCTGAGGTCCAACAGCAGAACTGCAGCCGGCTCGCTCCTCGCTCACAAACTGGTCCTGGGTCAGATCTGAGCAGAGACACTTCAGGACGTCCAGGAACAAGGACACCTGAGCAGAGACCAACACGGAGGCATGAGACAGACAGACAGACAGACAGGAAGTGACAGACAGACAGACAGGAAGTGACAGACAGACAGGTACCTGGAGGGGCGGAGCTCCAGAGTCCAGGCCCAGGTAGGTGCAGCCGTCCAGAGGAGGAGTGACATGAGTCTGCAGTAACTTCTCTGAGACAGACCTGCTGAAGAAGACTGGACCAGACACCTGCAGAGAGACAGACAGACAGACAGATAGACAGACAGACAGACAGGCAGACAGACAAGCAGATAGACAGAGACAGAACGATTCTGGAGTGTTAGTTCTTTATATAAAATAAGAACATTTATTAAATATAAATCAGGTTTTCTTATAGAAGCTGTTGGTTTCCTCTGATTGAAAACACTCAACACTGACAGCTTTAAAGGGTTAAAGATATTTTATTGAACGGGAGGACGAACCAGCGGCACTTTCCCATCAGGCATCACAGCTTGTTGGATCTGCTCCTCTGTCCCCTTGTAGATGATGTTTCTGACTCGACCCTGGCGGCGAAACAAACGCACTTTCAGTTCCCTGGGACTAAAAACAATAAAAACAATTAAAGACGAGAGTAAAAAGAAATAAACCTGCTGGTCGGACAGGTAGACGCCGTGATTGGCCGCGTAGGAGACGTCGCCTGGCAGCGCCAGAACCCGAACACCAGAGAAACCATCCCAGGACAAAACTAAGACACGCAGCAGGAAGTTAGGAGCAGTCGGGACTTTGACATGAAGGACCTCGGCAGGTGGGACACTCACCGAAGTCCGGAGGGAGGCTGAGGATCACGTCGGTGCTGCAGACCCAAACGCCGGGCGGAGAGCCGGGACACACCTGGGTCACAGGGAGGAAAACACCTGTAGCCTCATCAACACTAACTAACTGACTTGTACTTGTATTATATATTTTTCATTCCACTTTATACTTTTTACATTTATCTGATAACTTTAGTTACTTTGCAGATTAATAAAAGAAACAAAATACAACCAACAAATAAATGATGATGCAATATTATAGATGAAGACTTAAACTTTATTGATCACTGCGGGGACATAAAGTCATTAAAATGAGCTCCACCTTCACCAGCTGCAACATTAACAGGATGCAGACATGTTATTGTGCATAATGAGTACTTCAACTTTTGGTACTTTAAGTATATTCCGATGCTGAGTGGAGTGAATTAACGCCTCTAACTGGCTGTTATAATGTTGGACAGGTGGACCGAATAAAGTGAGCAGGAGTCCCACATTCTGCTTGAGGCCACTGACACCAATCACTCAGCCTCAGGGACAACATGGATCTTTACCTGCTTCATGGAATGGATCAGGTGTGTCAGCACTGACCTGGTTGGTGAGGCGGTCCAGCAGCAGGTCCAGGCAGCAGACCGGAGCCTGGACCCTCTGGTCGGGTCTCTCCGCGGGCAGCCAGCAGAAGGCTCTGCTGCAGGAGCTCCAGGGGAAATCCCGGCCCTGCAGGAGGGAAAACACACATCTGGACGGGCCGAAGGAGACGAGACAACATCTGCAGGAGTGAAGGTGGAGCTGCTGGACTCACCGTGTGGAGGATGAGGATGTGAGCTTCATCCAGGACGTCCGCTGTCACCACCTGAGGAGGGAAGTTAAACTCTGTCACTCACTTTTCTCTCCATAATCCACCTGAGAATAAAGTCCAGGGACTCACGGTGTGTCCGGCTCTGCTGCTCAGGTGCTCGGCAGCGACCAGCAGAGCGTTCAGCGTCGCCCCGCCGCTGCCCAGCGGCTCCTGGCGGTCCCGCACCGTCAAAACCAACGCACCCTGAGAGAGAGAGCCACGCTGCTGCCTCAACTCCAGCTCTGACACACACACACACACACACACACAGTGTACAAACTCTCAAAAAGTAAAAGTACTCATAATGCAGAATAATATACATAGATATTATTGTTTAAATTATGTATCATTAATGTGTTGATCACTTTAATGTTGCAGCAGTGAAGCTGAAGCTCATTTTAATGACTTTATAGCCTGCTAATAGTTTAATCTGTAATAAAACAACATCAGTAAATACTGATTATATTTTTTATTCATCTGAATTTGTAAAAAAAAAAAAAAAAAAAAAGTAACCAGCAACTAAAGCTTAAATGATGTTTAAGCTTTAGTTTAATTTTTGTTTAATTTAGTACAAAGTGGCATTAAATGGAAACACTCAAGTAAAGTACCTCAAAATTGTGATTAAAGTTTTGAAAAAAAATGTTTCCAAAGCATCTAAATAAAATGTGTCCAAACACAACATCAGTAATACTGCACATTAACACGACGTTAAGACTGATTATATCAAATACAGAAAGTATATATACTAGTTTTTATTAAACATTTAAATGAAATAAATATTTGAGACATATTTTACCTAATAAATATAATTGTATAATAATTAAAATGCAGTAAATCTCACATATTTACATTTTAAAACAGAGTGAATTTAAACGTCGTTTCTGTGCGCCAGCGCCCCCTGCGGCCGCTCAGTGTAACTGCACAAACAGAAAGCTCAAAGATCGTGTGTGAGCAGGATGATCCGCACCTCTCTGGAAGGAGAAGACGCTGTCCTTGTGCTGGCAGGTGAGGACCACCACCGTCCACCGGAACCCGCCGCCGTCCGACATCTCCCGGCGGCTCACAGCCGAGCGCAGATCATCGCTGACAGCACGGAGGCTAACGGACCCACGCTCGCTCCTGAGGGCGGGAAGACACGGCGCCGCCGGGCGGAGTCAGCCGGGGCGGAGTGAAACTAACGGACCCTGACCGCTTTAACCAGCGCCTCCGGCTTCAGGCGATAAATCCCGAGCAGACGCGGAGTTCAGAGGCTGAATCCAGGAGATCTTCACTGTCTCTGGCCGTTACTTTGGTTTCTGACCAAGCGGGTTTCCGTAGGCTGCAAAGCGTGTTTGATTTCAACTTCCGGACCTCTCGGCGGGGCGGGGAGATGGCGGTTGGCTGGGGGGGGGGGGGCTCGGTGGAAGTTATTGATGAAGTGCTGCCGCTGCAATAAATGGATCTACAGGACAGAGCGGCTCCTCCTGTGTGTGTGTGTGTGTGTGGGGGGGGGGTGATGTGAGCACCGGGACCCGCCGGCGAGGCGGAGTCTAACGGGAGGAAGGAGGATTAAGATCATTTACTTCCATGAAAATAACAGACTTGAAGAAGATAGTGGCAAAACACACTTTAAAAGATGTTTAATTGTTCTTTAGTTTAAGTGTTTCTTCTTTGCTGTAATTTGTTTTATTGATTGTGATTTCTGTTTATTTCTAATGTTTAACTGACCGATGAGTCTGTGGGACAATAACACTCCAGCAGGATCATGTCAGAGCTCAACAATAAACTGATTAAAGCACATTAATCTGTAAATATCTAATTGATTAATCTCATTTTGAGATTTAGAACAAACAAACAAAACACAATTTTGTGATCATAAACAATGACCGTGATGAAGATAAGATGTTGGTTGCAGCTCTAAATGATTTTTAAAGCAACATGTTACAGACAAAACTCTCCAGGTTAAAAACATAAAAAAGTTTAATGAACTATACAAACTGAATCATCACAAATTATATACAGATGTACACGACGCACGCGTGGAGGCAGCGAACAGGACCGACCAACAGATTCATCATCATCCTCATCCTCATCATCCTCCTCCTCCTCCTCAGACTTCATCCTCCTCTTCCTCAGCAGGCAGCGGTCTGGACCTGCAGACGGAAACACGACATCAGATCAGCAACACAAACACAACGTCATTCTGGTTCTTTTTAATAAAACTTTACACATTTCCTCAGATTTACATTGTTTGTTTGTAACAGGTAAAAACAGGTGCAGAGTTTGTTTAGAGACACATCAGGCCGGAGATTCGTCGATTCCCTGAAGTTTGGGGCTGTTCAATACCTGGAACAATGTTTTCTACAAAACCCTTGAATATCTGACCAAAAAGAGTAAAAATACAGGATGAAACTATTATGATCCATGTACTTTCTCTTTTCCATTGATGTGGATACACAAAGTTGATTAATGTGCAAAGTCCCTGGTAAATAAATCAATAAATAAACCTCAAGAGACAGAAACTAAACATCCAACAAAACATTTAGTGCAGATTTGTTCTGTGTCGCAGGTGAGACAGCTGAGTCTCGACAGGTTTGACGGTCGACTCAAACCGAACCAGACGGGACCTTTAATCGTGGATTTAATGAGGCGACAGCTTCAATAACACAGAACTGCAACTTACTTACAAGTTACTGGGAAATGTTTTTTGGGATTTGGTGGAGTGACCTGCAGATGTTCGCCTCTCAGTCTGTCCACTAACAAACCGCTGTGTCGTCAGTCTGAGCTGAACATTTCTCATTTCAGCTTCAATACGGACAGAATCAGACAAACTCAATCAAAAGATCTGCAAACATTTTGGTCGACAAAAACAGTCGATTCGTCATGAAACTGATCGCTTGTTGCAGCTCCATGTTTTCATCCGCTGTTAATTCAGCAGCTACTTTATTTCCCCTCAAGTGAAAAATATTAAAACAGATGCAGATTTCCTTTAATGGAGACAGAAAATGATTCGGCAACAATTTTCATAATTTAAAAGATCAACATTTTCTCATCAAAAGGCCCCAAATTCTCTGGTTGCAGGTTTTTATGTGTGAATATTTACTGCTGATGTTCGTCTGTCATAATTAACTCAGTATCTTTGTAGTTTGGACAACAAGCAATCTGAAAGATTCACCTTGGTTTTCTGACATTTTACAGACCAAACTATTAATTAGGAAAATAATCAACTGATTAATCGATAATAAAAACAGTTAGTTGCAGCCAGACTGAAGTCTGCTTCGCCAACCGTCTCCAGAAGACCAGCAAACTCTAAAGTATCTTAGTTACGTCTTAATTTAAGAGACTAATGCAGCAGGCAGACATACTTCCTGCTGGCCTTTGACATCCCACTGCCTCCGGCCTCTTCATCATCCTCTACCTCCCGGGGCCTCTGGTTCTCCTTCTCGGGTTTCCTCGGGGGACCACCGAAGAAGTCTCCGATGCCCTTCTGCCACGTTGGCGTGGGACGGGGACACACCGGGTTACCACCAGCATATTTGCCCTTTGCTGTGAATGAAAGACACCATGACCTCAGTATCAGCTCTGCGTGTCCTGTGTGTGTGTGTGTGTGTCCAGGCTGGAGGCGGCTGCAGGGACTCACCTGGTGTGGCACACTGGCTGCTGGAGGAGGCGTGGGAATTGGCTGAACTGGAGCCCAGGGACTTCCGGGGTGCAGAAGCGGCCACAGCTGCAAACACAATCAGAAAACAAACAAGTGAACCAATCAGAGGACCGTTTATTGCACCCTGTGGGGGAACTGCTTTGTGCAAGAGTGAAAGAAAAGTAGAGTACTGTTTAGATAGAACAGTGAGATTTAAAAGAACAAGAAGCTACAGAGTGAAAATGTGTTAAATAAGCGCGTATTTAAAATGTCTTTACATGCAAAGATGCCTGATCCAAGTTTTAAAAGTAGCGTTTTCATTCACTGAGTGCTGGGTCAGTTGTATGCCGAATTTACCAGAAGACTCTGTAAATCATGAAAACGTTGTTCTTTATGTTCTGTCACACATGTGCCTCTGACAATAAGCAAGAACGCATGAATCACGTAACTTTTTAAAAGGGGTTTGGTGAGACGTCCGCACAAAGCTGCACTGCGGCGCTCAAAACTGGCGCCACTTTGCGGAGAGCAACACACCAACTTCTGGAAAAGACCAAGTGAAATGTCATCTTGCCAGACCGAAAAGAAAACTAAGTTACAACTAAACGTGTTTGATGACAGCAAGACTTAAATGTGTTTTAAATAATCTCTTCGGCTGTTCAGGAGGAACCGAGAGCGCAGCCTCCGTGTTGGCGGGAGGCTGTTGTTGGGCAGATTTAACCGATTGACAGCTGTAAACTGTCCTAACGTTCATATTTAATAATTACTAAAAAAAATCAAATATCATTTAATTGAAAGAATTGTCCAAAGATATACAATAATGTTACACCGTCGGCTTTGTTTGTCCTATACGAGTGTAGTCCCGCCAGACCTCCGTACAAAACACTTACACCCACTCGCAAAACAGCTATTTTACGCTTAATCCGTGATAAACGTCCTCAGTGTGTGACTGTACCTTTTCTGTAGGTCCCGGGAACACTGTCGGCTTTAGTCCTCACCATATTGGTAGCGACCTGTTGAGTGAAATGCTGTTTGAACACCAGCTCCAGCGACCGGACTGAGTGGAGAGTGAAGAGTCCCGCCTGCTTTAAAAAGAACGGCGGATGGGGCGGGAGATTTCTTCTTCTGTCGCTTTAATTCTGGCAGACTAGACGCAGTGGCCGCATAGTGCTGCCCCCCTCAGGTAGACGGGTGTAACTACAGCCATCAACAGTTCTTACCTATTCTGTATACACCAACCTACAATACACTGTAAATACACTGTAAATACACTTTAAACACACGGCTTTGTAGCTGCTTAAGTCCATTAGCTTCTCAGTTTTTTCTCCTTTCTTCCATGTTGAGAGTTTGGCTAGAGATTGGCAAGCAAACATCATTTGAAAGAGCCTCTCACTCACATTTCCTACACTACTTTCATGTAAAAAATTACATTTTTAATGAGGATCAAAAACAACTTCTGTCGTAGTGTAAGGAAGGTACAGCTGAATAAGTAGTATTAGCCCAGTACCTGAGCCGGAAGCTGATTTGTCAAAACCAGACTTCTAGATTTAATTTGTCTTTTAAAAAGAAGAAAAAAGGTAATAACTTTTAAGAAAGAGCTGAATTGCTGAAAACTAAACCGGCCTTGTTTATTTACCAACATGTATGTCTTAATCCGTGATTGCAGCTGTAAACGTTTTGATTTTATAATGTCTGTGTTATAATGCAGCATTGTTGTGTTATTAACAGGTAACACTGACTCAGTTGTTGGTCAGTTTAATAATTATACAACCAAATTATTGTATATAAAAGTATCTATTGACATTCAATCAGTTTGCTACATATTTCTGAATAATATTAATGTTACAGCTCAGTATTTCCGCCTTGTTTATTATTTAATTCATATTTAATAAAGTTAAAAACAAACCGTAGTTGGTGTTTTGTCCCTCCGGGGCTCCGTAGTGGCGGTTTACTGGCTGCAGGCGGAGCACAAAACAAAACGGATTCAACAACTTCTCGGTTATTAATTCATCTTTATCGGTAAGTATGACACGTTTCACTCAAAAGCCTTAAACACTCCGCTCGTTCCCGACAACTTACCGCTTGTTTCGTGATGTTTAACCGGGTTTTTGTTTGTTCGGTAACTTTTAAACCCGCCGTGTTGTCTTCGCTTGTTAGCTCGCTGCTAACTGCTAACTGCCTAATTAAACTTCCAGCTGGTTTTAGTGAAACACGAACGTGTGATCTAGTTGTTGGAAATGTAAAAGTTTGTTTAATTTTACCATTAATATCCGAGTGTCAACTGATGACAGTCTTCGCTAACTGCAGCTGATCAACAGCAAACTTAAGTGACCTCTGAAACTGTCACCTGTTGCTTTCATGTCCCATTTCTGTCCGTTTGTTAAGTAAAAAGCTTCTGTAAGGAAATCATTTAAGATGATGGATGTTTCCCAGTGATGATCGATAGCTGCTGCACAGTCCCAATACAGAGACACACCCAGCAAGAGCCAAGCCCTGTGATAATCAATCTAATCGACTGGATGTTGGAAAGACAGGAGCTTTCTGCTGTTGTTGCTCCTCGACTTTTTTCTTTCTGAATGTTTGTAACTTTTCGTTTTGAAAAGTATGATAGAAACATTAGATAGAAACTTTCCCTCTTTATGTTCTAAAACTGAAAATCCTGCTCAGTCACACTGCCTGAAATGTGTTGATTGTTTTTACAATCAATCACCCAATTGCTGAGTCCATAAAATATCAGAAAACTGAAATATTCTCATCAGAATTTCCCAGAACCCAAAGTGACGTCTTGAAAATGCCTGTTTTGTCCAACAACAGCACAAACCCAAATAACAGAACAGCAGAAATGTTTGGTATTTTTTTTTCATAAGTGATCGAAAAGATTAATCCATGATCACAACTGATGAGTACATTACTGTAAATCAACCAGCCCGAGTATTAGTTTCAGTTCTACTTTGAGATTACTGCACATGACATGGATGTGTGTTTGTGTTCAGGCGTTGCCATGGAGGAGGTGAACCGCCTGGTGTCGACAGGAGACTGCGTGAAGATCTGGGATGCAGTTTCCATGGCTCCTCTGGAGCAGTTTAACTCGCATAGCATCAGCCACCCTGTTGCACAGGCCTGCTGGAGCTCCAACAGTATCCTGATGGACGGATTGATCGATAGATTGATGGATCTGTTTGTGTGTTTTTATCAGCTCAATTATAAGACCTATTGGCGTGATGCTAAAATACTGGTGGTAATCAATCAATAGGTTGATTTAAACATTGGTATGTAAATCACATCTGTTTAAAACATCTGTCTACCATTATTGATTAGTCTGCCCATTATCTTCTTGATCACTCCATTAAACTTTTGGTCTATTAAATGTCAGAAAATATTGGAAAATTCTCATTACAAACTTTTGTTTAGTCCGACCAACAGTCATAAACGTAAAGATATTCGGTTTATTATCACACAAAGAAATAAAAATCAGCATATTCTCACATTTGAGAAGCTGGAACTTAAACGTTCAATCAATTATCAAAATATTTGCTGATTGTTTTTCTGTCTGGAGATGTTTGTGTGTCCATCTAGATATCTGCTGTCACACAACAGAATGTTTTGGGAGCTTGTTTGGATTCTGAAAGGGCAAAAATCTTCCAGAAACTGACTCAAAACAGCATAATCCAGCTGTGAATCTCACAGCTGTGAATCCAGCGTAAACGTCACTGTCAAGAGTATTTGTAATTTAAACTTATCTATTAACAAAACACATATTCATAAAGCCTGTTTAAATTAGTGACCGTTGACCAAGAAAAGTTGGAGTTAAAGATGAACCAGCCTTGACCAGTTCTTTCAGACCAGTACCTGGTCAGTGCCAGCAGCAGCGGAGACAAACTGGTGGTTTCCAGCCTCAAATCGACTCCTGTGCCAGTGGTGGAACTGGGCGAGGGGGTGAGCACACAGCTTTTGTTGTTATATTTATGGCTATACAATGTGTTCTTATCATCACTGCCGTATACTTTTTCCCTTTGAACACATCCCAACAGGTTGTGATATCAGAGCGTCAAAGATTTATAAACCCATAAACGTAAGGCAGCAGCGAGCAATTCTAACCTGTTTACCTTCACCTGCAGTCAGCAAACAGCCGTTCAGTACTCACCCTCACTAATGACGGCTCTTATCGTCTGTTCAGAAAAAACAAACCCGTGTGTGTCTGAGTTCGTCGTCTCAGTTTCTGGTCAGTGGAGGTCTGGATCACTGTGTTCACATCTGGGACCTGAAGACCAAGAGACTTCACCGCTCCCTCAAGGTGAGACCTCACACAGGACAGGACAGTAGTTAAACATCACTGTACTCTGGGAAATGAAATCTTCTGTTTCAGAGTGTTTTATGTTGCTTGCTGAGTTTTCTGGACTGTTGAGGCTCTCATGAAGGTTTGTGGAGACACTTGACGTTACAGTCTCTCTCTGTCTCTCAGGACCATAAAGAAGAGGTGACCTGTGTGTCCTTTAACGCCAATGACAACTACATCGCCTCCGGGTCCACCAGTGGAGATCTGGTCCTTCACAGTCTGACCACCAACCTGTCCAGCAAAGCCTTCGGCCACGGCAGCAACCAGGTCAGACAGTCAGAATCTGCTCCTCTGAAAAGATATAATGTTCTGTTGGTCCACGACTAAGTGGGTTTCATTATGTTTTACACAATATTAAAAACCATATAAAAACATACATAATAATCAGGGCCCACTGATAAAATGCTGGCTGATATTTGTGATGTTTGTCTGCTGCTGTTCTCCACGAAGACTGACAGAAAGTTTGTTTTATCTCCAGCCCATCCATGACCTGAGGCTGTCCTCGCTGAAGCGCTCCCTGCTGGGCAGCGTCTCTGACAGCGGCACCGTGGTCCTGTGGGACACAAACACCCAGAAGGAGCTCCACATGTTTGACAGCTCCCATAAGGCCCCCGGCTCCGGCCTGGCCTTCTCCCCCGCCAGTGAACTGCTGGTGGTCAGCGTCGGTCTTGACAAGAAAATCGTCTGCTACGACACGGCCAGCAAGATGTAAGACCGACGCAACGCTGATGTGGTCTTTACAGTATTTCAGCCAACAGACAATGACTGTTTATAGCTTTGGATATGTTGAGGACGGATTATTATTACTGAATCACTGAGTCACTACAAGTTACTACAACTTACTATCTTTAAATACAACACCGACTGCTGTCAAGTATTTACATGTTACTTTTTGTATTACTGAGCACTACAGATCCATCTTTTGAGGTGCAGTCAGCTGTTTATGGTTACAAAGACATGTAGCACTGTATAGTGTATATTAGTATATTAGTAAGTATATAAATATAGTAGTCGAACACAGTTTTATGTGTGTGTATCAGGTGTATAATGTGTGCATTTGTGTCTCCAGTGTCCTGAGGTCCATCCGGGTGGACAGTCCACTGACCTCGGTGGACTTCACTCTGGACGGCACCGGTCTGGTGGTGGGATCCACTCAGGGGAAGATCTACCATTACGACCTGAGGAACTCCAGCGCCCCCACCAGGATCACTGTGGCACACAAAACCTCTGTCACCTGCCTGCGCTTCCAGAGCAACACCAGCAGACACAAGGTACCAACACACCGAGTACGGACTGACGGCCTGATGTTGAGAGACGGTCACTACAAACATGCCCGGCTGTTCTCTTATTTGCTGTATGAGTCGGTGGAAATACTAAGTTTAAGTTACGTAATTTCTCCCAAAAAAATATTAGATCCCTTAAATGTGGTTCTCAAAGAATAGTGACGGGATACGTAGTGAGTCAGACATTTTACACTGTAAAAATGAACTTGTCAGACTCAAATATATCTTTGGTAATTCTTTTCTGCGATTTCTCTTTTGTTTTTATCAGCCAGGCTCTAGTGTTCATGAATGTCAGAGTCAGAATCAGCTTTATAGATATGTTTGTTGTTAAAGGTAAACCTAAACATTTAACTACTATGCACAGATATAAATGTAAATATATATACAAAAGTAAATATATATGAACATAAAAAACAACAACAATGACATTTTGAAGAAGGAGATAATAGTGCAGAGTGCAAAGATGCTGGAATAAATATGGAAAGATTAATGTAACAGGATATTTATAAGATATGAGGTAGGATATGACTGTATATGAATGTATATACAGAATATACAGTGTGCTTAGATCATATCGTCAATGATGATAATTGTTTAAAACTACAAAAATATAATTTAGAATATATAGGTACAGGTGTTTATGTTTATATGAGTTCATGTATTATGAGCCGAGCGGGCCAGTTGTGATTGGTCCAGATTGTCACCAGTATTTTTCCATTGGAAACTCTTAAATAACTATAAAAGAGTTAAAGTCGTCCATCTGAATGCCATTTACATCACCTACCTGTACTCTCTCTCTCTTCTACTCCAGTCCAGTAAACTGGGCTCCACCAAGATCGGCAGTACGAAGAGATCCTCAGCCAAGCTGTCGAACAGCCAGGTAGACCCCGCCCCCGGCACAGGCCCCGCCCCCCACAGACAGGTGACGAGTACAGGTGAGTTCATCTCATTTGTCCCTGCGAACATGTCACATCACATTACATTACACTAATATCTTTGCTCAAACAAAACAAGACATTTGAAGACGATTTCACAAAGCAATTAATTAAAACAAAAATCTGAAGATTAATTGATAAAAAATAATTATTAGTTGCAGCCGTATGTTACATAATTCTAAATTGTAATGTCATCTGTGAATGAATAAATAGAGGGATCAAACAGTAAGCGTGGTGTTGTGTCCTGCAGGGGCCGCCGGTGCAGAGGTGATGTCCCGGGAGGCTGAAGGCCAGCAGGGGACGGAGCAGCTTCCTGCTCCAGAGAAGTTCAGCAGCATCGGACGAAATAGTCTGGACGTCTTCTCGCCGGCTCGGGAAGGTCAGACCTCTGATGCTGCATTCACTGCCTCGTCAAACCTGTACTTCCTGATACTCAAGTCATTAAAGGAACAATGCGTGATTGAAATGTGAAGAAAAAAATCTGATTTCCATTTTACATCTCGTGTGAAAATGTTTCCGAGGTGTGTGCGTTTTTATTGTAACTATCACAAGATCTTTGAGCGTAACTTTCAGCTCTTCTCTCTGTTTCATCCAGACTCTAGGACCCAGGGGACGACTGGAGACACACCGTTTGGAAGAACACACGGTACAACAGGAAGTCTCTTTGACAGAAGCTGGTTTGAACGATGCTGCTGGTCTGAACTAATTTGATGCTGTGTTTCTATAGTTACCAGTTTGGAGATGCTGTCCAGAGAAGGAGAGGGTCAGCAGGTTGTAGGTCGGGCCAGTCTCGACATCTTCTCCCCAGTCAGAGAAGGTCAGACTTCCTTCACTCTACTGGTATCTACTCGTTAGGAGACTGTTGTTAAAGTGCCTGAAACCTTGGCTTCAAATCTTTAAGGTTGACTTTCCACGACAGTGTGTGTCTCCAGGGGTTGGGGAGGCACTTGAGTGGCATTGTGGGTAATGTAGGCGCCAGATTTTGACAAGGAAGAAGAATGTGTGGACTAAAACAGACGATATCTCTGGTTCTGCTGCTTCGATTTTGATCGATTTAATTTTCCATCATGAGACAGTGTTATATGAATTAAATACTCAGTCAGTGGAGTGCTATTTTTATCTGGTGAGAGAAGACGCCGCAGGACAGACAGCCCACAGCGTTTCTTCACAGTGTGCAATTTATTTAGACTTTGATCAAGAACCTGGTTACTCGCATACATGGTCAAGAAATCAGCATTCTCCAGGTGAATGGTCTAACCCCCCCATCCTGATTACTGAAACCAGCTTTCTCGTTTCCATGACGTGTAAGAAATCAGATTACTGGAGAAAGCCGAGTGTAAACACAGTGATTCACAGATGTTTGGTTTCTTGAACCGTGTCATGAAGAAGGGAATCGTTGTGTTTCAGACCTTCATTCAGGTGCCAGCTCCCACCGTAAGACCCCCCTTGGGACCCCCTTAGTAGCCTCTGCAGGGCGATGCTACAGCCCGCTGTCCGCCTTCCAGACCCCTCCCCCAATCAAAGAGGAGGAGCCAATCCCGGCTGCAGCAGCCGAACCATGTGACTCCAGAAAGGTGCTGACCTCTGACCTCAATCTACCTTCATAATATCAGGTGTATCCTAAGAGCATTTCATGGTGCAGCATAACATGACTCGGTATGTAAGTGTTGTAATGTTTGTCTTGACTGACAGTCCGACAAGGCCAGCAGCTCCAGCCTGGAGGGGGAGACCCCGCCCACATCATCGCAGCAGACCAATCACAGTCAGCCGGGCCCCCCCTTCTTCACCCCAGAACCGGGCTTCAGGAGAGCCAATGGTATTCAAGCTCAGCTGAGCTACGACTCACCTGTCCACGGAGCTCCACCCACCACAGCAGGTAGAATACACCTCCAGAGATGGGGCCTTCAACTCACATTTCAAATCGACACAGACAACGGCACATTGTAGACAATATGAACTGATGAAAAACATATTTTTCATGGTGTGCAGCAACTGTGGCGTCTCTGTCAACACTTAAAAGATGAATTAGAGTTTACGACGTCTGCCGCTGATTGATACTCAGACCTGCCGGCTGCACTGCATCGCAGCACATTTCCCTCCCTAATGGAGCTCAGCCTTTAAAACGAGTATTTACACTGAAACGAAGGAGGAACACAGGTGAAAGTATATTTATATAGATATATTTTGTAAGATGTTTGGGATCATTGTGAGCCTGCTTTATAAAAACAGTGAGGCCAGTATAATTGTTACTAAAGCATGAATAGTTTTTGTTTTAGAAAAAAATCCAGCAGGGTGAAGATACGATATAATTCTGCGTATAATAATTAAAAACTTATAAGAAATACGAGGCTGAGATCTCAGACCAACAGTTATCAGTCTGGAGCTTCACCTGCAAGCACGAGAAAACATAACATGGGACTTGTTTCTTTGTTCACATTGTATTCTATGTTGTGTTTTTAAGTGAGATCATTTACATGAAAAACACAAGAAAGAACCATAGAGACAAAGAATATCTCCTCTGATGTTAGTTCACCTTATGACCCAGTGACTAAAAAGATATTTGGACTGATTTCTCATTTCCTGCTGCCTGCAGTCGGGAGGCTCTCTGTGTTTTGCAGTTTGGGAATAAACTGCACAGAAAAGAAGATTTAGTCACATTGCTCGCTAGACTTCAGGGAGTAAACACTGAGCGAAACAGACGGAAACTGTCTGATAAACAAAAGGTTTGTGGTTTCTAACGGGTGTCCGTACCTTCAGGTCCGGCTCTGTCGGCGGCTGTTTCCTCCTCCCTCTCCCACAACATCGCAGAGGTGGTGGGACAGGCGGGAGCTGCTCCTCTCACCTCCCTGCAGATCCACTTCATCCAGAACATGATCCATGAAACTCTGGAGGACTTCAGGTCTGTCCCTGACCTTTGACTCCTTTCTTTAAAATAAAAAATGGAGATGTGTAGGAACCTAATAGTCTCGATGTTTCTCGTCCTTCTCTTCAGGGACGTCTGTCACAGAGACATCGTCAACCTCCAGGTCGAGATGGTCCGACAGTTTTACATCCAGCTGGTACGAACCGTCGCAGACGTTTTTTCTCTTTCTACTGTCGTCTTTCATCTCTTCCTCCTGCAGCTCTAACACACTTAATTATTAATCTAATCCAGCGACTTCGTCTTGTGATGTTTCATGTTGTTCACTTGTGTTTCAGAACGAAATCCACGGTCTGATTGAGAAATACTCTGTCAACGAGTCTCTGGTGGAGGAGATCGAGAAGCTGAAAGAGGAGAACCGCCGGCTGAAGACCAACTACTGACCGTCTGATCTTCAGCACATTTGTAACTGTCGCGCCCTGAGTTGAGCCTCTCAGGCAGTGCCTCCTCGCAGACTGTGTCCCTCCCTCAGCAGGGTTATGTTTAGGTTACAGATGGTGATGGGATGTGCTTTGAATTTGCCAATCGCAGCAAAAATAAGCGAGTCTCAACCTGGGGCAAGAAAGCCTCGCTGTTGCCCTCGCAGCTGTCTAACAGAGAGCTGCTTTCTCCTCTTCGTCACTGCCTCTCTTCGGTCAGACTGTTGTGGCTGCTCCTCCTGCTGCCGAGGACGACTGCAGCGTCGCAGATGTGAGTGAACTTGTGTGTTTTGTAGTTGAAGAATGAACAGATGGTGTGATTAAAATGTCCAACTGAGTCAGTCCAACATATAAAAACATATTTTGGTATTTAATAAAAAAAAAAAACAAGATTTTGTCCACCAGTTTAACTTCAGTCTGAGGATGTTGGTAACACAAGAATTTACACATTCAGACGGACGTTTTCTTACATTCTCAGCAGCTGTGAGTTTAAAGCAGCCAGACGGTTCATGTGTGCCTGTATCATGTTTTTATTCATGAGAAACATTTTGTCTAAAGAATAAAAAGATTCATATTGAAAATAAAACAAGATGTCCTTTTTGTCACTTTAAATGATGGACGCAGATGTTTTCTTTAATTGTTGACAAGTTAATTTGATTTAATCTAGAAACAAAGGAGATAAATCTGTGTAATCTGAAAAACTCAAATCTGAAGGTCATTCTTATATTTCTTTATTAATTTCATTTATTTTGACAAACATTACAAAATCACTATATTAATCCACATAATCCAGATCCTGAGACCTTTAACCTGTGTAAACCCCCCCGTCATGTACCTGGCCCGGGCTGGCACAGTTAATACGTTTAATAGTTTTTACCGTTTTTATTATTACTTTTAACCCTAATTTACATTGTTGGAGGAAACATTTTTACTGTCATGACATGTAAAAATGTCCACTTGACGTTTACATCACTGGTGAGTCAATACAAGTCTGAAGTGGATCATTTTAAGTAAATGTGGGTGTTTTAAAGTTATTGCCAAAAACTACATAATCATAATACCATCTATTTCCCGCTGTTTTATTACAATAAAATATATATAATTTTTACAACTTTAATTCTCTCAAAACGCCCATTTTCCTCTGAATAAAACATTAAAAATGTTTTTAAAAAATCAAATATGAGCTTTTTAAAGCAAAATGTCCACGAAACAAAGATTAAATGAAGTAAGAAATTCGATCTACGAGCTGCTCTGTAAGCAGATGTGCGCATGTGCGACGCCCTCAGCGGCCGGTTTGTTTCCGTGTTGGCGGATTTCTCTCTGCACGGTTTGCTCTTTGGTTGTTGTTACACGTTAAAAGTTTAAACGTTAATTAAAAATCACCGTTTAACGTTAATCGATATAAACGCGCCGCGGAGCTCGGAGCAGAGTTTCAAACGACCCGCGGACACACTCGACTTCTTCCGGTTTTATCAGGTTTAAATTCGCCAACGGGAGTTTAGCTGGTGTGATGCTAAGCTAACGGAGGTCAGCGGGTTCGTGCACTTTGTTCCGGAGGAAGTTCACGCAGCTGCAGAGAGCTCCGGTCATCCGACAGGTGAGAGACACCTTTACTCCGAATAAAAGCTGCCTGTGACACCTGAAGCTGAACGGTGAGTCTGTTGGAAAAGGGATTTATCGTCGTTTCACCTCAGGTGGTTGACAGGTGAACTCCGCTCGGATCATTTAAAGTCTGTTTTTAACCTCAGAAGCTTTAATTCGCTTATTTTCCTCAGACGAAGCTTGTTGCAAGTTACAGTAACCAGCTGCAGACATTAGTTCTCATTATGCAGAGTGGCCTATTTCAGACTAATGGAATATTATTGGATATTGATCATTGATGCGTTCGTATGTAAACATCCCCTTTAATGTAATAACTGTAAATAAACGTAGTGGAGTAAAAATAAAGTATAAACGTTTCCTCTGAATTGAAGAGAAGAAAACACGAAGTGACTGAAGAGTGAAAGCAGCTCAGACTTGTGTCTGTGTGAATGTCTGCAGCTCTGAGCCTCTGCGGGACGATGACGAACCCTCTGAGGGCGGAAGTGGTCCGACTCTATAAAAATGTGAGTCTGTTTTTCTGACTGTGGACTAAATGTTTGAAAGTTTTACTTCTCAGGGATCTTAAACTGAACTGAGCCACAGATGGTGTGTGACTGTTTCACCTGGTGAAATTAAAGGTTTGAAACCACTGAAGCTGCCTCACCTGTAACTCCTGATCATTTTTATTTATTTAAATAAGTCTGGTGAAATTCTTTATTTGGAAGCAGCAGATCTCTAAAAATGAACACTGGTTTACAGATGTGGAAATCAGTGTGACCGCACTAAATTTATTGATCAAATCATAGTGTTTTTGTCTATATTTGGTCAAATATATGCAGAAAACGAGCAGTGACTCAGAAGATCCATAGAAATACAGTAAAGACATGGAGTGTCCATCCAGCATCTGTTTTCTGGTCTAAATGTATATAAAGTTGTTAAGATGTTTCATTAAGGCCTTTTCAGTTAATTTAGTGCTGACAGTGTGAAAAAAATATGTTCAGTTTCTTATTTTAAGGAGATCCTTTTTAGATTTATGAAATATTTCACATTATTGTGACTTTAAATTACTAGATATCAGATGATTCAATTTCTCTCGTATTAAATTTAGAAACTTCACTGTAATCTGGACGTCTTTGTCCAGATTAAAAACTAGACACAAACGTTCTCTACAGATAATTGGAAGACACCAACTTGGACTATATTAAAAATATTAAACAGTTCACAGAATTATTTCCCAAAGAAATTGTTTAATTGAGGAAATAATCAGATGATTCTTGGTTGCAACCCACGACACTCGTGACTCGATCTAATCGCTTGTCCTCCCTGCGTGACTCCACAGCTCCTCTACCTCGGGCGAGAGTATCCTAAAGGTGGTGACTACTTCAGGGACCGTCTGAGAGCGGCGTTCTCTAAAAACAAGTCTGTGCAGGACCCGGAGCGGATCAAGGAGATGATCGCTCGGGGGGAGTACGTGGCCCGAGAGCTGGAGGCGCTCTACTACCTGAGGAAGTACAGAGCCATGAAGAAACGCTACTACGAGGAATAAATAGACTGTGACTGACAGAAGGACTCGGAAGTCGCCATCCGCTGTAATGATCTGTTCTGCCCTAATGTTAAACGACGAGACAAACGTAAGAGGAAAAAATCTTTACATTTATTTAAGTCTCATTAAACAGCAGACAGGAACGTCGTCCTCTCAAGACAAAACAAAACAAAAAAAAAAAAAAACGCAGCAGCTTTAAAGGTTTTATTCCTGAAGAGTCGATTCAGAACTGAGGGGAAACAATATAATAAAAGTATTAAAAAAGAGGAGTTGTGAGGTGATGAGTCGTCCTTCATCAAACACAAATACTGGCAAGACGAGAGCACAAACCCGTCAGCTCCCGGTACAGAACAGAAGGAACGCCGTGGAGGCGGCGCTGAGGTCAGAGGTGTGGGGGGGCGAGGGAGTCCCCGTTGGCCAGGTTGGCTCTGCAGATGGGACAGGTGGTGTTATCCTGTGAGGAGGGAAACAGCCACCGTCAGACCACAGCTGCAGATAACAAGGGTTTTCATCCATCTGTTACTGTGTCGAGAAAACATTTTACAAAGAGTCCAAAACCCAGAGAGATTCAGTTCATCATGATTTAAAAATCGTAGGAGACACGATGTTGTCTTCTTAATTAAAGCTGCACATAAAGGTGACCTGAGGTAAAACATTCAAGATGATGTCAAGTGTTTTCTACCAAAACAAACCACAGAAGATAAACTGCATGTTTAATTACCTGTTGGCAGAAGCCCGAATGAAACGTTATCTGTTGTCTGCAGCCTCAATGACTGACATACATTAATGTAGTGGTGCAGCTTTAAAGGAACATTGAACAGTTTTTTCCTGCTGAAATTGTTTCTCCTGTTCGTATGGGACAGTAAGAGATTCACTCTTAATATAAGTGACAAAATCCAACGTTTCATCAGAAGTGAATGAGGAGCTTCACTTCAGATCTTCCAGTGTTTTAAAAGTGAAAGTCGCACGTTTGTATGTTGAGCTGCAGTGGAGCCACAGTGACACAGAAAGGGGATTTTATACTTAAAACACTAACTGGAAACAGACTTTGAAAATGTGAACCTGCCCTTTAAAGCTCCTCCAGTAGGTTAATGTCTCAAAGTCTCAGCAACGCTGCTGCAGATGACAGATAAACTGTCAGATGTTCAGACTGATAACACTCACACTGCTGAGCACATCCTTTAAGGCCTTTAACCCGCCGCAACACAAAGACATTTAGTTTTGATGGTTAAGGTCAGGGTAAGGGGCTAGGGAATGCATTATGTCAATGAATGTCCTCACAAGTACAGCTGTACAAACGTGTGTGTGTGTGTGGTTACCTTTAACCATCGGTCAATACACTGGACATGGTAGTCATGGAAACAGGGCAACATCCTCAGCTTCTCTCCGTCAGTGTAGTCACAGAAACAGATCTGACACCTGTCAATCAGTCAATCAATCAGAGGAGAGTACATCACCAACATTACAAGCAGTAAATACTGAGGTCCTGGATCCCGGTCCTGGTCCAGGTCCGACCAGCTGCTGGACTCACTGAGTGTTCCCGGCGCTGTTGGCAGACTGGAAGGTTTTTGTGGGAAACCTCTGGATTTCCCTCCGACTCAACTTTCTGGACACGACGGTCCCCTGACGCTCCTCGAACTCCAGAAGAGCCTGAAAGACGAGTTTAACGTTGAGCCAGGACGAAGTCGCAGACAGAGAATAAACACGTTTACGAGTTTTCCTCCTCTTCCTCACCTCGTAGTCGTTTCCCTGAAGATCTTCTGAAAACTCTGGTGGGGCGTTCCTCCGTCGGGCCCGCCCACGTCTTCTGCGTTGACCAATCAGATCTGTAGAAACACATAAGCTGTGTCAGTAAACAGTGGAGGAAGTATTAGTACTACTAATAAAAGTACTAATACACACTAAATGAAACGACACCAAAGAAACAAAAACAACGCAAAAAAAAAGAACAAAAAACCTGACAAAAACTACACTATACACAACAAATAACAACAAAAACGACGCTATAAAAGACAAAAATGACACTATAAACAAAAACGACAAAAACAACAAAAAAATACCACAAAAACAAAAACGACACTATAAAGGACAAAAACGTCAAAAAACAAAGACGACACAAAACGACAAAAATGACAAAAAAACAAAAACAACACAAAACGACACTAAATAACAACAAAAACGACACTAAACAACAACAAAAACAACACTATAGAGGACAAAAACAAAAAAAACAACAAAAAACGGCACTAAAGAACAAAACAACAAAAGACAAAAATGACACTATAAACAAAAACAACACTAAACAACAAAAACGACAAATAAACAACAAAAACAACAACAAAAACGACACTATAAAGGACATAAACGACAAAAAACAATAAAAACGACACTATAAACAACAAAAAACGACACTATAAACAACAAAAACAACAAAAGACAAAAACGACACTATAAACAAAAACGACACTAAACAACAAAAAACAACAACAAAAACGACAAATAAGAAACGACAAAAACAACAAACGACACTATAAACAAAAACGACAAAACAACAATAAAACGACACTATAAATGACAAAAAACAACACTATAAACAAAAACGACAAAAACAACACAAAACGACACTAAACAACAAAAACAATACTATAAAGGACAAAAACAACAAAACACAAAAACGACACTATAAACAAAAACGACACTAAACAACAAAAACAACAAATAAGAAACGACAACAACAAAAACAACACTATAAACAAAAACGACACTAAACAACAAAAACAACAAATAAACGACAACAACAAAAACGACACTATAAACAAAAACGACACTAAACAACAAAAACAACAAATAAGAAACGACAACAAAAACGACACTAAACAACAAAAACGACAAATAAACGACAAAAACAACAACACTATAAACAACGAAAACGACACTATAAACAACAAAAAACGACATTAAACGACAAAAACAACAACAAAAACGACACTATAAAGAACAAAAACAAACGACAAAAACGACACTATAAACAAAAACAACACTATAAACAACAAAAACGACAAATAAGAAACGACAAAACCAACAAACGACACTATAAACAAAAACGACAAAAAAACAATAGAAACGACACTATAAACGACAAAAAACAACAAACAACACTAAACAACAAAAACAACACTATAAAGGACAAAAACGACAAAAACAAAAACGACACTAAAGGACAAAAACAACACTGTAAACGACATAAACAACAAAAACGACACCATAAACAACAAAAACGACAACAAAAATGACAAAAACAACACTAAACAAAAACAACAAAAAAACGACAAAAACAACAAAAACGACACTATAAACAGAAACGACACCAAACAACAAAGACAACACTAAACAACAAAAACAACAAATAAGAAACGACAAAAATAGCAAACGACACTATAAACAAAAACGACAAAAACACTATAAACAACAAAAACGACAAATAAGAAACGACAAAAACAACACTATAAACAAAAACAACAAAAACGACACTATAAAGAACAAAAACGACAAAAGACAAAAACGACACTATAAACAAAAACGACACTAAACAACAAAAACAACAAACGACACTAAACAAAAACGACAAAAACGACACTATAAAGGACAAAAACGACAAAAACAAAAACGACACTATAAACGACAGAAACAACAAAAACGACACCATAAAGGACAAAAACAACAACAAAAATGACAAAAACAACAGAAAAGCGACAAAAACAACAACAAAAACGACACTATAAACGACAAAAACGACACTATAAACAACAAAAACAACAACAAAAAACGACACTAAAGACAAAAACGACATTATAAACAGAAACGACAAAAATAACAAACGACGCTATAAACAAAAACGACAAAAACACTATAAACAAAAAAATGACAAAAACAACAAAACGACACTAAACAACAAAAACGACAAAAAAACAACAAAAACGACAAACACAACACTAAACAAAAACAACTAAAAAACGACAAACAACAAAAACGACACTATAAACGACAAAAACAACAACGGCACTATAAACACAAACAACAAACAAGAAACAACAAAAACAGCAAAAACGACACTATAAAGGACAAAAATCACAGAAACAACAAAAACGACACTAAAAAACAACATATGACAAAAAACGACAAAAATCACACTATAAACTACAAAAAACAAACAAGAAACAATAACAACAAAAACGACACTGCTGATGACAAAAACGACACTAAACAACAACAAATCGACAAAAAAACAAAAATACACAAAAAACAACAATAACGATGTAAAAAGGACACTAAAAACAAAAACGACACAAAAAGCAACAATTTTTTGTTTTTGTTTTGTGTCGTTTTTGTCGTTTATAGTGTCGTCTTTGGTGTTTTTGGTATATTATTCTGCTTCATGAGTACTTTTTACTTTGGTAAATCCTTTGGCTGCTTCTTGTACTTCCTGCTCTTCACGCAGCGTCTCAGCACTGATCCTGTCTGTCGAACTAAGCAGATGTGAAATAAAACAGATTATAATCTCACCGTCTTCAAAACCAACCAGAGGAGAGACGGCAGCCAGCAGGTGAGGCATCCAGCTGGGCTCCATGTAGAACTGCAGAGACCAACACAAGGCACAGGGTCAAACATCTGGCTGAGGCTGACAGATGTTTCTTCCTCAACAAGATAAATCAATACCTGTTCTAATACTCAATACTTCTACTTGTTATCAGGATGAACTGTTGGGAAAGTTTCGAATTACAATCTGATCCTTTATTTTAAATGTGAAGTGAGAGTCATCTCACCCTCTGATGGCTCTGCTGATGCTGCTGCTGATGAAGAAGAAGATGCTGCTGCTGCTGAAGAAGAAGATGATGATCCTGCTGCTGCTGTAGATGAAGATGCTGCTGCTGCTGCTGATGAAGATGGTGCTGCTGCTGATGAAGATGGTGGTGGTGGTGGTGCCGGCTGTGAGCCTCCTCTCGGTCAAACTGGGCCTGAGTGAGCAAAGAGCATCATGAACCTGTTCGCACGGCGGCAGTCGAGTCGCTTGTGCGTCAACGGGTGAAGGATCCCACCTGCAGGCTCCGAGCCAACGCCGCGTCTTCCTCCTCCTGCGCCGAGCGAACCACGGCCTCTTCATCGTCACTGATGACGATCTGCTCCGGTGCTGCAGCAGAAGAAATGATCTTTGATTACTTTGTATTATTGATTCATAATGACTCAGTGTTTCTGCAGGGCTCGAGTTACATTTAACACTTAGACATTTTATTTACTTCCTAACAGTTAAAAGTGTGAAGAATCAGCTGTCTGCAGTGTCCTCATGGACGTACAGACAAACATCACTAGGTCACTTTGAGACTGAAGGAAAGTTAAAAACATGAAGATTCTCAGGCAGCTTCTGCGGTTATAAGGAGCATCTTTTTCTAAGCAGATTTATGGATGTTTAGTCCTGATGGACTTCAGAGATAAAATATATCCAGTGATGTTCTCGGAACGTGTAAATCACACTGAATCTAAAAATGTGTGTATCATGTCTGTGTGTTCAGATTTGACGGAGTTACAACTCCAACAAGAAAGACTTATGAAGCAAATTGCTCAGTGTTCCAAAGAAACTGAATTTCTTCCATAATCTGTGTTGTTTATGCTGAGACGGCTGAGATGTAAATTTCCACACGTCTCTTCACCTGTCGAGGTGTTTCCTTGCTCGCCGTTCAGCCACCTCCTCTCCTCTGCGGTCAGGAAGGACAGGGAGTCCGAGGTGGAGGGGGGCGGTGAGGGTGAAGCCGAAGCCGCTGTTGATGTCGGAGTTTGCCTCCCCCTTTGGCCGAGATAAGCAGGACCGGCTTCTACTGTGGTGGCCGCCACATTCAAGGCCACCTCCTCCACTTCCTCCTCCGATACTGGTGTGAGGTAGGAGGAGGAAGACGAGGAGGAGGACGAGGAGGAGGAAGAGGAACAGGACGCGGTCGACAGCGGGGGCTCCAGCCAGCCGCCTAGAGGAAGGGCCCTCAGCGACGAAGCCGGAACAAAGCCGACGCTTTGCTCTCCCATCGCTGCAGCCAGACGTCGGCGTTTGGATTTACGGGAAAAACCTCGTTCACTGCCAGTGGAAAGTTCTGGTCGTCCTGGAGAGCCGCTGACAGCCGCCTGAGGGGTGAGAAACACAGCGGTCAGCCTCCACACACACACACACACACACACACACACACACACACACACACAGAGTCATGGTGAGAATACGGTGACTTACAGGACTGAAGTGTTCCTCTGTGATGCGACCGCGTCTCCTCCGTTTACCGAGTTGGGGGCTGAAACAAACAAACACCCCAGATTTTAACATTAAAGATCCTCTGACTGTTATCAGCTTGTGTGTCTGTAACAAAACAATAAACCCAAATCCATCCATGGCAACATTCAACAGATCGTAGCAGGACTCTGCTGCTTCACTCTCTTTATACAACGGACCAAGGAGGTTAGAAGTCTTCAAATTCAAACACTTGGATTCAATTTTTTTAAAACACTTGAAAATATCCCTTTATTGATTATGTGGATGATGTATCTATTCTTAAGCAGAAATTTCAACCTTTCTGTTTCCCAACAAAATATATAAAACAACACTTTAATTTAGCTTTTATTTTAGTTATATTTGTCCTCTGATTTCCTGCACTTGTGTATCTGTGCTTGCGTTGGTCTGATCTGTTTGTCTTCTCTTTTACATTTTTCTGAAGGCAACACGTCAGTCTCACGTCTGAATTCATATCTTGTCATTTTAAATGAGTCACAACTGCAGTCTTACAGGTTGGACCTGAAACACTTTCAACTCAAAAAGTCTTAACTGATTCTCTGTCTGATTAACACAAAGACCGCAGCAGCAGAACAAAGTGAAACATGCAAACCGACTAAACGAGCATCTTGTTACGTCACTGTCATGAAGGTCTCAGCTCAATCTTAATCCAAGCAAATAGAATCAGTTCAATGAACATTAAAACAGAGATTCTTCTCAGATCAGATCAGCCTGTAAAACTATTTTCCCCTCACGGTGCCGCCAGAGCAGAAAAGGGTAACAAAACCACGAGTACATCAACAGTAATAATCTCACCAACACTCTCTTTAGTTTTAACTTTCATTCATATCAACTTCAATAAATGAATCCAGGGTATCATTAAACCATTTTAACATCTAACAGTGATGTAGCCTGAGACACTGTGCCTCCTCCTCTAAACATGCTCTCACGTCTGAATTAATTACTCCTTATACACACTTTACTTTCATTACTGTGTTGTTTTTATTCTTATGTTGTCATTTTTGAGCGATGTCTGGCACAAGAATTTCCTTCAGGATCCACAAAGTTCTATCTGTGCTTGATGTAAATGCCTCCTCTGTCTGAACAGATGAATAAAGCCAGTAATGTCACATTCTCCATGTCTGAAAAGGATTTTTACACACTAAACATGGAGAGCTCGTTTCCCTCCTTCTCTCCTCTCTCTGCCTGCTGCTTGGAGGTGACAACAGATCTTTACTCTGCTGAGATGAAAGAAGCCTTGTTTGTCCTGATGATGGAAAAAACCCAAATTCACTGTCACTTTCACTTTCTGAGTGACATGGAACAGATGATTAACAGTAAACATCATGTTTCCTCATCAACAGTTTGGTGCATGTCAGCATCTATTGGCGCCTTTAAAACAGCAAACTCAACACAGTTCAGTTTGTATCTGTATAAGAGAGCATGTTTATACAAATACACACATGCATTTATACAAATACACATGTATTTGTATAAATGTAGCACGTGTGCAGGTCAGACTGTCCCACAGCGGAGACCAGCTGCCGGCTCACCTGGGTGTCTCCGGGACGATGATGGACAGGTCGTGGTACAGGACGTCCGCCGGCTCCAGGAGGCAGCCTCGGTTCAGACCTCCAGGACTGTCCGGCTCCGACGAGCAGGGACTACCCGCTAACGGCTCCTCCATGGCCTCCTGCAGCTCTGTCAGACACCTGGTTCCCGGCTCTGTTAATCACCTGGAGGCCGGACTCATCGTCCAGCTGCTGAGGACGATTCACCTGAGAGAGAATCGAGCAGAGAGGAGGTTAAAGGTCACTAATCTAATCCGACACAAAGCGTGTGTTCTTTAACTGACAGTATCTCCGATTGTACAGATAAAAAGGGACCCGGAGTTAAAACAGAGGCAAGTCTTTGTTTGTTGTCACCGAAGCTGCTTCAGGAAATCAGTGAAAACAAACCGAGCGTTAGCTGCTAGCTCGGAGTTAGCCGCAGGAGCGACAGACTCACGAGTCCGACGACACATCAGCGAGTAAATGTGTGAAACTTTCCTTCCAGCAGCCGAAACAACGTTACAAACGTGATATCTGCCCTTTACCTGCACGTCGGCTCTCTTCTCGGTCTCTGAACGGACGGCGGGCTGTTGGGAGAATCCGCCGGGGTCGCAACAGGAAGTGCACTTCAAAACAAGAGCGGGCACTTCCGGTGTCACACCGAAAAGTACCGAAAGTCCCTCTGATGTTCCGAGTTTCATTTTTAGTTTTAATATGAGAGAATTCACCAAACAAACAAAAAACTGTTTTCCATGTGCAGCAGAGATGTGAACTGAATAAGATAGACAGAGAACATGGCACAATAACATAACAATATAAAATAAGACAAAATAAATTCCTCCTCCAGCCCTTTCAAACATCTCAGTTTGTTATGAATTAGTGATGAATATTACCAAACAATTGAGTAATAAATATAATTTCAATTTACATAAGTCAAATTAATTACCACATAAGAAACTACCAGGGGCATCGAGGGTCTAGTTGGTAATTCAACCTTTGATTTTTATTTAGGTGGACACACAAAGAGGTTGATACAGTAACAAAATATTAAAAACGTAAATAACTCAAATCTAACTAAACTAGAAACTGAACTAAAACTAAAAACTAGGTCACAATACTCAACTATAGTGCCTGGAACAGGCGGTTAGTGTTGGTTAGTGCAGGTATTACTGTTGATTATTCAGTTCTCACTTCATTACTCATAATTACCTATTTGAATCACTGAAGGAAAAATCACGCAATATCATCACTGATTAAAGCTACATCTACATCCTTAAAAAACTTATTAAAATGAAACAATTCTGTAAAATCCCTGTTTTCCATTCCCCAACACACTTCATATTTATTATTATTAAACTGAACTCTTTAAAATGAAGAACATACACCAGACTGGGCTTCAAAAAAACAACTATTTATTTACTTTTACTCTCTCACAGAGAGTTGAGATGATTTCACAGTTTTAGATTTTACAGATCAGATGTTTGTCTCAAGTTGTCCATCAATTAAATCAAATATAAAGTATTTGTAATAAAAATATCTTTGTTTCTAATTGAACTGTTGGAGAGTTTTACACGTGTTGTGTTCTCTCCCACTGACATGAAACCAAAACAATACAAGCTTCTGTCTCGCTGCAGGATGAACTAAACTTCGGCTGGAAGGGAAAACGCAATTAATTCATATTTTTATACAATAAGTAAAAAAGTAGCTGAAACTGTAACGAACAGAACAGAGAAGTCGCTGCGTTAACATCCAGTAACTCTGTACAGAAGGTACAGTATGTAACCATGACAACGCTACAGGATTAGAATAACCTAGAATAACCACAGTAACAGCACCGACCTACGATGCATCCCTAAATTAGGAACTAGCTCTGTCGCCGTGGAAACAGCAGGCTAGAACAGCATGGACTGCAGCGATTTACGGACCGTGGCCATCTCCTGCTGTTGCTGTGGAAACAAATAACGAAATGAATAATAGGATGTGACATCATAAACCACTGACATCATATCCTGTTTGACACGACACATTGAGTTTATATTTTTATTTAATTTGCTTCCACTGTAACATTCATTTACATGGACAACAATTACTCGTTTTTATGAGAACTGCCATTTAGTAATTTACTACTATTGCCCAAATGTCAATATTTAACTGATATGTCAGTGCAGCTTTAAATCTGTCTTTGTAATATTCTTTTACTTTGTTTCCTCTGAGATATCAACATCATTCAGACGCACGTTATTAGATTTTATTTAAAAACTACTCAGTGACTGATATAACATAAGTTGGCGTGTAACATTACGGCCTCACTGTGAGACAAAGTGCCGTCCTAACTCTGTCTGGACTCACCGTGTCCATCAGGATCTTCTTCTGCAGGGTGGCCATCTCCTTCCTCAGCTCCTGTTGCGCCCCCTGCAGGAACGAGTCGTGGCTTTTCTCCATGTCCTCCATGTTCTGGAGGAAAATACAGGAAGAGCTTCAGATACACTTCTTCACTGAAGAATTCAGAGTTATAGCCCAGAACAGTTTTCCTTCCGGCAGTTCTGAAGCGTCTTCAATGGTTACTTGTTTAATTGTTAGTTTATAACTTTACACCGTCAATCCTGCAGGAATGACACTACTGTCCCAGCTGACAAACACTACCTAGACTTAAAGAGATTTGGGCTTGTTAGTGAGGGATTATTCTCTCAGCAGAAAGTAACCTGATGTATGATAACATCCTGAATGTCGTCACCTTCACAAACTGCTCGTACAGCTCTCTGACAGTCTTCAGTTTCTGGTTCTGCACCACCCGGGCCTGCTGCAGGATCTTCTGCTGCTGTCTGAACAGATTCTACAGAGAGAAGAAACACAGCCGATTAAGTCACAGCAGGGAGATTATTCAGGCGATCATTCAGATTCATCAATAAATAGAAGCTGTTAGTGAGCATTTAGTGTTTATTTTATTTTATAAAGCTAATGCACCACTTTATTAAGCAGGATTTCTGTGCTCTCATTGGTTGATATCTCCTCTTATATGCACATGTGGACTGAGGGGGAAAAGGCAGAGCTGGAACACGTTACAGCGAAATGCTTAACTTTGGACCCTGATTTGGTGGAGCACAAAATGTTTTTTCCCAGAGCATCAAACTGTGGCCAAATCTAACCAATAAAACAAGAAAGTGAACCAACGTTGAACTTTTCCTCCTGCTCCTCAGCTCGCTGGGCTTCAGTCTCCCACTGCTGCAGCGCTGAGGACACCTGCTGGGAATACTGCTGAGTCATCTTCTGCCTGAAACACACACACACACACACACACACACACACACACGTTTCCCCCAGAGATCAATCACATCTTCACCTATAGAAAGTATGTCATTTATTGATGATATATTTTGTATTACTGATCTGAACTAATCTGAAGTAACTAAAACCGTCAGATAAATGTAGTGAAGTAAAAAGTAAAATAATTCAGTCTGAGATGTGATGGAGCAGAAGGAGGAAGCAGCAAGAAAAGAAAATACTAAAGTAAAGTACAAGTACTTCAAAATTGTACTTCAGTACAGAACTAAGTGATGGCCATTTGTAAGAGTAGTCTTGGTCAATAGTCGTGTTATGTTGTCCTCTCATCTTTCACATAATTTCCTGTCGCTATAAGTAGTTTCAGCAGGTTTTCTCTGAGTTTTGTGGTTTTCCTGAAGCCACAAGAAGATTAAAGTCACACCTCTGGGAGTGATAGTTGTTCCACAGCTGCTCCAGTTTGTGTTGACTCCCCTTCATGTAGTTCTTCGTCAGACACTCCAGACGTTTCCTCTTGGCCTGCATCACCTTGCTGATATCAGCTGGAAGCAAATAACAAGTCTGGTTATACTCACACTGTTAAATATACTTTACATACTTCTTCAATAAATGACTTTGCTGAGTTTAAACACGATTTTTATATAGTGTTTTCTAATTCAACCTGTTAATGCCAACCTGCTCACATGTATTGCTGTTCATATTTTCAAACCGTCTAAGGCTAAAAAGGAGATACTGCCAGGGCACCATATTTAATATTTAACATTTCATACTGCACATTTTTCCCAATCTTGTTGTATATATTTCCTTTGCTGTATAGACAATGGTATTTTGCACAATGTAGAGATATGTTGATTATGTGACAGATAAAAACGGATTGAAACAAGGACTATATACAGAATAAAGTCACCAGCACTGTGGTTAACATCTGAAAATACCTGATCAAAGAGAAAGTAAAGACTACAAATCTGACCAAACTTTCAGAGCCAAGACCTTTTTGTTCTGTATTTAGGGTTTACAGGGTTTAGGATGTACACCCCCCAGTCTTAATGCTGCAACCAGGAGGAAAACTAATGAACAAACCTGCTTACCTCCGAATTTCTCCAACATGGAGTGTACCTCGTTTCTGGGAGTATGGAAAGAGAAACGTTACCTTCATATAAAAGGTTGTAAATGTGCATAAATACAGTTAAATTACATTGTAATAATAATAATCAGTATTAGTATGAAATACCCCACAGCACAGGTCGCCCCCTCCTCTTCAAAGTCAGCCGCGGGTCTTTTCTTGGCCTGTTTGTCCACCACCGGAGTTTCATCTTAATCAACAGTAAAAATACAAAGTTAATGTCGGTTCATTAGAAGCTTTAGATCTTTAGAAAGCTGAAGCTACACTCACCTTCTCTAACTTCGTCCTCCGAACCGCTCAGCTCCTTCTTTTCATCCTCTTGAGTAAAATCAAACACTTTTTTATCTGATTTTTCTTCTGGGTGTTTCTTCTTCACCTGTCTTCTCGCCGTCGCCATCGTCCCGTCCCGGTCTGCCGGTTACCGGACCGCAGACTGGATCCTGCAAGATGGCGGCCAACGTCCCCCTGCTGCTAATGGATCCAGCAGAAGTTATGGTTTGACGAATGTCACAAATGGACGAACACAATTTAATTTTTGTTAATTGTTGATATTACACGAGCCTCTATTATATCTTCTAGCTTTACCTGGACTCCCTGAATGAGGTCAAACTGAACTGATCACAACCGGAGTCAGACCTAAGCTAAGCTAACGGAGCTAGCGCCGGATTCCCGCCAAAACCAGAGCGAGGCCGCGGGTTAAAGGGCCAGTCCCTGTTTTCCTCCGCTGCACCTGAGCACAACCTGCAGATACATCACCTGTCACAAACCTTCACAACGAAAGCCCTGTTAATATTACTTCAGTTAAAGAAAAGTCAGGAAAACTACTGCTACTTTACTTCAACTATTAAAAGTAAAAATGTCCCCTGAGACTTCATACATTATTACTGATGTATTCATGTAAAAAAAAAAAAAAACAGGAACTGTTTGGAGAAATTGAAGTTTACCTCAACAATATAATTAATATATAAAATAAAGGGAAAAGGGACTACGTATATGTGCCCATAAGATGAAAACCTGCTCCTGTATAAGTATTATGTTTCCCAGGTCAATCATGTTCTTCTTTTTGTATTAAAATATCAATAAAAAGAAACAGATTTTATTGCTTTTGACAAAACTACTTAAGGTTTCTTGTAGACATCAGGAAGTGAAATTAAAGTACTTTGTGTTTCATTCTGCTTTTTAAAGGATGTTCAAAGATTAAAAACGAGGAAAGACACAGACAACAACGGTTAGTCTTAAGAAGCATTTACTAACAACAGTAAAGGAAGTGCTTGAGGCCACAATGTCTGCTGGCTCCATCAGCACATACACACATTTATAAAAATATAATACACTGAAATAAAATAGATCTGCTGTAGAAAAGTTGGCGGGTTTTCATGAGTCTGATCTCTGTCCATGATGATACAGCCAAGAGTTTCATTCAGTCAAATATCAAACTTTTCTTCACAAATACAATGTCCGTTCTCTTCGTAGTCCTCTCGCGTCACCACGATCTCGTCGTAGTCCGGACTGTGGGCCAGCAGCTTCCCTCCTTCCCATGGATAACAGATCGGACTGCAGGACAAGACGGTAAAATACCAGTAACGGCATTATTATGTCAGAGAAACAGGCGACATTATCCTGAATTCTTTCCAGAGACAATACAGAACAACTTGAGCCATAAGCCTGCATATTTTTTCATACAAAAATCTGTATATATGATGATACAGTAATACAGATTCATGTTTTCTTTTCAGACAGCAATATCCCCCCCAGCAATCCCCTCCCTGCTCAGAAAAACAAAATAAAATAAATAGATAAAATAATGGATGGCTCTGTCGTACATAATAAGTCCGTGTTGTGCTTTAATTACTTATTTCATTAACTTTGTTGTATTCATTTAGCTGACGCTTTAATCCAAAACGACACACAATAGGTGCATCCAGCCATGAGGATACAACCCAAAAACTGTGCTTCAAAGGGACGGTGGGCGACATCCTGGTAAATTTCTACAATCCAACAACACTGTCGGACGCTCTGACAGTTTAAAAAGAAAAGGATCCAAATTGCCGCAGCAGAACCAGAGATATCTTTTATCTTTTTATTCCACATGTGCTTCTTCTTTGTTAGAAACATGTTGCCTACATTACCCACAATGCTCTGCGACGGGCTGCAGATGTCTGTCAGCTCACTTCTCTCTAACTCCATCAACAGATTCTTTAGTTTTCTAACTTGTAGTTTTCAGCCCCGACCGATGCTGACTCAGGTGACATCACCAGAGGACATTTATCAGACTTCACACAGCTCCTCTGGAGGCACTGAAGGCTTTATAATACTTACAAACATCTGCAGTCGTACTCCCCAACACCTGGAAACACACTGATTACTGGAGCTCACCTTTAACACGTCGACATCACGTGTAGCTACGTGACTGAGGATGTGTTACGACTTTGTGTGTGGGCTGCATATCTACATCGTATAACTGTAAATCAGGCTGAACTTACTTTGCGGGTTGCAGGACGGACACAGGGAGGTGGGCGGGGGCGAGGGATCGCAGCTCTGCCTCCAGTCGCTCTCTGTAGCCTGGAAACAAAGTGTTTCCTCCAGTCAGGACGATGTTCTGGTAGCAGTGGGGCTGCATGTCTGAAGGCAGAAGACACTGTTAGCTGCTTGTCACATTCAGACGGGTGTGTGATGTTCACTGCAAACTCACTGGTGAATATGTAAACTATAAATATAAATACATTCGCTGTAACCCTAAGCAACACCAATGTTTGTTTTATTTTTTTTTTTGAAAATTAAAACTACCTATAAATAACAAAAAGGAAAAGGCTGAGTAATAAGAACAGATTGCCACAGTGTTTTACCGTTTCAAGGTAAGGAATAAACAGAGACAAAAAACTCAAGAGGATAAAAAAAGTATATACAAAATTCAAACAAAGACCACAAGCAGAGAGTGAGGCTGCCAAGCTCTACTTTACACTTCAGCCATGAGGACCACAGGTTGTATTTAAAAGACGAAGCTGTTACATTTGGTCTCTAAAGCAGAAAACGCCGTATGTGGTCTGACCTTCTGGCAGGGACTGGATGGAGTCCACAATGGCCTCCGGGATGCCCATCTCCTGGATGCCGATGTCTGACGGGTGGAAGAGCATCTCAGGAACAGCAAAGCGCTCGTTGGCCAACCTCAAGATCTGCTCTCCCGTCTTGTACTTTCCACTGAAGACCATCTCGTCTCGGGGCTGGTGGACAGAAAGGCCAGTGAGGACAGAAGCTCCCTCACATCGTCTGTCTGTAGTTAAGACTCATAATGACAAATATTGGGAAATGTTTTCTCACCTTGCAGAAGCCTTTTTTGATGGAGCTGAAATCTGGAAGAACATAATCCCTCATCACCGAGTTTTCCTCCCCCTTCATCCTGGCAACAGAGGAAGCGTCAGTCAGTGTTTCATCAGGACGTCTGCTGTATGAAAACAGCTTTGAAGACAGTTTCAGCTACTTGACATTTTAATTTGTATATGGATTAAACGATCGATAGATGGATATGTTCGGTTTCTAGTCTTTATGCTAAGCTAAGCTAACCAGCTGCTGGCTGTAGCTTCATGTTTAGCATGCCGACATGAGAGTGGGATCAGTCTGAACATTTAAGTCTCAGAGTGGATTTCATTAAATGTTGAACTGTTCCTTAACAAACCAGAGTCACCAAACCAAAAAAAGTGTGGAGGAAAAGAGTTTTTTAAATCATTTATAATGACGATATAATCTAACTTGTCTGAGTTTACCCAACTGTAAGCAACACAATAAGCTCCTCAGCCTGAAATCTGTTTAGTTAAATCTGCCGTCTGTGTTTTCTGTGGACTTACTGTGCGATGTCCATGTCCTTGTAAAACTGCTGGGAGACGTAGCAGACATCTTCTTTCACCTGGTTGATCACATGAGTTTCATCCATGACGTGTAACTGGCTGGAAGGAAGAGACAGATTATTTTGTTTAATTTGACAAAGAACCACAGCGCTACAATCTGACACCCAAAGAGTCAAACCACACGAGAAGACAGAGCAGCGCTGAGTGAGGTGAACGTACCGATATGAAATGATCTCCTTCAGGTGATTGGTCAGCAGCTTCCCTCCTACATTGATCCTGGAAGGCAAAATAAACCAGTTGGTCACTCACATTTTGTTGTTATGATCGTTAAATAATGATCGCTGCAAGTTAACGATAATGTCACAGTCCTCTGACCTGCGGATGCCCTCCTTCATTTTCCTGCTGCGGCAGTAGGGGGCGATGTGGGTGAAGGAGAATCCACTGTCGACCACCAAACAGCAGAGCTCCGAGGGTTTGGTGTGGAAGAAGTGATGAGCGCTGAGAGAGCCCGCTGGGGTGGATCAGATTCAGCAAAGATTAAACACATATCTATTATCTGCCACCCAGAAGATTGATTTATTCTATGGTGACCCTGACAGCTAAATACACAAAAAAAACCATCTTGAACAAATTGACAACACATGCACAGAATTTAATTTCATATTCAAATATCCAACAACATATCCTGTAAAACTGAGGCGCTAGTTCAGTTTTACTAAAAGGATTCTGGATGACTTACTGATTGTCTGCTGGAGTCTTTTCAGGGTTTGACTGTGTGAGCCACTGAGCTGTGTACCTGACAGTTATGACTGTCATCTATTGAGGTGTAGAACCCGAGCGTCCAGTCCGACTCACCATTTGTTCTGAGAGCCGACTGGAACTGGTACTCCTCAAACAGGATCTCGTTCATCGACTCCTGGATGGACGAGAAGTTGAAGTACGGCTCAGTGATGATGACGCTGGTGTCTACGAAATCCACCTGGACCCAGAACACACAGCCGAGATTAGATTAGTAGAACAAACCAAAGAGCCTCAATGAACAAAAAAGCAAACTATAAACCTTAAACATCTCCTTTCCAAACAGATGGTCCCACACTTTCCTCTGGACATCCCAGTTGACGAGATAACCCTGAAGGGAACGAACAGGAGAGAACAAAATAAGAAAGAATCTCTGAAACTATTAGAAACAAAAGCACATTATAAAGTTGCAGCCTCTCACTCACCTTCTGGAAGGGAAGGATGTAAAAGAGACCTGAGGGATCTTTGATCTCATCGAGCTGATTGGCCGTGAAGGTTTTTAATCTGGACGTCTTGGAGCGAAACTGGCAGTTTGGGATGACGCTGAGGGAGGAAGAGAGAGGAGGTGAGACTGAGAAAACCTTTGTGATCCGACCTCTGGATGCTAAAGAATGGCAATAAATACACATGAGATGGGTTTGATCTGATGCCCCATGCTGCCTTTAATATCAAGAAGCAAGAATGTTTTAAAAAGGATTAAAAAGGATTATCTAGGGAAATTATATTCTGTTAAATCACAAGTCTTCACTTCATCTGCACCATTGCATAGACTGTCACTCCTAACTAGATCTTTCCCACAAGGTTATATAACTCCACCCTTTATTTCATTTGATTATACCTGAGTTTAATCCTCTGATAATTAAGGAGAAAGAATGAAAATGCCAGATTGTCGATGCATTAATGATGTAAATTAAATGATAACCTACTTTATAATTATTATCATTATTAAATTGATAGTATTCAGATCTGTAATATTTTATTTGAATGTTCCTTTTGTATAGAAAAAAATCATCCACCAGCCAATCAGATGTTCTATGAGCCACCACAAACAATCTAGCTTTTTCACATTCAACTTAAACTTGAGTATCTATCAATACCTATAATCAATATCACTGCCTCAGTAGTCATTTAGTCAGCTGCTGAGATTTCTGTATACAAAAAAAACACTGACTTGCACATGTGTTCGGTAAATTCATCTAAAACTAAGCAAAAACCTAAAACTCTAAGGTGCTGCAACCCTAAGGTGTTACTGGTATAATTGCTTTTTGGTGAATTCACTTTGAGCCCCGAAGCCTCATATTTGTTCTTACTTGGTGTCCTGCATTGTGATTTTCTTTATTAAAAACCATCGAAAACATCGAACCGACCGGTTTTTGAAGTTCTGCGGTTGGTTTTCTCCGTAAAAGAAAACGGAGCGGTGCTCTCTCAGACGTTAACGTTACGCACATCAGAGCTTCACAGTTGGACTTGTTTCAAATAAATAAGTTGACCGACCGTTTATTATTATTAGCAGTGAGGTCAATGTTAGCGCTTACCTGACTTTCTCCTGACTGTATCCTATCTTCGCTGTATAGGCTCCGTTGTCCAGAACTAACGTGGCCATTTTAGAGCCTCTACTGACCACGTAAAAGGGAAAAAGTCAAATTATTTCACAATGAATGAAACAGAACACATTGCTACGCCTGTGATAGCCACAGACTGGAAGACTTCGCCATTAACACTTCGTTCACTCGCGATCTGCTTCTTTTCTGTTTCCGGTAAATTTGTCAGGCAGCCAATCAGGTCCTCTGCCCTACTGTTCTTTGTGTTAATTGGTAGTTGGTATAGCCAATCAGATACGAGGTTTGGGGTCCTTTCAGAAAAATGTTCGGGCAGAAACAGGTGTCGTCTAATTAATTCCGCCGCAGAATTAGTGTAAAATGACTTGATTTTAACACTGTAAACTATAGTTACATAAAACGATTAATACATGGACGTGACAATGATTTATTTATGAATTAATTAACTATTTTCATTATCAATAGATCTGCAGATGATTTTCTTGATTAATTGATTTTTTGTTTTGTTTTAAAATGTCAGAAAATTGTGAAATTTGGCCAGTTAAATGTCCCAGAGCTCCTGATGATGTATTTAAATCCCAGGTTTAGAATTGTTAGAATTGATTGGAATTAAATCTACAATAATAGAACAAGTGATAGCTTTTCTGAAAACCTTAATGACTTAATTGTAGATTTAACAACCCAAAAATACATAAAACATGTAAAATGAGCTCCACCTCCATCAGCTGTAACATTAAAGTACTGTTTATGTAAGGTTTCAATAATAATGATCCAATAATATAATGATTGAACACTGACTGGTGAATACTATTGATACTTTAGGTACATTTTGCTGATAATACTTTTGTACTTCCTTACTACTAAGTTAAATTTACTTGTAATTTAGGATTTCTATAGCATGATATTATTACTTTAAAGTAAATTATTTTAATACTTCCTCAACATATGTTAATAACAGACATTAAAGGTAATTACTCAGATAGAAAATAATGTACTTTTGTCTTTAGTTTTGTATACGTTTAATTTGTGAGTGTGTGTGTGTGTGTGTGTGTGTGTGTGTGTGTGTGTGTGTGTGTGTGTTGTGGGGTGAGGGGGGAGATAACTGTAGTAGTGGGAAGTGTAGAGTCTATTGTATCTGTAGAGTTTTTGTATTTATGTATAGGAACTCATTTAAAAAAAGAAAACTAAAAGGCTTGTTTTGTCCAACAAAGAGAAAATCAAAAAAACTTTTGTTGAGTAAACTTTTGATTGAAAAATAATTAACGTATGAAATAAATTATCAAAATAGTTACTGATTAACTTTCTGTCAACAAAAAAAAATATATTTACTGAGCTCTAAATATGATGTTAAAAATATCCCACATGGGACAACATGAGTTAAAGAAATTTTTATTGGAGGAGGTGAACACATTCATTTTAGCATTTTTTAAGAACATTTCTTAAGTCCTTAAATTACAATAATAATTGTAATATGATATAATATTAAATGTAATATTCCTAACATTCTAATATAGTGAATAAAATAGAGAAAGGAACTTTAAACCCATTAAAACTAACTCTTTTTCCTCAGTTATAAAGTATATTAACATGTTTGTCTTTACCATTAAAGCAAACAATAATTTTAATTGCAAAATACAAACAGTCATGAAGAAAATGAAGAAGAAAAATTAAGAAGAAAAATCCCTATATTACTTTAAAATAGAAACTGACATGGCCCCCACCCTTCAGCCTTCATAGCAACTAGTGCTCATATGTACCAATTAAACATTTTTAGTTTTTACAATGTTAAACAGACCTCAATTATAAAATCAGATAAGGGAAGATCATATTTCAGGGACAGAAATATGTTCAGATGAATAGAGAAAGTAAAAAATAAATAATTATTACTATTAAAAATAGTTTATAAAATAAAAATATACAAGAACATTATGAGGCAAGCAGTACAAACACACACAGTACCTACGATACACCATGTATATGGCTAAAGACATCAAAGATAACATGAAACAGGTCTGGCAGTTTTTCTCTGGCACCAAAATAAAAGTTCCAACTAATCTTCAAATATAAAGTCTGATGAATATAGACTTTCTTTCACACAAGAGGTAGACACAAAGTCTTCAAACAATAAGGCCGAATGCACCTTTAGTTTTGGTCTCTGTGAAGCGGAGGAGCAGGTGGAGTTCGACCTGAAGTCCTGTGAAGGAAACCTTCCTTGTGGGAAACGCAGCAGGACGCTGGCCTTCTGAGTGATTCTGTTTCTCGCCACCTGCAGCTGCATCGTGTCATGTCTTCTGTCACAACATCTGCAGGGAAGTTTGACTGTTTGGCTCTAAAGGTTTCTACCTAATAGTCCCTGAGTTCTTCTGTAAAGAAGCTGGATGATCCAAAGCAGTCCTGTTTGACTCAAACCGCCCTTCAGACCCCGATAAAAAAAAATTAAAAGAAGAAAAATAACAGTATTCTGGAGAAATGTTCACAGTAACACAGACTGTGACAGAAGAAGTCTGTAATTCAGAGTTCAGGCTGCCATCAAGTGTCACCTGAGGAGGAAGCAGCGCAGAGAACAGCTGGATTTCTCTGTAACTGGCTCAGGCAGAGATCAGTTTACACAGCAGGCTTCGGTTCACGCTCTTCTGTCTACAAAGTCTTCTTATAGTGCAAATATCAACCGTCCCTGACTCGATCCAACAGACTGTTTCTCCTGCTTCATGTCCCTGTAGTTGGTTTTATAAGGTGAAATACTCCTTTAGGATGAACCAGCAGGTCACTCCAGGTATTTGGGGATGCAGCCCACCAGCTGGATGATCTCGGGCCAGTCTTTGTATTTGTTCTGTGTTTTGTCGTTCTTCAGGAACTGAAACAAACGGAAACGTAATGATCCAGATTTGGCCCAAACCACATCGACAACAAAACCAGATCACTTCTGGAAGACGTGTGACCCTTAAGAGTGGCAACGACTGATCAAACAATGAATCATGTTATCAAGAAAATGATTGGATGATTAATTGATAATGAAAAGAATCGTTAGTTGCAGCCCTTTCAACTGTAAAGCAACAGTTCGGTAGATATGTAGTTACAGCCAGCAACCAGTTAGCTTAGCTTAGCATAAATACTGAAAACAGAGGGGAACTGTTAGCCTGGTTCACTCCAAAGGAAACAAAATCCACCTCCCAGCTCCTCTAAAGCTCTCTGACTAACACATTATAGCTCGTTTGTTTAAAACAAACAAAAACTGAAGCTTAATTTACTGTTTTCAGTGGGGCCAAACTATTTCTTTACAGATCCAGGCTACCTTGAACCTATAAAGTGCACATGAGCTTGTTGTTGTTACCTTCTCAAAGTTGCTCCTCACTGCGCCTCCTTTCCCACCAACAAACACCCAGTTATCTCTGAATCCCAGCGACTGGACAGAAGAGCTTCCCAGTTCAGCGATCAGCTTCCTCGCGTCTTCATTTAACCTGTTAAAATACAAACACAATTTCAGCTCTGTGACGATGCTTTTTCCAGCTGATCCCAGAGGGTTTGAAACAGTTTATTTAGCTTCAGGAGGAGAATTTTCTCAGAACATGAAGGAACTCTTCATCCTTCACTTCATCACAAACATTCACCATCAAAATGTGGAGATACAAGGTTTTTACTGGACAATCTGTCATCTGAAAAGGAACTAAAGCTGTCAGACAGATGAGGAGGAGGGACAAGATTTACTCTGAGATGAGGAAAAGGAGGAGGAGGAGGAGGAGGAAGGGCCATAATTTGGAAATACTCAAGTAAAGTACAAGAACCTGGAATTTGTGTCAAGTACAGGACTTGAGTAAATGTACTTAGTTACATTCCACCACTGTCCTTAACTCAGGTCTTAGATTCACTCAGGTAGGAACACAAAAACTCTTTTGTTTATAATTAATGTGCTAACCTGTCTATAATTTGTCGTTTATTTTCTTGTAGTACTTGTACACTCTGATTCTGTATTGCGCTCAACACTGACCCTCGATCAGTTTTTCATATTTTGTTAATGGAATGAAAAAAATCATTCTGATTTATTAAAACTTGGATTGGAGATCTGGGTAAACACCCACATCAGCGAGGACGGCTTTCTGAAATCTTTCATTTAAATGGAGTCAGCAGAAACTTTGAATGGGGCTTTGTTAGCTGAAGGCCTGGACATACCCTCCATTGATTGCATTAAACTGTCACAGTTCAGCCACTCCCTCCTTATCAGCCTCACTCCTTTCACCTGTCCACTCACCTGCCGGCAATCACTAATCAAGCCACTACTTATACTTCTGCCTTTCTTGCACTCATTGCCAGATTGTTCTTTGCTCTTATGCCAGACTTTCCAGTGTTTATTCCCGGACTGATGTCCCGTTGCTGACCCTGCATGCCTTGGACCTTCCCGTTTTGCCTGACTCCCGGTAAACGCACCTGCCTTCTGTTCCCGTTTTGGATTAGTTCTGTCTGCTGTTTCTATGGCTCAGCTGGAGGCTGGACTGAGAGACTCTGCTGTAAGCCGCAGTTTGTCCCGCGTCCATTTTGTGTGCATTCATATGTACCTGCTGAACTTTCCATTAAAAGTCTTCAGGTACTGTTCCTTGGGTCCTGTGTGCTGCTTTTGGGTTCATACACCACCTGTTACATACGCAGCTTAGCTCTTCACCTCAAAATCTTGATTTTTGGATTCTTGAATAAAAGCAGACAGTGTTTTGAGTTCGGGAGTTCTGCCCGATGACAGCAGATGTAAAAACACAATATTTACTTTGTTGAAGAGTCGTCGTAGGACGCCATTATTACAACAGAGCCCGTCTCAATGCTCTTCAGGAACTCGATGAGAGGGTTCACATCTGCAACACAAACACGTCGTCCATCTTTTAAAACTTTCATTGTTGTGTGCTCAAATTGTCTGGCCACACATCTTATTATTAATTATTATTTAGAATATTGGCTGCTACGTACCACCGTTATACATGTTGAAGTGACCAGTCTTTGTGATGGCTCCTGTTTTACCTGTTAGAGAAAGAGACTTATGAGAGATGGTTCATAAACCACAAACAGAGGCGATGCAGTGTTTTATTGGTCCAAGACTCACCATTCATTATAACAACGTTTATTCCAAATCCAGCGTTGTTCAGCACTGTTCCAAGAACCCTGAGAATAGTTTGATCTGTAAATTTCAGCTGTTAACATGACAGGAACGAGCAAACAAACCCAGCGAGGAAACCTCAAGTCTCAGCCATAAAGTCCCGAGTCCAGTCCAGCTCCTGAACCTTTAGTTTCAAGTCCTAACTGACTCATTATGCATCATTCACCACGTTAGATGCCTTTTGTTAACAGAGTAACTGTCAGTGTAGTTAATTCCTCCCTAGTAGATCCTTTTTCCACATTTCATCACCATCCATCCAACAGCTGTTGAGATGTTTGTCACATTGTGCCTCTCCAAATCCACTCGCGGTCCTTCTCTACCTGTCCAGACGCCCTCAGACACCTTCCCTCACCTGCCCTGCAGTATTTAACCGGTACATTTCCACTCACTTCCAATCAGACCGTAGAAGTTTCAAAGTTGCTTCTTGCTTCTGTTTTCTGAAACCTAGAATCTGAAAGTTGTTACCTGCCTGTTTTGAACCCCTGCCTGTTTTTTTTTTTCTTCTTTTGGACTTTGGATTTGTTTGCCTGTTGGGACTTCCAGGTTTTGACTCTTGCCTGCTTTAATGATTCTATAAGCTTTTGTACCTTCATTTGGTTATTAAACACCTGAACTGTACCAGTCTGCCTAGTTGACGGTTTCCCTAAAAGCCAAAGATTTCAACTTGCTGGTGGCGCTGCATAGAAAGTCAGCAGATCACCAAAGTCAGAGTGATTCGTCCTGAGGGGAACATGAATGTTTGTGCCAAATATCATCAAAATCCATCCAAAGGCTGTTGAGAGATTTCAGTCTGGACCAAACTGGTGGACAATTGAACCTAAAGTTTGCCATCTCTAGTGCTGCTATGCTAGCAAGGCTAAAAACAAATCAGCAGCAGTAGCTGACTTTCAAAAACACGAGTTCACAAGACAAAGCAGGGAAGCAGAGCAGGAAGTGTTTGAGGAGAAGAGGAAGTTCACCTACAGATTGTTTTGGATGCAGATCTTTGGAGCGATGACGTTAGCGGCTCCACTCTGAATGGAGAAGCTGAAGTGATCCTCTGGACAGTCTCTCGTTTGAACACAAACTGGAGAGGAAACACAGAACACTGATTATTCCCCCCCCAGATCAACTCATTCATCCTGATCAGGTTGAATCGATCACTAACCTGACGGTTTAGGTAGCTCCTTGGGGGTCTGACGGGACATGCCAATGTTTTCAAATGGATCTGGAACAACAAGAGTTACAGTGGAGTTAAGTGTCAAGACGTCCACAGAAACCACTGCAGCATAAAAATACAAATAAGCATAAATTCCCTCTTTGTGTTCCCACAGTGTAAAAGCCCTGGTATGTATGTATGTATGTATGTATGTAAATATAAAAAATATTTCTTCCATGTGTGGTTGTAAAATTCATCTTTACGCAGACGATACTGTGTATTATACAGTGTTGGAGAGGAAGTCATGTGACTGAGGCCCGTTTGGTTTACCTGACATCCTCCCGGATCCATAATCTTTATATATTAACAGCCTAGAATTTTGTCGTCCTCATTGTTCACACTTTAATTTTATTATGTTTATCTGTTCTGTACAAACATCTATTTCCTGTCTGTTGTAAATGGATCCCTCCTCTTTTTTTTTTTTTTTTTCTTTGTCACAGTCAAGGGTCAGTACCAAAACTGTTTCCTTTTTCTACAAACAGAAACTTATATCATGGAAATAATTAGAAAAATGCTATAATCACTTAGAAGAACACACTGATAACAGAATACAGCACGTGATAAAAGGCTGATGTTCCTTTACCATTGACGAGGTTGCTGTATTTCTGCAGGATGAATGTGATAAAGACAACCGCTGGCACCAACACCAACATGTACAGCAGAACCCCTGCAGGAGACAGACGACAAATCAAAGGACAACAATGTCGTCTGCAGCAGTCAGACAACAGGAGCTGAGAGACTTCTGTCGATCCAGTTTTGTGCTGTCAACCCACATGGGAATGAGTCTACTTGAACAACGAATGCAAACTGGATATACAGCATATCTGAGGGGTGTTTATATAATACACAAGTGAGAAAAGATTTTTTTCAGACGTGACTTATTGGGTGGTGGCTTACGTCTGGCAAAATACCAGTAATTTAACCTCTTCAGGCAAGTAGTTTTGAGTTGACTTTGCTTCGTTTTAAAGGCTCATGAGCCAAAAAAGGTTGGAAACAACTAGACTAATGTATAGCATTTGTTTTTAAAGAATTTTAAAAAGGAGGAAAAAAATGACATTTCACTTTCATATGCAATGAAACTTTGCTGCAGTTAATGTTTGTTATAGTCTTTCAGATAGTTATTCGAGTCCCAAATATTAAAGGTTTTTCTTATCTGCAGGAGACCTTTCCTTTGATTTACATCAAAATGTGTGGTGGTCAGTACAAGTTGTTTTAAGTTTTTACTTAAGTAAGGTTTTGAATGCAGGAGTTCTGCTTATAGCGCAGTATTTTCACAGTGTGGTATTAGTACAACACAAACGTGTGAATATCTGGGTTTTCCCTCTTCACAGTGTCTAAAGACTGCATCTAATCAGAAGACACATTTTAAAATAGAGGTTTATTATTATTACTGTAATTATTGCTAAAGGTACTGCATAGGTGTAAACAGTTTACTTTTTTTTTTCAAGGTTTTTTGTGGTGTGTAAATAATTTTTATATAAAAAAGACTTCTGTCAGTTAGCATGTTAATATATAAAGAGGTAGTAACAGTGTTGACATGTCTGACCTGACACAACTGAGAGCATTTGAAATTACAAAAACATGATGCTTTGATATGATTTTGAGGTACTTTACATCAGTAGTTCCATTTTCTACTTTTACTCGTTGTACTTTTCAATACACTAAATTTTTCAAAAAGTAAAGTAAAAAGTACTATGTTACTTCTTGTTACTTTGCAGGTTAAGATTTGATATAATCAACAAATAAATTATGATGTGTAATTAAGGATTAAACTACCCAGCAGTAAATAAAGTGACTGTTGGATGTTTACTTCTATTATATTCATTAACAAAAGTTGACTGGATGAATAATAAAGAAGTTTGGCTGGTGATCAAAGAGTAGGAATCCTTCAGTTTGGACTGGTTTTTACAAACCACACCGGGCAAAACAAACCTAATTTTTCATCTATGAAATCCAGATCTCAGTAGTTTAAACTGATCAATCAATAGATCAGATCACTCCACCCAGACCCGTAGAACAATAAATCCTACATGTTCATCCATCAATAATCTGACACTGACAATCGCCATGATCAATACTCTTATACTTAATATAATAATCTAATTTTAGCCAAGATGAGCGTGAACTGAATTCATCAATAATTAACACTCACTCACACACACACACACACACACACACACACTCACACACACTGCATGAAAACTTACTGCTTTTGAAGTTTTGTCGTCTTGCCATTTTTATTTTTCCTGTTAAAACAAAAAAAAGATTGATGAACCGATTTAGGACGAGAGCTGCAACTAAAGATTGCAAGTTATCATCCTCATTAAATATTCTTTAGGTCACAGAAATGAAATGTATAACTGACATGTCAGTGAACATTAAAGGACGCATATGAAATGGAAAAAATTACCTAAATACTGAAACTAATGTCATTATACAACTTTGTTATTATAAATTAATTTAATTATCAATAATCAATCCCTCCTTTTTTTTAAACTTATTTTCTTTTGCTTTTTAAAATTTGTTTCTGCTTGCTTTTGTTTTATTGGTTCAGCTACATCTGTTTGTTCATTGTCACAAACTGCTATGACCAATTATTTTCCAGATTAATAATTTTGTCTATAACACATCAGAAAATAAAATTAAAATGCAATTTTTCAGAGCAGAAAGTAACAGATTATTCGTTTCATTTGAAAATATTCAATTTTAAGTTTTTATTTGGGTGCATTTTAACAGTGATGCGTTCACTTACTGTTGTATGTACTTTGGTACATTTGAACAGTGATGTTGTGTATTTTGTCCTCCATCACTTACACTGAAGTCAGATGATCAGATGATGGTAAGTAAAGTACCTCAAAGTTGTACTGAAGAAAAGTACTTGAGTAAATGTACTTAGTTACCTTCCACCACTGGTCTTGAGTTTTTTTTATCCAATAAGTGACTTATGTAAGTATTAAATGTCTTTAATGCAGCTGATCCTTCTTTGATCGGTCGTCTGTCGTCTAACTGGTTCAGCTTGTTTTACGAAATCAATAAATAAACGCCTTCGTGTCCACATTTGAATTCCTTAGTAAAGGGTGTGTCACAGTAATATTCATTTACATAAGCTGGAAACAGCAAATATTACTTCAACAAAACAATTAATCAAGTATTAGAGTAGCCGCTGTCCAATTTTGTGTCAATTGATTAATCAATTGTTGCAGCTCAAGTAACAATAAGAATGCATAAAGAAAATACTAGAAGTACATGTCCTCCTTTTTTAACTTCTCTAATCTGAGTTAATTCTCACAAACTGTGAGCCATTACAAAGAAACACATAATAATAAAATGTGCCAATTATTTCACTAATAATTATTCTGAAACCCAAAAATATTCAGTTTCTGTGGTACAACACACAGGCATGTTTGCTTGGAATAATGACTCAAAAATGATCAGCTGTAGTAGCAACAGAAATGCAGAAAAATAATAAATAAAAATATTCCATATAGTAAAAGTAAAGGCCTGCGTTTAGATACAAGTTGGGATGGAAATCTCAGAGCTGCTTCACTCTAACCAGAAGTTTCAGGAGACCTGGATGTCTTACACAGGAATATTTATTGAAGCTCGATCGAGGAGAAAAGGGAAACACCACGTGTGAATCACAGCGTACTGCTACCCAAATCTGAAGATGGTGTCCTGAAGCTCAGTATTTAACCCTCCCCAGAACTAATAAGTTCCACTATATCCAAACAGGGTTATTCCTAACTCAGTCTGTCTGTGTGAGGACTCTATTGGATATCAGATCCAAACAGGGAAAGACGTCAACCAGCATAGCCTCTCTACCGTATCTGTTATCCAGCGTCAACAACCAGGCTCAAGCCTGTTGTGTCTGAACCTGAAAACAGAAGATATCTAGCAGACCTTGGTCTACCAGAGGCCAGAACCAACTCGGCCTCGTCAGACACACAGAGTGAGACAGGTGAACAGAGACAGACAGGTGAACAGAGACAGACAGGTGAACAGAGACAGACAGGTGATCTGACCTGTGAAGCTCTGTCTTAAGTTACCTTTAACCTACAAGAGGGAAGTTTAACATACAAGAAGGAAAATTCCTTTACACAAGTTTCATCCAACAGTCCAAAAGATATTCAGTTTACTATCATATGATACACAAGTAGTACAGGTCCTGCATGGGGAATTTAAGATAAGTAATTGATTAACAAGTATGTTAAAAGTGTACTTGATACAACAGAAAATATACTTCCTGTCCACATTCCTGAAGGACTACACACACCTGCGCAGGAATATTCTGTTCACAAATCCTGTTCAGATAAAACTTATTAAACTTACTGTAAATACTCACTGATCAAAGACAGAGCTGTTTGTCTCAGTTCAGCCCGGATGGAGAAATAAGATAATTACCAGTTTAGATAAATAAAAAGCACTGACCCACTCTGACTGTGAGCATGATGCTGACTCCGAGTCCCGCAAGACGTCCACTTACCGGAGAGAAAACAGGTTGATCCGGTTCGACCTCACTCAACCTGATAACAGCCAATCAGCTGCACCCAGGTGTGTGTGTGGGTGTGTGGGTGTGTGGGTGTGTGGGGGGGTCAAAGTCCGTGTTACTGGAGATAACTTGTTATAAAGTGAATGAAGAAGTATTTACAGGTATAAAATTCACCTTTAGTTTCAGCATTTGAATGGCCTGAAGAGCTGAACTACAAAAGGCTGCTCAGCTCTCTGATAACAGTGTTTACCACCAGGCTGATTGTCTGATATTCATATTGGAGAGGACCTGCATCCTGTTTCCGGATATTCAAAAAGGAGCGGGTTGCCGTGGTAACCAAAGACAACCATTAGTCAAGTCATTAGTGTTTCTGGTCCATTTATTGAAGGCTACAACATGAACGTTTCATCAGGCGCTTCTTGAAAAATAGATTTACAAACAAACAGGTGACCTTTGGTTGAAGACCAGTCTGCAGACAATCATCTGTGTTCAGCAACAACATATGTAAGTACTGCTGTTTTTCATACAACTACACATCTCACACGGACGCTGCAAACCAACAGACGCGATGTTTTGGACACATTCAGGTTGGCCAGAGGACACAACACGGTTATTGCATTCACAGGAGAGAGATTTACTGTACAGCTCAGCCACAGAGTCTCAGGACTTCAGGCCTCCAGCTGAGCTCAAAGAGGAGCTGCTGAGCTTCATCAGAGCTCAGCTAAAGTCTGCGAAGGCTTCAGGATGCAGAGACAGAAGGCAGAGTCCCACGTCAGGACTGACGTCGACCTTGTGGAGCGAAGCAGGAAAAAACTAGTTTTTAACTCAACTGAGCTTCCGGAGAATCCTCAAAATCAAACATCAGGAGTAAGACTGGCAAAGAACTTCCTTTCAATAAATTAACCTGAATGTCTCGTACAACTGAATGTAAGCAGGTTAAATCCCACTCAAGGGCCCCTTACTACAGAGCATTAGTCTAGTATTAGTCACAAGTTTCATTGATTTATCTTGGTATTATTTGTTTCTGAGCACAAACACAGAATAGTTTGACAAAACAATGAACAGAAAATTAATCAGGAACTATTTTAATAATCGATTTATCGTTTTTGTTGAGCAGAAATTCTTAAAATGTTTTGCTTTTCTTTCTCTTACATTAAAGAAAACGAAATATTTTTGTTGGACAAAACAAGACATTTGAAGAAAATCAGCAAATCGAGACGAGACGCTGAAACTGGGGAGTTTTTACTTGAAACTTGACTCAATCAATCAATTATCTAAATAGTTGCAGATTACCGATAATTGTTTCAGCTCCAGTTTGATGTATAAAAGAAAAAAGTAAAAACAGTGAAAAAAGTTGGTCGAGGTGACGTGACGTCACAAAAACCCTCACGATAACACACTGGCAGTTTGTAGTTTAGTTACTGAATTAAATTTTCTTCATGTTGGTAAAATTAAAAACTTAGTTTTAAAAACTTTAATACTGCTTCAGTGGCTATAATCATGATGTCATACAGCTCACCTGTGATTGGTTGCGACACTGTCGGGTTGCGACGCATGAATAAAAAACTAAAGTGGACTTCTGTCCTACTCCTGATCTTTGATCTGTATGAAAATATAAAATAAATATAAAATAATGCAACGTAACATCAATACAACCAAATATAAACAAATGTAACAGATAATGAAACTTTTTTTAATCTTGTTTTATGTCGTACAAATTGAGCAGAGCGATCCATCTCTGTTTGGTTTTGGAAACAGCTGAGACTTGTTAAAGATCTTGTTCGTGTTGCAGCAGACAGAATATTTTGTTAATCCAGATGTTAAAAGAGTCTTTCGGAGCAGCAGGAAGTGACGTTAGACCACATCCTGCTGAGTGTGATGTTACATGAGAGGAACAAACGCAGCTCACGACTTTTAAATAAAAAATAATGCTAAAAATGATTTTGTAAATAAATACAAAACAAATGGGAAGCTTCTGTGCTGGAAACACTTGGATGCACATTAGAGTATATGAATCTGGATTGTGTGGACCTCCTCTGATGAGACGCCATCAGTCCAGAGTGGTCTCCGTCCCCGGTTAGTCTACATACAGCGGTGGTCTACTGGTGACACCGGTGTTCACCTCCAGGGTCGTCTGAACAGGCAGAGCTGCACAATTACGACTAAAATAAAAGTAAAAAGTACAATAATTCATCAGGACTTTTCATCATTTTTTAAATGTTGAACTGACAGAAAGCTAGAGGTGAACCAGGCCGACACACAGGACTGGGATCAGCTCCGGGTCTGGGCCGGTTCGGTGGATCAGGTCTCGGCCAGATGTGACAGATCCACATTAAAAACTGTTAAAATGTATAAATACCTCCTTTTATGAAGTGTGATTTCTTAAAGCTGACAGTAACTAAACATGGCCGCAGCAGATTAATAATGCCGATACAGCAGGACATCAAACGAAACTGGACTTAAAAACGGAGCCACATGATGCGAGCAGAGGCCTGTTAATCTTTGTTTAGTCATTCAATCGTCTTTTTGATGATTTAAGCCTTTGTGGGCAGGTATTACAGGTACAGTCAGGTAAAGTAAACATAATCTCCTGTGTCTTCAGTAAGTGTTCATATTGTAACAGTGATAATTCCCTCTGATCCGTCCTGATAGATAAACATCAGGTCAGCCTGTAATGTTATCTCTCAATAAACCAGCCTCTCTGTGATAAGAGCAGCCTGCGGCGGTATTAAAGGCGCCACTACCTGGAGTCTGTGTCCGGCTGACTGAATAATGAAGTCTGATTCAGTATGAACAGCAGTCTTACCCTGCTGTACGTGACCTGTGTAAAATCACTTTATGTGACGGTGTGTTAACGTTCTATGCTACCATTTTGACGTACGGGGTAAAAACAAATATCAGCAGGGATTGCTTTATGAGCTTTTTTTTTTAACCCTGTGTTTCACCTGTCAGGCAAAAAAATGGGGAGAATATTTGATATTAAATGACTTCCTGTGTGTTTTGGAAGATGGAGGAAAAGGAAGTGATGGGTCGACAATGAAGGTCAGATTCTCATCTGCAGACACAAACTAGTGCGAGAGGAACTAGTCACAGACTCAAAAGGTCTACAGGTGAGGAACCCAAACCGCCTCCGGTCAGGAGGTCCCAACTACATCTAGACCAACATATCGTCCAGGTTGGGCGATATTATCTTACTGCACATATCTGAGAGCACTGAGAAGCACATTTGTCAAACTTAGTTTGTTTTCTTAAAAAAAAGCATAAAATTAAGATCTGTACCGTTTGTTTATGTTCAGTCGGCCTGAATCAGCCTCAAAAATCCAAATCATCCTGATTGAGCTTATTGAACTGTTAACTGTGCAGTCCTCCTGTTAAAACAGTTTACACCCCGGGCGTTGACAGATCCAGGACCAGGACCAGGACCAGGACCAGGACCCAGCGAGGTCAGATCTCCGTCCTCCACCCGGCTCTGAGTGGAGGACCAACAGCCACCACGTCTACAACCAAAGGTGGCGCTCCACAGCGGCGCACCAGGTCTACATCTCCCCTGTGGTCCGTCGGTGGGGTTTCCTCCTCCAGACAGAAGGTCCGGACCGCCACCACAGACCAGGATGTCTCTATAGGGACGGTCTACGTCTCCAGAGCGTGATGGTCTACATGAGGGCGTTAAGGTGTCCAGAGTGTCCGACAGAGTTCAGCATCAGGGCTCTCTGGTCCAGCACCTCCCTCTCTCGGCCCAGCGTCGCTCTCTCCTGCTCCACCATGGCTCTGTCCCGCTCCACCGCCGCCCTCTCCCGCTCCAGCCACAGCCTCTCCGCTTGCACCGCCGCTCTCTCTCTCTCCACAGACGCCCTGTCTCTCTCCACCATCTCCCTCTCTCGCTCCAGCGCCGCCCTCTCCCTCTCCACCATGTCCCACTCCCTCTCCAGTCCTCCCAGCGGCCCGTCGCACGCCTCCGAGCTGCGCTGGTTCTGCTCGCCGCCGTCGCCGAACGCCTCCTGCGCGTAATCCGAGGAGGAGGAGGGGGGAGGGGGAGGAGCGGGGCGGGGCCGGTGTCTGGGGGCGGGGTCGGGGTGCTGCTCGTCGTCCTGAGTGACGGGGGTGAGGAGGGGGGCGCTGCTCGCCAGGCGGCCCTCCATCGCTTCGTTCATCAGGTGAAACCACGGCCAGGAGGAGGTGCCATCTGCTACATTCTCCATCCCAACAGGAGGGTACTTCAGATCCTGATGAGAGGAGGAGGGTAGGAGAGGAGACGAGGAGAGGGGAGGTGGAGAAGAGAGAGGAGACAAAGAGAGGGGAGGTGGAGGAGAGAGGGGAGAGGAGACAAGGAGAGGGGAGGTGGAGGAGAGAGGGGAGAGGAGACAAGGAGAGGGGAGGTGGAGGAGAGAGGGGAGAGGAGACAAGGAGAGGGGAGGTAGAGGAGAGAGGAGAAGGGAGTTGGAGAACAGAGAGAGTGAGAGAGGAAAGGAGAGGAAAGAAGAAAGGAGATGAGGAGAGAGGGAGGAGGGGAGGAGAGGAGATAAAAATAGAGAAGAAAAGAGGAGCAGCCCCACACACTCACTGGAGCACCAAATTGATTCATCCGCTGCCAAAAATACTCCCCAACAAATGCACTATTTCCTGTTTGTCTGTTTTAAACCACTGAGCCTTTTAACCATGGAACTTTAATCTGTGAGGAGTTTTAAAGATTCACGTCTTCAGAAGGAACCAATGAGCTCAGAGCTGAGAGCCACAGACAGGAAGTCAGACAGCATTAAGAGACGGACCAGCATCTTGTTGAATACCTTGTATCTCCTCTTCAGATTGTCCCATTTCTTTGCCATCTGGTATGTTGAGACTTTCCCCTGCAGCCCGAGCTCCTTCAGGATGGCCCTGAGTGAGTCAGGACAGACACCATGAACACCGGGACACATTCACACTTTTGTATGAGACGTCTAAAGGGACGTCAGCTGTTCTTACTTCCAGGCAGCTTTGGCGGCGTTTCTCCTCCCGGTGAATAACGCCTCGTTAGCAGCTCGAAGTTTGATCATCCTCCTGGTGTCCTGGTCCGTCACTGTGGCCGACACACAGGGAAGATGAGACAACATGTAAATAAACAGAGAGACGAAGGCAAACAGTCAGACGTGTAAATATATATAAAGGTAGATACACAGAGACAATTTACAGCTGCTGTATGTAAGATGGATCTTAAATTAACTGTTTTTGGTGAAGCCATCATTTTGGACGATAAAGTTTGCAGCCGTGGTTTTCTGCCCACACTGGTGGCGTCTCGACGTCTTGTTGTTGGGATATTTCCCAGCATCGACGCTCCAAAACCAATCAGCAATTTCGTCACATTCCGTCCTCAGACCAGCTACTCTGCACTGACTCCCCCTTCTGTCGGTATGATGTGTCACATTTACCTTTTTTACCATCAAGTTTAAGGGTCTATTTCAGATTATTTCATTATTGAATCATCTGCAAATTATTTTATCAATTTATCATCTGGTTTGGGTCCAAAACACAAAGATGTAAAACAGAGAACAGCAGAAATATCCTTCAAATATTAATATAAATATTATAATATTTATAAAAATAAATAAATACTGAATGATTTTCAGTCGATTGACTGTCGATTGTTTTAAGTCCATTTATTTATCTATACAATCATTGGTACGCTGATACCAAAACATAGAAAAATAAATAGATAAAAAAAATCAAAAGTTAGAGATTAAAAAACAAAATATAAATACCCACAAGACAGATAATAAAACATAGAACATTACAAAAGGCTGATAACGATAGACACAAATTTAAAATATATGCAGTGACTGAAACATTTCTTCTTCTAAACCCAGAAGAAGAACCCGTCTTACTTTTATAAGAGAGGTCCGAGGGCGTCGAACACTCCTCCCCGCTGGCGTCGATGTACGTCACGTTCCCATCAGCCTCGGCGTTGTCCCCCCCCACCATGCTCTCCAGCTCCGACACGCTGCTCCTCTCCGCCATCAAACAGTCTCTGTCGCGGGGCGGAGACGAGCCGAAGGCGCCGTCCTCCTCGCTGCTCCACACGGGCGTCACCCTGGGAGCTTTTCCCGCCAGCCGTCCCTCCAGAGCGTCGCTCATCAGCTGGAACCAGGGCCAGGAGGCCGGGTTAGTCTGGCCCTCCATCCCCCGAGGAGGAAACTTCAGGTCCTACACACACACAGATCACATTGGAGGAGCCGCAACACACACACTTTTAACATTTTCTATGGATGAACTGCTTAAACAGTTTTATCGAATGTGTGTCCGGCTCCAGTCTTCAACCCTGAGAAAGGATAAGCTTGGACAGTTAATGGATCTTTATTGTGTTATCTGCAGACACAAGCCAACCAAAGACCTGTTTATGCTTTATATTTTATATTGTAGATGCTCATAATGTGTATAGTATACTTTAGTATAGTATTCTAGTTGTTTAAGGTCACTTATTTATACTAGGCTTCTGTTTTATACTAATTTATTTGTTTGAAGATATTCAAATTTACTGAATGAAAAAAAGCAATAAATTCTCACATTTGAGAATCTGGGACAAACACATTTTGGGCAATTTGCTTGAAAAGTGACTTCAACGATTAGTCGATTATCAACTTTCTGTCAATCAACTAATCTATTAATCGATTAATTTTCTCAGATCTACTTCTCTCATCTTACACAGATGCTGTGATTGGAAGGGACACTGGACCAACTGGAACCTGGCAGCCCGACACACTCAGTGCCAACAGGCCACATAAGATGTCGCGCTGTGCGAGCTGCAGCTGTTCCTGTACGGACAAGACTGACGGATCAAACGGTCGTCACCTTGAATTTGGTCTTCAGGTTGTCCCACTTCTTGGCCACCTGGTCAGGTGTTATCTTCCCCGTCAGACCCATCTCCTTCACGATCCCCCTGTGGACAAAACAAAACTGATCAATGACCAATGATCAATTGAGAAATGTGCTCTATCGTCATTTGTTTCATTAGCTGGATATGAAATGACAGATATCGGGATATGTTGCTGCTGTGTGGTGATTGTAAACTTATTGTAAACACCCCCCAACATCTTTTAATAGTTTAGTTTACTGATTTTTATGATAATTACAGACATTTTGTCTTGTGCTCCTTTACCTCCAGGCCGGCTTGGCAGTGTTCCTCCTTCCGGTAAACAGAGACTCGTTAGCAGCTCGTAACTCGATTAGTCGCCTGGTGTCTTCCTCTGTCACTGTAATGAAGGTCAAAGGTCAACAGTTTATAGTAAAGTTTACCAACAGATGAACCAGGAGCCATTCAGGCCAACCAGTACATGAAAAGCACATTTATCATTTGTACTTTACTGCACTACATTTATCCAACAGATTTTGCAGCATTCCTTACGTTTGTAGGTGAACTCTGCCATGCGGTGCAGCTCTCCCAGCGCCGCGGATCCGTTCTTATCTTCGTTATCGACCAGCAGGTCCATCTCCGACTCCGTCAGGAACTCCGCCATCCCCCCTCGGCTCCGGCGGGCTCGCTTCTTGGGCGTCGGCGACATCGGTTCGCAGTCCTCATCTTCGTCCTCCACGATGGGCGTGAGGATGGGTGCTGCCCCGGCGAAGCGCCCCTCCATGGCGTCGTTCATCCGGTAGAACCAGGGCCAGGAGCTGGGGTTCGTCTCCACGCCTCGAGCAGGAAACTTCAGCTCCTGGTAGAGACAGAAGACTCTACAGATCGTCCACAGAGGGACCTTATCCTCCTGTCAACTCTGCCACCAACTCCTGTTATCCATAACTCACAGGGACGTCACTGCTTCTTTACTCCTTCATCTCTTTAAATCACAAGTTTCATTCGTGCCCCATAACAGAAGGATGTCATGAGCGGAGTTAACCCGCGAACATCGGGCCTCCTGCGAGAACGTTTTCCTGTTCTTGTCCTGAACCTTTCTGACTTTTCTCTGAGGCTTGTTTGTGCGTCGGATTCAAACTTGATGAGAGATTTGATCATTACTAGTAAAGCTGCAACCATTAATGAATAAAAAATTATTCATTTCAGTCAGTTTTTAAAGCAACAGTGCCAAACATTTGATGCTTCCAGCTTCTCAAATATGAGAATTTGCTGTTTTTTTCCTGTCTTACATGATCATTAATGGAATATCTTTTAATTTGGACTGTTGGTCCTGCACAGAGAGCTGCATAAGTTATGGTTTGGTACATTTTGGGTACAGCGGAAAAAAATAAATAACACAAAACATATCTATTTTTTTTTAATGAAAATACTGAACAAACTATGTAACACTGTACCTTTATTTCTAGAGCTTTAGAGAACCAAATGGTTTTGTCAGCATATATGTTTGTGCTCGACAGTGTGAATATCAGGTCAATAATGTACACGTGTACCGTTACACCCTCACTGAACTGTAGAAGTTGCCAAATATGACAATAAAATGTAGGAAATGTCTCAGTAAATTGAAAACCATGATGATGATAAGGTGTTACGTTTATTTTAAAGACTATTTATCTTATTTTATTTCATGTTTAAACTCAAAAATTAATTCAGGTTAAGCCATTATAATAAGTCAAACAGGTGTTTCTCCCCATGGAAAGAGGCAGACTCTCTGTACTCCACCACTTCTGAACTTGGTTTGTTCCTCAGAGAAACTTGGTTCCCTTGAATCACTCGTACGTGAATCTGTTGGTACGAGCGGTTCTCGCATGAGGCCAAATGTCCCCTGAACAGGGACGTCACTACGAGTCACAGATTGGTTGTCTCTGGAGTTGGAGGTGGTCAGACCTACCTTGTATCTCCTCTTCAGGTTGTCCCACTTCTTCGCCAACTGATCTGTGGTCAGCTTCCCCTGAAGACCCAGCTCGTACAGGATGGCTCTGAAAGAAAAGACACGCAGGCTGAATCTCTGACTGAAGAAACAAAGAACTGACTGAGACCGAGAGAGAGAGTGTGAAATATGAAAAACAATTAATAAGTGTAGTCATTTTCCAAGCAAACAGTTAATGATTCCAGCTTCTCAAATATTCTTACATGATCCTACCTTTAATATCTTTAGGTTTTGGACTGTTGGTCAGACATCCTTGAATTAATTTCCTTCCTCATAATAAATTTGCTTTTTTTTTTTTTACTGTGCATTATGTACAGCTTGAAACCAACAACAGGATGCACAACATGTGGTCAAAAACTCCACCGGGGACCTTTAACTATGAGATCTGCAGGTTTGGAGATTCACCAAAGCTCTTACACGCTTATTAAACCAGCTCTGAAGGACTCGAGCAGGCGTCGAGAGTCTGCACACTAAGATTCAGCCTTTGTCTCGCAGCTTTACGTGACTGACGGGAAACTGATCCGGAGCTTTGAGAAGGAAACCAAACAGAAACCGCCTGAAACTTCACCCACCTCCAGGCCGGTTTGGCTGAATGTTTCCTGCCGGTGAAGAGAGCTTCATTCGCTGCTCGAAGTTTGATCATTCTCTCGGTTTCTGGTTCAGTCACTGAGAACAAGAAGCACAGGTTTTAGCTACGTGCTGATACAGAGACTGTTAAAACAGTTAAGATGGATGATTTAAACGTAGAAAATAACTTCCCAACAGAATGTGTTTGATTTATAAAGAAAGCTGCAAAATCCAGGACGTTTTCCACCACAATAACTCCAAAACAGTATTTTAATATAAAAAAAACTGTCCAACAAACAACCACAATACTTTGTAGGGAAAGAAGAAACCTTTCCTTAGTTTCCTGATATTACTTCATGATATCTACTAATTGAACTGTGCAACCTTAAAGGTTTCTAAAATACTGCTGCCTTCCACTGTTTCATATCTTTATTTTAGGAAAGGAAGTTGTTTCTGAATATTCATTCATTTATAACCAAACCTCATATTTTATAATGTCTTGTTGTTGTTGTGTGTGTAAAAATCTTTTTGTAAAGTCTGCCTACTTTTATAGGAGCACTCGGTCATCCTCCTCCAGCCCATAGGCACTCCCTCAGCAGCCGGAGCCCCCGTGTGAACCGTCCCATCATCTTCGGCGGCTTCTGCTGCCACCGTGTCCTCCATCTCCGTCTTGATGAGGAACTCCAGGATGTCGGTGTTCTCCTGGGTCTGGTTTTGCTGGCTGTTGCAGCGGTGAGCGGCATTGTTGGCCGTCTCCGGGCTCAGAACCAGGTTGCTGTTGTAGAGGCGACCCTGCATGGCTTCATCCATGATGTGGAACCAGGGCCACGACTCCACGACCCCCCCGATGCTGTCCTGGCCCTGATAGGGCTGCTTCAGGTCCTGGAAAACACAACAACATTTACACCCGGGTCCTGTTCTTCACATGTGACACTAATCCAGATTAACATACTGTCAATATGATCAGATTATGGTATCAATTAACAAAATTATGTTGTTAAAATGAAAAATTCCCAGCAGACAAATGTTAGTTTTGCTGGAACAGCTGAGAGTCAGTGTTCACATAGCCTGTAAGAAGTCCCAGTTTTCAGCAGGCGGCGGGGGAGTCGCCTCCCCGACCTGCTGCTGATGATGAACGCGCCACGTTTACTCTGCGTTACCTGCGTCTGACGTGAAGCTTCACACGCTACCTTGTATTTTGTCCGCAGGTTGTCCCACTTCTTGGCGATCTGGTCTGCGGTCAGCTTCCCCTCCAGGCCCAGGCCCTTGAGGATGGTGCTGAGGAGCAGACAGACGGGTCAGCTGACAGGAAACTCACCAGCAGAGGGGCTTTTTTTTAAAAAGGCCAAAGCTCGGGTTCATACCTCCACGCTATCTTGGCAGAGTTCCTTTTCCCTGTGAACAGAGCCTCGTTGGACGCCCTGAACTCAATCAGCCTCTTCACATCCTCCTCGGTCACTGCAGACGGAGGGGTCAAAGGTCATGAAGATGGAGGGGTCAAAGGTCATGAAGACGGAGGGGTCAAAGGTCATGAAGATGGAGGGGTCAAAGGTCAGCAGTGGCAGGTTAGAGGCTCATTAACACAATATAGAGCAGGATTACTCACTTTTATAGGAGTTTTCTGGGAACTGAGGCAGCGGATTCAGGACTGACTCCATTGTGATCATGGAAGAGGAGAGGGTCTGTACTCCGGGGCCAGCTAGGGAGGAAGGGAAGGAGGCGAGGAGGCGAGGGAGGGTGGAAGTGTGCTGCTATCCGGGCCCGATGCTAACTACATCCGCTGGCGCCTCCCGCGGGTTTCCCGGCTCCGGTTCTCCTACAGCGGCGCGCCTCCGTCCATCCCGCGGGGCCCGGTCCCGGTGCGGATTCACCGGGACTCCTCCGGTGCGGGCGCCCCGTTAGCCGTCAGTTGGCGCGGGCTGTTAGCTGCCGTCGGTCGGCCGACCCAAACAACCGCCCGCCGCGCGCGCCCGGAGCTCCCCGCCGCGCGCCGACTCCGGTTCCCGTTAGCTTCGGCTTCTACCGACACCCGTCGTGTAACGTTATTTTATGTCATCGTCGCCGGAGTGAGTGAGACGGAGAGGAAAACCCGTTCCCGTTACCGGAGCTCGTCCGCATCCCGTTTCCTCCGCGGACAGAGGAGGGAGCGCTCGGTTCCCCCGCCCGGGCCGCCCCGCGTCACGTGACCGGCGGCGGGGGGGCGGACACTAACAGCAGAGACCAGAATCATGTTTTTATCTGTACAAACTTTAATATATATACTTATACTGAAATACTTTGGTGCTGCGGTTCTCTAAGCTGTTTTCTTCCATAAAAAGTCTCATTGTTTTCTTGTTTAAACATGTTGACATGTACAGATGTGAAGGAAAGTAAGAACATTTACTGAGGTGATGTACTAAAGTACAATTTTGAGGTACTTGGAAACATTTATCTGATAGCTTCAGTTGCTGTTTCTTTTTCAGATTAAGATTTTATATTAAAAGCATGTGATAAGCTTTTTAAATAAAATATATTATATATCTGACATAGAGTCTCCTCGAGGCCTGTATCATATTTCGGGAGTCTCCATGTTGTCAGCAGATCCACCAAAGGGAGATTTCCCCTCTTAACTTCTCACGTGGTTTCATTTAAATGACAGTTTCAAACATAAAAATAATCCAATATTTCACTAAAGATCAAAGATTAGCCCAGAAACTGAGAACAGATTTTTGTATCAGAACTGTTTCTTCTTCTCTCCCATTAATCTTCTGATGAATAAGTCACAAAGTGTGCAAATTATAATTATTTAATAATAGTTCTACACATTAATATATAAAGTTTGTAGCTGTAAATGTTGTTAGTAAGCTGTGAATAGATGGGAGAGTTCTTCCTCATGAATTATCTCCTGCAGGAGGATAAACACTGATCAAAGGGATTTTTTTACCACCTGGCAACAAGATCTCATCAATGAAGCTTTAGTAATCGATTTGTTTAACAGAGTCACTAGTTAAATCTTATAAAGCCTTTGTACAAGGTGACTTATTAGAAAGTGGTGCATTTATTCTGTTTCTTTTGTTGCCGTCTCCCCCACAGTGATCAATAAAGTTTTATCTTATCTAATCTCAAGACAAAGAAGTTAAAGTGCTCAGACTTCCCTGTGACGGACGTCTGGTTGGTTTTTCATCTCTTTTAACAGACACAATAAAAGCAGCTCTGGTGACCCACTTCTCCTTCAGCTCATGTTATACTTCTGTCTGTATGACTGTAAATACTCAGATAACAATGTAATGAATTACACCCATCAGCCTTTATTGTTTACTCTTGTTTTAGTGGAAAGAATTCTTTCGTTGGCAGCTCGTCCCTGTGGCACAACAAACCCAACACATGTAATCTGTGACCCTCGTCACTCTCAGCGAACCTTAAGACTGCGACACAACGATAAAGATATGAGTTTATTGCAGCACAATGATGGAAATACAATAAAGACACCAGCTCGCCCTGTCCATCTGAGCTGCTCTCAGCCAAACAACAAACAAGCTTTGGACACAAAGGTGATGGAAAACCTCAAAAAAGGAAGAGGAGAAGGAGGCGAGTAAGGAGGGACGGCCAGTTTATTCATGGGGTACTTTGATTGGTCGGTTTGTAGTATTGTAAATTGTAACTATGTACAGCTTTTATCCAAAGTACTTTGCAGTTTTTGGGGGATTCATTTGGCATTTGTGGTTTTTGCCAAAGGACAGCTCAACATGTGGACAGCAGGAGACGGGATCAAACCCACAACCCTGTGGTCAGCAGACGACCCGCTGGATCTCCTGAGGTGCACAGTCCGGCCACCGTAGCTGCAGTCACAGAATCTGGTCCTACATTTTGGACTCTTTGGTCTCTAAATCAGGCATCAGTGGACATCTGACAGTGAGATCTATGGCCGCTGTTTTAGTCTGAGGACCAAAGATTTCACCACATTTCTCTCAGCCCAAAATCGCACAGTGTAAAGTGGCAGTTTCTACACCAAAGAAGAAAAATACAAAGTCTTTATTAACACACGGAGAGCAGCTGGCACCACAACCAAAGTGCCAGAAATAGTTGTCAGAGGTCCAAATCTATTTTTCATTTTCACCCTGAGCCTTTTATCACATGAGGAACACAGAACAACATGATTGGCTCACAGCTTCTCAACAAGCCTCTGGAACAAAGACACCAGTCTCTGTCTGGTCTCCAGCTGCTCTGGATCCAGATCTTTGGCCACCAGGCTCTGGTAGAACCTGCTCTGCAGAACCACTTCCTTCTCTGCCGTCATCTCGGCCTGATGTCCGTCCATAGCCACCAGGACCGCCCTCTCTCTCCTCAACAGGGCTCTCTCTCCCTCTAAATCCTCTCGGGCTCTCTCAAGAAACAGTCTGTCTCTCTCCACAAAAGCTCTGTCTCTGTCTAGAAATGCCCTGTCTCTCTCCACCGCCGCCCGGTCTCGGTCTGCGGCCGCCCTGTCTCGCTCCAGAGCGCCCACGTCTCTGTTCAGCAGCTCTCGTCTCTTTCAAAAGCCAGAAACTCTCTGTCGAACTTGGCCTGCTCTCTGTCCAGAGCCCGCCTCTCTCTCTGCAGCTCCGCCAGCTTCCTGTCGACCTCCACGGCCTTCCTGGCGATGTTCCTGGAGGAGGGAAACGTCCTGGCGGTGTACGGTCCTGCAGTCATGGCCTCCTCCATCAGGTGGAACCAGTGCCACGAGCTGGGTTGGGTCAAGGTCTCCATGCCTTTTGGAGGGGTCTTCAGCACCTACACAGGAACATATAAATAACTTTATTTAACCAGAAGGTAAATTAAGAATTATTGAGATTAAAAAGTTATGTTATAGCAGATTCCTCCCAGGAATCAGAGTCCAAATGTCCGGACTTCCCCTGCACCTGCTGACTCACAGACTTAACTCAAGGGCGGCCCAAATCCACAATTCCACAAGAGACCACAAGCGTACTTCCAGAGAGTCTGCTCGACTGTAGACCAGGACCATCTCCCATAGTTCTTAGCAATATGGACATGACAACGTAAAATATATATATAATCACAACAATAAAGACGGAACAACCAGTCTACTCATATAAGCTACAACTTATAGATAGATATATTTGGTATAATATGTATTTTTGACGACATCTTTTTTTAATTTTTTGTATATTTTTACTCATGTAGGTTTATCCTGCATTGATTACCAATGTCAGTACCATGAAGGATTGTTCAGATAAATACTGTGAGATAGGTTACAGGACTCTTTGGCTCTTTCCCAGCCGACTCTTACTGTATCTGCTCTGCGAGAGTTTAGAACGACTGACCCTGTACTTCTCTTTCAAGTTGTCCCATTTCTTCTTCAGCTGCCGTGCTGACAACATCCCCTGGAGGCCCATCTCTTTTCTTACGGCCCTGCAGGAGAGACGAGACTTCATCACCCAGCTGTCCCGTGGATTAGATACAGTATGAGGACGCAGTAAACTGGACTGACCTCCAGCCTCTCATGGCCGAGTTCCTCCTCCCGGTGAAGATGGCGGCGTTGCTGGCATGAAGCTGTATCATCAGCCTGATGTCTCTGTCTGTGACTACAGAAACACGTTCATCATCAGTCTCGCTTCTGACATTATCTCTCTACCTGCCTATTTCTTCTTCTTATTCTGCTACTAAAACAACTCTCATCATCAGTCTGGAACAAAAAGTCACAGAATCTGAAGATAAAAATTGTTCTTTATATCAGAATAAAGTATGTTTTTCTCTTTGTTGCCTCCTGCTGCTCATTCCACCTTAAAACCACCTTAAACTGATCCCAGGACAGTTTAGCTCTGACACCCACGTGTAAATACTGAACTGAGACAGATGCCTTCAGCACTCTGAACCTTATAAATGGAAAACATTTTAAATTACATTAAAACTTTAAAGTCTCACCTCGTTGGATGAATTGTTAACATTTTGTGTGATGTGATTGTTTCTCATCTCTGTTCTGTTTCTGTTCTGTGCTCAAGCACAAATCTGAGGTACTTTACTTTAATCTTTCTACTTCTACTCCTGTAATTCAGAGGAAAATATATATTAATATTGTACTTTAATTACTCCAAGAGAAACAATTTAATTTGACAGGTTTACTGTAAAGTGTCTTCATCAGTATTATTATCATGAACTCAGATCTCCGTCACAAAACAACAGAAGCGCCACGAACTTAATATCTTCACAAATATTATTAAAATTATTATATTTAAATCACGTTACTTCTGTATGTGTTCGCCTTGTGTCAGTCTTCAGGTCCTCCATCCAAACCTCTTTATACATCCATGATCCAAAACATTCAAACATCCAAACATCCAAAACATCCAAACATCCAAACATCCAAAACATCCAAAACATCCAAAACATCCAAACATCCAAAACATCCAAACATCCAAAACATCCGGCGGGGACCGGAAGGGGAATGTGCGCCTGTTCTTCTTCTCCTGTTTATTATCGGCAGTCGGGACTCACCGGCGGCGCCTCACCGCCACCTACAGGCCGTGTGTGTTTTAACAACTTCTACATGTAACGTTGTTATTAAGTTTTAATTAATACAAAATAAATAGAAAAATACAAAACACTCGAATTAATAAATTGCAAATATTTAAGCAGTATATTCAAAAAATGAACATTTGAATGAATTAATATTTTACAGGAACTTTTCATTAAAACTTCTATTTCTTGTGTGTCAACCATACAAAAGGTGTAATTTAAAGGACTTTGAGTACATTTACCGGGTCTTTTTCATTAATAACCATGTAATCCATAAACAAAATGTTTTAAAAATCCTTCAACTTCCAGAATGAATTAAATAAATGTCACACTGACTCTTTCTTGGTGAATAATTAACTCGATGTTGTGAAGATTTACTGATATATTTCAGTGTTTACAGGAAGCACAGCCCCTCTCTTGCCCTCTGCAGGAGAACCTGCTCAGCATCCTGCAGCTGATCCACATCAACATTTCAGGACCACACCGGAACAGACGAACATATTTCAAAATAAAGGTTTTTTAAAGTTGACCAAATTCATTGAAACTGGTAACCAGTAAAAAAATATCCTGAGTGTCTAAAGCAGGTGAAATTATAATCACAAGTGTCACATAATGTTTCTGTAGGTTATATATATATATAAATAAATCAGGCTGGAGTCACTCAAAAGAGAATACAAGAAATAAGAAAGAAAGAAAAGCAGCTCCAGTTTATCTATAAAGGACAAATTAAAATAATAACTAAAATACAGATGATGATGATGATACAAACAATTATTTTTTTCCTAATTCAGTGTTTTATTATTTAATAAATCTTGAAAAGACTACCGTGTATTTATTTTATATGTTTCTAACGTCTGGCTGTGAATGTGCCATTTGTCCTGAGATAAAAGAGAACGGGGGTGTTGGTATTTTGTTTTGGTGGAGCCGGCCGGAAGCCGTGCGGCGGGTCCTGGTCTGGCTTGACTCCAGGTCCCGGTCCTGCGGGCTGGAGGATGTGATGGGTGAACGATGGAGGCCGCGTTGAGTTTCACGTCGACAATAACAAAACCCTGAGAAATCAATCCGCTGTTTGTTGGATCTGAGCTGCTGGTTCCTGAACAGGTAACACGAGAGTTTATCAGCAGCGAGATATCGATCATCGATCATCGATCATCCCGAGAATAACACCGGGAACAGCTGATCGTCCCCGTGCGCTATTTCATAAGAATTAATGTTGATCAACAGCTGATACCTGCACCTCCATCTCTGTCTGCAGGATTACATCATATTTTATTTTACATAAATCACATTTTCTTATGACAGTAATTCCATAAAACATCATTAAAGCAGCCGCGGAAATACTCAAAACCTTTATTTAAGTAAAAGCACCAAAAAAACAATGTAGAAATACTCAATTACAAGTCCAGGCCTGTGTCCTGTGTGTGTGTGTGGTGTGTGTGTGTGTGTGTGGTGTGTGTGTGTGTGTGTGTGTGTGGTGTGTGTGTGTGTGTGTGTGTGGTGTGTGTGTGTGTGTGTGGTGTGTGTGTGTGTGTGTGTTGTGTGTGTGTGTGGTGTGTGTGTGTGTGTGTGGTGTGTGTGTGTGTGTGTGTTGTGTGTGTGTGTGGTGTGTGTGTGTGTGTGTGGTGTGTGTGTGTGTGTGTGTGTGTGTGTGTGTGTGGTGTGTGTGTGTGTGTGTGGTGTGTGTGTGTGTGTGTGTGTGGTGTGTGTGTGTGGTGTGTGGTGTGTGTGTGGTGTGTGTGTGTGTGTGTGTGTGTGGTGTGTGTGTGTGTGTGTGGTGTGTGGTGTGTGTGGTGTGTGTGTGTGTGTGTGTGTGTGGTGTGTGTGTGTGGTGTGTGTGTGTGTGTGTGTTGTGTGTGTGTGTGGTGTGTGGTGTGTGTGTGTGTGTGTGTGTGTGTCTGCAGCATCATGTTGGCCAGGAAGGGCCTCCTGCCGGACGGCTTCCTGCTGACCCGTCTGGCAGAGGACCAGAACCAGCCGAACCGCAGCCGGTTCAGATCCCAGAGAGCCCGCTTCATCACCAAGACCGGATCCTGCAACGTGGCCCACAAGAACATCAGGGAGCAGGTGCGTCCCGGGAGAAACACGCGTCACGCCGGCGGTGCACCCGGATCCCTGATTTCACGTCCCTTTGTCTTCGTGGATTTCAGGGTCGGTTCCTGCAGGATGTTTTCACCACCATGGTGGACCTGAAGTGGCAGCACTCCTTCCTCATCTTCACCTCGGCCTTCCTCTGCTCCTGGATGCTCTTCGCCATGATCTGGTGGCTCCTGGCCTTCGCTCACGGAGACCTGGAGCCCCGCGACCCCGACGGCGAGCCGGGCCCCGTCCCCTGCGTCACCGCCATCCACTCCTTCACCTCGGCCTTCCTCTTCTCCATCGAGGTCCAGGTGAGAGCGGCCTCGTCTGACCGATCCGGGCTCAGTTGTTTGTGGTTTTGTGAGCGCTGACGTCCCGTCTGCTGCAGGTGACCATCGGATTTGGCGGCAGGATGGTGACGGAGGAGTGTCCCCTGGCCATCACCGTGTTGATCATCCAGAACATTCTGGGGCTGATCATCAACGCCGTGATGCTCGGCTGCGTGTTCATGAAGACGGCGCAGGCCAACCGCCGGGCGGAGACGCTCATCTTCTCCAGGAACGCCGTCATCGCTCCTCGAAACGGCCGGCCGACCTTTATGTTCCGAGTCGGAGACCTGAGGAAGAGTATGATCATCTCCGCCACCATCCAGCTGCAGGTGACGCCCGACACACTTGAGCCTTTTGGAAAGTCTCAGAGCGAAGTCAAAGGGACGTCCTCGACATGTTGCTCAAGGTTTTAAATATTGAGTATCTGTGTTTGATAGGTTAGTCTGGTAGGATACAGACAGTTCATCCAAATGAAGTCACATTAGAAAGCTATTAAAATAAGTTTGCCTTAAGAAAACAGAACCTGCATCTCAGTTTGAGTTAAGTTAAATATCGTGCAGACGAGAGTCAGGGAGATGCAAATTACCACAAACAGATGCAAATTGAACACAATAAGATGTAAAATGACCCCAAAGAGACCACAAACAACCACCACCACCACACATCATTTCCTTGTTTCCTCGTCCTAAAATGTCAAACTATCCAATAATAACTACCTTTCCATTAGTCAGAGAGTCTTCATCAGAGAGGCAAATCTTCTCCCTGCTGCCCGTCAGCAGTGACACTGAGGCTGGTTAAAGACGCCGGCTGCTGTTCCCCCTCCAGGTGATCCGGCGGACGGTGACGGCGGAGGGCGAGGTGATCCCGGTGTGCCAGCTGGACATCCAGGTGGAGAACCCTCTGAGGAGCAACGGCATCTTCCTGGTTTCCCCTCTGATCATCAGCCACACCATGGAGAGAGGGAGTCCTCTGTACGAGCTCTCCGCCCAGTCGCTGGCCTCCGAGGACCTGGAGATCGTCGTCATCCTGGAAGGTCAGGAACCACGCGGACCCGGATCCTGTTAATGTCGATCCGCAAAACCAAATACCGACCTTGTTCTATAATGTGGAGGATCTAACGTTGAACTACTGGTGTTACATGGAATCACAAATCTTTAAAGTATGTATGAGTTTATCATGAAGTGAACTGTTTTCTTTCAGGTGTGGTGGAAACAACGGGGATCACCATGCAGGCTCGGACCTCCTACATTCCCGAGGAGATCCTGTGGGGGAGGCGCTTCGTGTCCGTCATGACGGAGGAGGACGGGCGCTACTGCGTCAACTACTCCAAGTTTGGCAACACGGTTCCCATCAAGATGTCGTCTCTCAGCGCCAAGGAGCTGGACCAGATCAGGGGCGTCCAGGAGGGCGGCTCCGACGCCCAGCTGCAGGGCTGGGGTCTGGTTCGAGCCGGCAGGGGAGGCTTCCGCAGAGGAGGCCGGACCTGCGGCAGCTCCGGTGCTGAGCCCTGGTACGCCCAATCGGATAAGCCGGAGAAAGAGGTGGAGAAGAAAGGACAAAAGAAGAAGGTGCAGCTGGAGGTGATTGGACGGCGGCTCGAGGAGGACGGACTGGAAGACATGAGCGAGTGAAAACCAGGAAACACACAGTGTGTCCCAGTTCCACACTACATACTGGAACTGCACACAGCATATACAGCGTAATAATAATAATACTACATTGGGTTTATTTGGCTTATTTGGGTGATTCCCACCAACGTTCGACTATATTGCAATAAATGTGTCCCTGAGTTCAGGCTCAGCTCAACACACAGGAACTGATGTCTGGTGATCGGAACCAAATGTCCTTTCAATTTACTGTAGAAACGTTTTTCTTATAACTTATTATTCTGTCGCAGCTCTGTGATAAAAGACTTCTGTTCGTATGAGGGAAAACTTTTAATGTAACATTATCTAAAAGACTATCATTTGATTTTATGATACTGATGTTTTTTATCAGTACAATTAGTTATAATTATATATGATTAGTTATAATTATATATATGTATAGAGTAAAGGTTTAACTCTCTTGCAGAGACGTTGGATGGACCGCTGTCCCTCTCAGGATCTGTACGATCCGTAAAAATAACAACTTTTTGATTATACATTTTGGTTTTTGTCCAGATGGAACAGACGAGGTGTGACGTGTTGATCAGGGAGCTTTAGAGGAGCTGGGAGGTTTTGTTTCCTTTGGACGGAGTCAGGCTAACAGTTTCCATCTGTTTCCAGTCTTTATGCTAAGCTAAGCTAAGCAGCTGCTGGCTGTAGCTTCATGTTGAAGTCACAGATGTGAGAGTGGGATCAATCCAGACAGACAGTTACAGTTACAGACATCATTTATTCCCCAAAAACAGCCGGTAGTTCAGTGAAAGAACGACGGGGCGAGAGAAGTGGTGGATTCTAACAGGACATCAAACAATCCTGCTGCTTTCAAATCTCACTGCTAATACTGAACTGAGCAAAGAGACTGCAAGATGATTTCCCAAGGATGTAATAGTTATTCTTTGTTTTCTGGCTCTGTTTCACCACCGTTTTACAGTTTGTTGTAATGTTTTCCAGCTTAAATTCAGTGTGCAGTATGTATTTGGGACCCAGCTTCCTTTCTTATTGCCATGTTCTCCTTTTATTACAAATTATATCCAAGTTACATAAAACCCAGTGTTTCAATGCTTCATTATATTGTACATAAGTCATATAAAGCCTGTTGTTATGTATCGGATGTTATGTAAGTCACATACTGGTTTAGATCTTATAGCACATGATATTCACTGTGACTCCTGCTGTTGTTTCTCTTAGTTTTAGATTCATGAAGTGTCTCTCGGTGTATATTGTATATTGTTGTTATTTATTGTTTAATAAATCTATTTATTTATTTATTTTTAGTCTTTTCTGTGTTGTGTTCAGGGAACATTCGAAATGTTCAGTAAGGTGTTAAAGTCCAACATTTCAAACACAGTTCCAGGGTTTGAACTTCTCTCTCAGGTCTTTTTTTTTACTCTTCACACAACGATTTCTGTCACTTTTCATGAACGTCTTCCAGGAGAGACCGTCTGGACATGAGCTCTGTTATCTCCATATTTTAAATGATGTGGCCTTCGAGTCAATGTAGTCGGACAACGTGCTCTAATGTAGTCTGACCACAGAAGATTTAAAGAATCACACAGGAGACACAAACTGAAGGTTTTGAAATACACGTCGTCTTCAAACGGACTCATTTAAAACAGATATTTGTAGAAATTCATGTTGTAGAAATGTTTGACCTCTCTGGTAGTTTTTATCAAATAAGTTCAACAGATCAAAGCTGACTAACACATTGATGGCATCGATTTTCACCAGGATTGTTTTATTTTTATGTAAAAATAAAAAAAATATTATTGCATCATAATAATTTGAAATAAACTCCAAAACAATTTTAGATTCTAGCAGAAAAATGGAGGAAAATCAAATGCTGAATAAATCAGAGAGCTTGTTCTGGGACATGGTCTTTTTCTGTAATGTGAAATATTTAAGAGACGTAGATAGTAGATGTAGGTAGTTTAATTTAATGTGAAGGACTGTTTGATGGTTTTATTTGTTGAATTTTAAGTCATTAAAGAGACCTGAGCTGTTACCAGGAAGAACCCAGAATTTGAATTTGATGCAAATAATACAACAAAACAATGAATTTTCATTTTTTTCTTGTATTTATTGTCCAATAAAAGATGTATGAAGTATGAATTTGAAAATTAGCAAAAAAGGTGAGAGTCATTTTTTTTTATTGATCTGAGAGCCTCTAAGTGCCATAGGCCACTAAAAACAAACACTCAGTTTAGTTTTTGTTAACTTAAAACACTTAACTACAATAATCTGCGATAATTATTCAGATCAAACACCACCAAACGCTCAGCAGGGACCCCACCAGAGCCAGGACGGGCGTTGCTGTGGTAACAGCGTTGCCGGAGTTGCACAGGTTGCTGCTGCAGCAGCGGTACGTGAAGCCGGAGATCGCCGGGAACATCTGGGAGAGACGAGAGTTGTCGCAGTCTGTGTACCTGATACACTGACGGATGGTCTTTCCACCTGGAGAGGGAAACACACACACACACACACACACACACAAACACACACACACACACACACACACACACACACACACACAAACTGAGTTGACAGACAAACAACTGAGGAAATGTGTTAAGCAGCAGCTAAAAACTCCAAAACCCTAAAATGTTCTGTCACATAAAAGAAAAAAAAGCAGCAAATCTTTTTTAAGAAGCTGGAAACAGATTAATCAATTATCAAAATAGGTGCCAATTATCTTTCTGTCGATCAATTAATCAGCTAATCAATTACTAGCAATAAAATGTACTGTACGACTCATTATAACGACAGTTTAGTTTCACTGTAGATCAAGCAGCCGTAAATAAGTACTTTTACTTTATGTGAGTCTTTTCTTTCCATGTCACTTTCTCTCCACCACGACTAAGAGCAAATATTCTACTTTTCACTCCACTACATTTATCTGTGAGACTGTAGTTACTTTACAGATTCAGATTTTAACATATAAACATATATGCAGATAATAATTTCTTATAAATTATATTTATATAAATTATTCTGATAAAAAGTAGCTGAAATGAGTTCTTCCGTGACAACCTTAAAGTGCTGCTGACATAAATGCATCAATAATATAAATAGAATAGATATGATGATGTGAGTCGGGCCATTTTGCAAAAGGAGTACTTTTACTTTTAATACTTTAATTTTGATGCATCTGTATTTTCACTTACTTGCATAATATTTTTAATGCAGGACTTATACTTGTAATGGAATATTTTTATAGTGTGGTAATACTACCTCAATATCCTCCACAACAATAATCTACGGAGCCCCAGAGAGGCCATACAGAGGAAAAATACATATATTGAGACCATGTTTTACTATACTGAGTGCTCAAAATGCATGTGCATGAGATACAATTCATTCGCACGTTTTCATTAATTTGTGCCGCACGAGATAAGTGTATATACAGAGAGATATACAGATCTCTCTCAATAGCCTTCAGGACAGGATAAAATGGCCGCAGATTCTGTTTTAACTGTAGATGGAGCCACATTTCTGTGGAACAGGAGCATTTTAGGCCTTGGTTGGTGAGAGAAAACATCCACTCCTACTGGGGGAACGTCCCGGACACTCGTGGAGAACCAAAGTGCGCCCTGTGCATTTTCTTGTGAGGCGAACAGATCCACCTCCGCTCTCCCAAACCTGTCCAACGTTTGGATTAAGTGTTGGATTCAGCCTCCATCCAGACGACCAAACCACCTCTGGAGTTTTCCCAGAGGAACTATTCTGGTTCATCATGGTTTCCGACAATAATACAGCTGCTGTTGGGGAAACCAAGGCAACTTCCTTGGTGCAGAGACGCGCTCTCCCAGCTGGACGGCTCGGTCCTACATCAATCCTACACTTCCCAATGTTTCCAGCGTTTGTGGGTTTGACCCACGAACAGGAGCGCTTAGAAAGGTTGAGTTTTCCTCCTGAAGTGGTACGCACCATTCAGGCAGCGAGAGCTCCGTCTACTACTGCCTCTTACAGTGAAATGGTCCGCTTTCTCCTGGAGTGTGACCAGGAGCACAGATCCCACATCGTGCCCTCTACCTCATGTGTTAACCTTCCTTCAGCTGTTAGTTGACAGAAATGTGGCTCCATCTAGAGTTAAAACAGATGCTGCAGCCATTTCGTCCTGTCCCGAAGGCTATGGAGAGAGGTCTGTCGTTGCACATGCGCTGGTCAAGCGGTTTGAGTGGCTCTTTGTATATACACTTATCATGCAAACTAATTCACATTCAAAAGGGTAAACAAATTCATTAAAACATGCAAACAAATTCATAAAAATGTGAGGACAAATTCATCCAAAACCTGTGAACAAATTCATCAAACAGTACGAACAAATTCACAAAACGTGTGAACGAATTGCCTCTTGTGCTCACGCAATAGCATTTTGAGCACTCCAAGTAGTAAAACGTGGCCTTCATGTGTATATATATATATATATATATATATATATATATATATATTTCCTCTCTATGGCCACTCCGGGGCTCCGTACGAATCACATACAAATTCAACACATAGAGGCTTAAATACTTGAGTAACCTTTGAAAAACAAACACACAGTACGATGAGGAGGTGCTGGCTGTTAACTGACCTCTTTCACTCAGAGATATACACGAGTCTTCATACGTGCACTCCTGCACGTTCTCACATTGTCCGGTGTAATCAGCACACTTATAGCAGCGCAGTGCAGAACCTGTAGAAGAAGAAGAAGTCAAACGTCTCCCGTGACTGATACCTGGTTCTCTGTGACATTATTAGATTGTTAATCCTGTAGCATCAGTGTTTCATCCATGAGTATTTTTATTAGTTCATGTTATTATTTTGTTTATTTACAGCAGCAGCTGATTCAGACTTCAGCATTGTTGTTGCTCAAGCTAACAGGAGCTAACGGGCTAATTCTGGTTGCAGGTTGCCGGTTATTTTACGTGTTTATCCAGGAGGAGTTAAAGCTACAAGTACAATGATGGACGCTTTTCAGCTGACGGCTACATTAGTGGGTCGTCGGCAGATGTTAATGAAAGGCTTTCAAGTCCAACGCCCTGACTTACGGGATCCATTAGGAGATAATAATGCGTTGAGTGCCCGGCTGATAATAAAATTTCCCTGAGCGAAGCAAGGTCAGACTAATAACAGCAGAAACTACTGGTAGTTATTCAGGTTAATTTTAGATCATCAGCTCTCAGGAGAGACCACGGCACTGAAAACACTTTGTCAGAAGACTCCAATCTCCAGGAGAGCAACGAGCTTCAACATTAAAATATTCCCACTGGGGCTTTACTTCAAACACACAGTGATAAACTGCAGCCTTCTGGTACCACCGTCCAGAAACTCATCGTCAAATCCAAACTACCTCCTCCTGCACATTAAGACCCGGTTCACTTTCAAAATCTCAATTTTCTCACATTGGAAAGCAAAATGACTGAATGAACTTAAGTTACGTCTCATATACAAAATTGGAAAGAAAATAGTTCCAGTGTAGTCTTATGAGAGAGACGATAATATTCATGCAACAAGAGATGGTTTAAATAATTTTTAATTTTTCCTTTACACTCAATAGGTCCATTGCAAAAATGCATTTTTTTACACTGCTGAAGTTGAAAGTTTTAGTAAAGAAATTATAAATAGACAATAATAAGCCTGTTTGTTTTGGTATTGCATGTTTTTTTTCCTGCCTGATTTCTTTGATTTCCTGTTTCTTAAGAGGAGCACAGTGGAAATAACCGGCTGTGTCTGTGACATGTCCTGGTAAACTCACCCAGATGAAGCATCCCCAAACAAACCAGCAGGAACAGTCCAAGGCAGCGCTTCATGTCGTCTCCTGCAAACGAGAAGTAAAACCAGACAGGAGAAGGAGTCAGGTCGGCCGGGTTTGGTATCCGATCTGGTCCACTGTGACCCGAGGCAGACGGCAGTCGACTGAGAACGCCTCTTTGTCCAGCGGACCACAAAGACTCCCTGTCTGGCCAAACGTCCTCCTCCTCCCCTCCAACAATCACTTGGCCACCGCCTCACTGGGGCTTTTATTATGGCTGTAGTACTCTGTTTATGTATGCTGCTTTTCACACACAGTCGTTCCACTCCTACAGTGATGTACGTGTTGACTTCGCACTCATTATTATCTTTTATTCCATTGTGATTAACATGTACGTTACGCTGCCTCTGAGAGCTCAACACACATGCAACTGGGCAAAAAACAAGCAAATTAAGAGAAGAACGTTCACCAAGTGAGAAAACACAACCAAACACACAAAACACACAAAACACAACCAAACACACAAAACACACAAAACACAACCAAACACACAAAACACAACCAAACACACAAAACACACAAAACACAACCAAACACACAAAACACACAAACCAAACACACAAAACACAACCAAACACACAAAACACACAAAACACAACCAAACACACAAAAATGATGCAAATACACAACACACAAAACACACAAAACACACAAACCAAACACACAAAACACACAAACCAAACACACAAAACACAACCAAACACACAAAACACACAAAATACACAAACCAAACACACAAAATTCGACTGATACACACCGAACCGTTGGTAACTTCCAGCACACATAACGTGACGTTAGCTTCAGCAACAGTAACCCTGGAGTACTGGAGCCAAAGTCCAAGATTACTGTTTAATCTTTCCTTAGTTTGAACACAAACATCAGAATAAGTAAATTATTACTGACTCGTCTGCAGCCGACAGTCATTAAATTAAAGTCTGTCATTCAAACTGTGGCGCCTCCCAGTGGTAGCATCAAAGTTATATATATTTATATGTATATTCATAATATTAATTTCAGGTAATTTAATAATAATAATAATTTTTTTATTTATTTGATGCTACTTTTTACTAATATTGTACTCCACTACATTTATCTGAAATTTTATTATTTTACAAATTCAGATTAATACAAAATATAATCAACTAATAACAGTACAGCAGTACATAAAGTCACTAAAATCAGCTCCACCTTCACCAGCTGCAACATTAAAGTGATGAACACATAAATGCATCAATAATTATGATCTAATAATATGAAATATATTATTCTGAAATTCTGCAGAAAGAGTACTTTTACTGTTGGTACTTTAAGTATATTTAGATGTTGTACACTGTGGAAGATCAGCGTAAACCTTCCACCAGTGCAGCCCGTCTGTCCTCCTCTCTCTGATGTGGGAGACTCTGGCGTTGGTTTGGTATTTCAGTATTTTTGTTGCTCCAGACGCCTCAGAGGCTCCAGAGGCTCCAGAGGCTCCAGAGGCATGCACTGACGCAATCACCAAAATCTAACCTTTAAATCTGGTTCAATTGTTCTTTTTCGCTCATTTTCTTCTTCTGTTTTATCGTTCGCGGCCGTTCGTCGATTTATCTGTAAACATCTCAATTATGACTTTGAATTATTAATATTTTCAGTAATTTACAGGCCGATGTAGACTTTAAATCAAAAAGGCACAAAAACGAGTTGGAACTAAATCACTTCATCTGTAAATAGTCTGTGTTAGGTTTTATTTCTTACATTTTTCTGCTTTGTGTGTATAAATAGTGAAACAATACTTTTACAACTTTTAACTGTTCTCTAATGATACTATGACTAAATATTGGTACATTTGTATAGGTCTTTTTCTCTTGTTTTTTGGCACCTTTATACTTTATTAAATTAATTAAATGAGAAGTCAAACTTAAAAAAATAATAATGACCATCGTGTTTCCCTAACTGCTGTATTCTGCATCTGAAAACACACTGGCAGTAGTTTTTTATTTTCTGATTGTTATGTGTAGGTGAGACTGTAAAGACCTCAAACTAAATAAAAATGATCCAACTCTAAAATAATTTTTGAACAATACACTGCGCAAAAGCTTGAGGGTGTTACAGACTTTGTCTCAACGTTGTTAACGCAGCAGAAAACCACAGACTGTGAGTGTGATGACACAGAAAAAGCAGACTTTTCTCTGCAGGGCTTTGGTTTGGTTGGATGCTTGTCATGTATCAGTCCCAGGGTGTGACAGACGCTGCACACAGAGGAGCGACTGTATCTGCATCCAGCTGCTGTCTGAAGCTGCCTGGAGGCCTTTTGTCCAAACATTCGTTTCTCATTTAAACTACTTCACTTTCCTGCAGTTAACAGTGAAGAACGACTCTGATAAATACACACCACACGACTAAAGACAGATATTGACACTATCACTTTTTTTTTGTCCCCTTTCCCCTATTTTCCATCAGGACGCCTTTTGGTGCCATAAGGATTCGTTTAAATAAAAGTTAAATATGTAAAACAAATCCAACACAGTGAGAACGTGGTTGCATTTTTGACCAAAATGATACTAAAATGTTGTTAAAAGTTCTGTATCTCTCAGGTTTTATGGTTTTCTTTTGCCTCTGGGTAAAAATAAAGTTCTTTTATGAGTTTTGGTAACTAAGTGTAGTTTAGTTGAAGGTCTATTGGAATGAATGGGCAGACAACTGTGGATGCTGGCTGGCTGCTGTAATTGAAACGAGGTGAACCAGGGTCACAATCAGTGTTGCATTCAATGTCTGTCTCAGTTCAGTGCAGCGTGTCCTCTTAAAGTACTTCCAAAGTTTAAAGTGAATGTTTAAAGGAACCCCGGTGAATTTCTGACGGGCTCGTCCCATGTTCCCATGTTCCCCAGCTTCACGTTCCCTTAATATAACACATAAGACTCCAGTTAAATTAAATCAATATAATGGGAATATCCCAGGTTTTTGCACAAAACACAGTGAGGTGAAGGGAACACTGTTTCAGTGGGCTTGGCAATGCAGTGAGATAAAATCTTTTTTTAAAAGCAGTAGAAAAGATTATCTGAAAAGACATCCCAAAGGACTCTGGGTTTTTTATTTTAGGGTTATACCCAAAAAACCACAGGTACACCAAAAGAGAACAAATAATGATGATGTGTGTCTCCAGCACGCCAGAAGATCCAAAAGATTGATGGGAATGTTTGACGCACATCCGGAGGGAAACAAGATATGTTTGAAAGGGTCTGAGGGCCAGATACTGTTTCTGTGAAATGTTTGTATCTCTGAGATGATGAAGAGGAAGAATGAGCACTCGCTGATGGAAACCTCTCAATATGTTTAATCTGATCCCAACTGAGTGAAGATAATGAGATTCCTTTCATTTTAACGTGCTTTTAGGATTTATGTCTGAGAATTTGTTGTTTGTGAGATTTGGTTCACGAGGCAGTCGTGTGTGTATCTAGACATATATTTATTTAAGTTTATTTTATATATTAACACATTACACACACTTCCCATCATTCTTCCAAGTGATATATAAGATGTACAAAATGTTTTTTAAATAAATTTGTGATTATCGATTAGAAATCCTTCTTCTATGTATCCTCTTTACAATGTAATTCAATCTGTAAAGGCCTCCAAGTGACTTTTACCACTGGAGGAACAGAGGCGTGTATAATTTAGAAGAATCATTAAACATCTTTTATCATGTACGTGTACGTGAACAAGGAAAGTGTGAATAAAGGTGATGTCAGACTCCAGGCAGCTGCAGACTCTGGTTAACAACAAGTGAGCAGACGCCTGCAGACAAAGATCATTTCATTCAGCCGGTCGGCAGACAAAGAGGTCACAGTTTCACCACCAGCCAGCGTCCATTCACTTTCTGACACACTGACAGCAGCAGCAGCAGAAATGTTGAAAAGCAGTTTTGGTTCCTCTTATATGAAAATATTCAGAGCATTATGGGATGTCAAATCGCTTCCTTCCTTCCTGCTGTGTTTCTGCTGGTGGACACATTTCCTCCCTTTTCTTTAGACTTGAGTCCAAGCGGCTGTTGAACTTGGCAGGAGACGGTTTGTCCTCTGATGGAAGTCTTTTTGACTCGCTGCGTCTCCTGGAGACGAACACGTCCTTCCACATACAGAATAACTTCATGCATAAGTTGGATAAATTCTCCATTAAACTGCAGCTGGGGTCCATAACAGCCTCTCCAGCCCTGACTCGGACCTCTGATCCAGCCTGAGTTTGGTTCCTCTCCTCAGGCTGCTCTCATGCAGGTATTATCGCCCCCCGCTGGTTGGAGGATGTACTACAATAAATCATTCATTCGTAAATATCTCAATATGATATAGAAAAATCTCTAACCTCTATGGGAAATTACAGTAGTAAGCTTATAGACTATCCACTACAGGTGGGCCACATCGTATCGTTACGCACAGCAACAACAAACACGGCTAAAGGGAAACTGCCATCACAAGTTATCGTACTTTCCTCAAACGTGCGTCATTATTTACTTACGTAACGCCTTAATTCAACCGGGCACGGCTCTATAAACGTCACGTCTGCAACACGGTTTTGTTCCGTCTTCGCACGGCTTCATACCCACCGGGAGCGTTTTGCCTGCCCGGTTCTGTTGACTTGCTCAGACATTATTGATTTGGTTATTTTCCCTTGTTTTTTGTGCTTCTACCATGAGTAAGTAGGTTAAGTAGTTAAATGGTTTCTGTTTTTACGGTCGGAAGTCTGCACTGGATGTTTTATTTTGAAAAATGACCTGATGCTCTATGGCATTGTCAGACTTCCTGCCCTGCAGAGTCTTCTCGTATTACCTCTACCTGTGTGTGTCCCGGCCTCTGAAATATTGATTGGAGTTGTCGGATCAAAAAGATCCAGACGTGGGCCAAAAAAGTTCTGGTCTTCTTGTCGTCAGTCAAAAATCACCTCTATCTAGTCTATTGGAGTCTCAAAAATACTCAAAAGAATGCAGCCAAGTCAGACCGACTCTGATGTGAAGAGTTATTGAGGTTTGTAACAGCAATAAACTTGAGTGAGGTCCCGAACCTGACTGATATCAGCTCAAAAAGCTCCTCTTTTTATTCCCTGTGGCTCGGGGGAAACCACCACCTACTTTTTTTTTATAAAACTGCCCAAAATATGCCCAGAGACAATGGTATAAACTCCAAAGAAGCTCAGTTTCCTTCAATTCTATCGGCGTATTTGTGTCTCTCCTTTGAGTGGAATTTACACCAGTATCTTCGGGACTTTCCAAGCCCATACCTTTGTCTTCACTTATGACCTCCTTTTGATTCCAGTAAATTCTGTTTTTTCAGGGGCTCATTTTTTAAAAACTGACAGGCAACGGCCAAGCATGATCTCACGTCCATCTGGGGCCACGTCGCCAGTCCCATGGCCTTCACCAGTTCATTCACTGGCCACCATGTTCTATCACCAGATGGAGCGGCCTGCGCTGCTGCCTCCTACGCCATCAGGTCATCTGCAGGCCAAACATGTTCTTTCCACACAGTTTCTCTCAGTTACACATTTCACGACAACAGAGTGAAGAAATACATGTTTTCTGTAGGCTAATTTTACTAGAAGTCATTAATGCAAGCTATATTCTTTACTATCTAACAAGAAAACCGCATTAACTCTGAGAGATGCTATATTCTTTACATGTGGTTACATTTTATATCCCATATATATAAGTGTAAGATTAGATTAGAAAAACATAGACTTTGAACAGGAATTTCATTCATGATATAAACAAAACATCCTGATCTGCTTTTGACCTATTTTAGTGCTGCAAAAATTATTATTATTTATATAATATATATAATATTTAATTACATTTTTTCAACCCCACCTCAAAATATCAGGAGTTTCCCTTTGAGGTAATGTTTATTCTTCTCTGAGTCATAATTCATCTGAATATGAACACACTCACATTAATCACACGTCGAGAGAAACCACTGAGTGAACCCGAGTCACAGAGACGCTTCAGAGAGGAGACGGCTCACAGCCTGTTTCCTGTTTCCTGTTTCCATGTGACGTGTTTTGTTGGAAGTAAACTCCATTTCCTGTCTGTGTGGCAGCTCTTCAGTTAGAGAGCATCTCACAAACACAAACAGCAGCAAAATATCAGTTACAGGTGGAACTCTTAGTCTGTTACTATATTATTATTATATATTAAAATGATTATAAATCTATTATTGGAGGGTTTTTATCATTTCAAATAAACTGAAGGATTATAAACTCCTCGACTGAGACAAAGCCCTTTGGATTGTATCAAAGCTGCAGCTAAAACAAGCCTGTTTTCTTCCCAAAAGACTGACAATGTTAAGTTTCACCTGACAACAGTAATAGTTTCTATTCAACACGGCTGACAAAACTACGTCAGATAAAATGTCTCTTAAAGTGTATTTTTAAAGCAGTTTTTAAACAGAAAAATCAAGAAACCGCAAATTTCTTTTGGTTCACAAAAATTCTTATCCAACTCCAGCAGAGAAAAATCTCACAGTTCAGCAAACATCAAACATCAACAACTTAAAGCCAACTCCACTGAGCTCTGGAGTCCGATTACAATCAGCCAAACGTCGGTATAAAGAAGACCAGCCGTTAAAACACACACAGTATAAGGCGTAGCACAAAACATTGGCATTCTTAAGTCAAATGGTTTTGGATTGAAAACCGCAGCAGTAAAACTAAAATGTGATCAAACTAACGGTGTTTTTATGCTCTGATGAGCTCTGTGCTGCACACAAATAGTTTAGAAATGATCCACCTTCAGTCTGACATTACATCCAACCAGAAACAACTAAAACCGCTCAGGCAGCATCCTGCACACAAACATTATGCCTTACAGGCTGCTTTTATACAGTAATAAGTGCATGCATACAATACAGACATGCACAGTACGTTAATAAAACAAAGGCAGACAGAGTTTATCTTTCAGTGATATGAAAGGAAATTAAAGCTAAACAAACAGCAATCACTGAGAAACAGCTGGAACATTTTAAGGCAATACATCTATTCACTTTCTTGAGTCATAATTCATCTGAATATGAACAGACTCACACTAATCAATCACATGTCTGTGTTCAGTGTGACACACACGTTTCTTCAAAAATCCCTCAGGTGAGGAAACGCCCACAGATCCGTTTACAAATCAGAAGGAAACAAAAGGCGCTTCAGAACTTGCCTGAATATTTTCAGGTTTTTACGTTTCCTCATGTCAAAGTAATCCGGTGACAGTTGTCTGAACACCAAAGGGTTCAGTGCAGACAGGAAGAGCTCACAGCTGATTCGGCAGATGTTTCATGGTGTCACAGAGTAACAGGACAGAGAAACTCCGGAGTGAACCCGAGTCACAGAGACGCTTCACAGAGGAGACGGCGCACAGACTGTTTCCGGTTTACGGTTTCGTTACCGGGAGAAGTGACCGTGAGCTCAGATTGTGACCGATTCTTTCGCCCCGTAGTCACCGAAGTAAATATTGGACCCATTTTTTCACAAGCCACATATCTTCCGAACAGCCTGACACTAAAACGGCATTTTTTCAAACACACAAATCAGGAGAAAATGACTTTTGTCCGAGGCCTGCCGCCCGCTCAGCAACACACTCTCGCGAGACTTGGCAACATCTCGCTGTCCGGGTTCACCGCAGCGCTGCTGACGTCACTGTCCAAACAGAAACGTAAGATTGACATAAAACCAATAATGAAAAGTAAAACTGGAACAAAACCTGTTCAGCTCTCAGTTAGAGAGCATCTCTGGTGCGTCTCACTGACTTCATGTTGGACTCATTCACAGCGATGGAGGAACATGCAAATACTCTGACCTCACACAAACAGCAGCAAAATATCAGTTACAGGTGGAAGTCTTAGTCTGTTATTATATTATTATTATATATTAAAATGATTATAAATCTATTATTGGAGGGTTTTTATCCTTTCAGATAAACTGAAGGATTATAAACTCTTCAGTTGAGACAAAACCCTTTGGATTGCGTCAAAGCTGCAGCTAAAACAAGCCTGTTATTCTCACTTGATTTGTGCCTTTAAAGCAAAATCTTTCATCCCTTGAATGAACTTAATCTGTGATTTGTGAGAGCTGAAGAGGACTGGAGAATACTGAACAGATGTGGTTAACTGAAGTCTGTCAATTAGAAGAAGTTAAATTGTTAATTGAGAGATGGAGAAGTAGACAGAACATAAGAAAGACGGTTTTCAGTGTTTACAGGAGAGTCTGTGGTGTAGCTGGTTGGAGTTCCTGGCTGATCTCTTAAAGATCCTCTACCTTGAGACGGCTGACTGATGCCCTGTGACCTATAGCTGTCATGCAGGTTTCTATATTCTACATACGCAGTTAAACACTGAGTGAGAGCAGCTTCAGAAAGCTGCGTTTGACTGGCGATAACCAGCCTGGTCCTGCGGTGGTGAGGTGATAAACAACCCAGTGTCTGAGCTGCAGTTTTCAGGTGGATCTGGTACCACAAATCAACCGTCTGAGGGAGCCTCGTCTGGTTTAACAAGACAGCATCACGCCTCCTCTAACCCTGTAACTTTACTTTAGTAACAACTCCAATTTAAGACAAAACAATGTAGCATCTAATGAAACTAAGTTAAACTTAGTGTTCTGTCTGTCCCAAGGAGTTTCTTACCTTTAGTTGTGAAGTTGTCGCTGTTCAGAGACCCACACCAAGAACTATGTTTCGATGGCAGAGTGTACAGCCTGTTTATACTGAAGGCAGAAACTCCCTCCCTCTAATAAGAAAAATCTAATAGTCCACCCTATTACTCCTACGTCTGGGTCTCGGGTTTGTACCGTTGGAGAATTACAGGAACTTCCTTATATGGTTAAAAATAAAGCACATAAAAGACAGGCAGTATGTGTTAACTGGGCTGAGGCAACTTCCAGCTCTGGAAACAGTATTAAAAGTTAATTTGGGCTTCGAAGGCCTTGGCCATATTTCATGCAGCTTTCTCATTTGTTTCAAATGTGTTTACTTTTGGGGTTAAATAGACTTGACCAATTACTTAAATACTTTAATTTATAATTAGATTTTCATAATGTGGTGGAATAAATGTTTTTAAATGTGGTTGTGCGTTGTGCACATACAGAATGAAAATAACAGCTCAGGGAAAAGTGAAAATGGTTACAGTTGTTGTCTGAACATCCAAACAGGAAGTGTTCACAACGAATTCAGTACACTTATCGTGGTTTCACTTTGCCGAAAATACCAGGAGCGATAGACCGCAGTGTTACTGACAGATTCATTACACTTCCTGTTTACAAAGCACTATGGGAACTACAGTAACATAAATCAGAGCCTGATCATACCCCAAATAGAATAAGACTAATAATAATAATAATAATAATAATAATAATAATAGGCGTGAGTGATTTGATTAATAGGATTTTTTTTGATATTTATAAACTCAACATGGTTTTTATATTTCTGACACACTCACACTCTCCTCTTTCCTTTCATATACACATATTTACTGTGTGTGGAAACCAGTGGACACACAGTCAAACCATTTTAAATAGTTACATTGGGTATTTATGATTTAAGCAAAACATACTGTAAACATTTTTATCTTCATTTTTTTTCTAAATGAAGATATGTTGGACTCATTCACAACAATGAAAGAACATGCAAATACTCTGACCCAACACTCTGCAAACAGCAGCAAAATATGAGTTTCAGGTGAAAGTCTTCAGCTCCATTATTGGAGGGTTTTCATACTTTCAAAGCAGTTGAAGGATTATAAACTCCTCGACTGAGACAAAGCCCTTTGGATTGTATCAAAGCTGCAGCTAAAACAAGCCTGTTTTCTTCCCAAAAGACTGACAATGTTAAGTTTCACCTGACAACAGTAATAGTTTCTATTCAACATGGCTGACAAAACTACGTCAGATAAAATGTCTCTTAAAGTGTATTTTTAAAGCAGTTTTTAAACAGAAAAATCAAGAAACCGCAAATTTCTTTTGGTTCACAAAAATTCTTATCCAACTCCAGCAGAGAAAAATCTCACAGTTCAGCAAACATCAAACATCAACAACTTAAAGCCAACTCCACTGAGCTCTGGAGTCCGATTACAATCAGCCAAACGTCGGTATAAAGAAGACCAGCCGTTAAAACACACACAGTATAAGGCGTAGCACAAAACATTGGCATTCTTAAGTCAAATGGTTTTGGATTGAAAACCGCAGCAGTAAAACTAAAATGTGATCAAACTAACGGTGTTTTTATGCTCTGATGAGCTCTGTGCTGCACACAAATAGTTTAGAAATGATCCACCTTCAGTCTGACATTACATCCAACCAGAAACAACTAAAACCGCTCAGGCAGCATCCTGCACACAAACATTATGCCTTACAGGCTGCTTTTATACAGTAATAAGTGCATGCATACAATACAGACATGCACAGTACGTTAATAAAACAAAGGCAGACAGAGTTTATCTTTCAGTGATATGAAAGGAAATTAAAGCTAAACAAACAGCAATCACTGAGAAACAGCTGGAACATTTTAAGGCAATACATCTATTCACTTTCTTGCTGAAAGTACACGTAAAATGCGAGTATTTGTCACAATTACGGTTCAAATGATATGACATGAACGCAGCATTAACGTACATGAGATTGATATAGAATGTTCAGCCAGAAAGCAAATAAGCATATTTCCCCAAATGTCAAACTATTCCTTTAATTTAAGGACACAAAGCAATTTTTAACAGAACTTTGTAAACATAAAATTAAAAAATGATCCTGTCCTGTCCCATCCTGTCTCAGCTCACTGTATTCCCACCATCTTACATTTAAATACAGGCATCTTAATAATAATGATAAAATACTTCTTACATGTGCACTATAAGCAGTTTAGTATCATCATGCAGTTTTTAAAACTTATTTGAAATATTTTAAGCCTGAGCTTTGGCCAAGATGAAAGTTACCCTGCTAGAAACACCCAAAGCTGATGCATCAGTGAAAAATAACATGTTTCAAATATATAATTTGCAGCAGTAAACATCTAATATGGCAAAATACAGTATGGCATAGCAGGATAGCACCTTTTTCTTTCGGTTCTTGCATTCGTTCATTATGGCACAATCATCAAATTCAAGAGAAAAATACTCTCTTTAAAAACAGGCTCAAAAGCATTTACAGTATATACAGTTTATACAATATATACAGTGTGAAGCAGGGTTGTCTGCATTACTAATGGATGTATAATAGCCTTTATACATCCTTACACTGTTAGCTTTTCATTTCGGTCAGGCACTACATGACTGAATATCCTATTGGCAAATAAGCTAAAGCAGAGAATAATAGCACTGACGTCTGTGGGACACTAATCGATTGTTCTCAATGTATAACTGACTTTTATTGTGGCAACAAGTGCTTTATTATTGTATATAACAAGTGAAGGGCCACTCAGTTTGACAATGCTGATCAGTGAAAGACGTCAGTAAGTCAGAGTAGGAAGATTTCCAGCTGAACATGGATGGATTATGAGACAGTGGACCCCTGGGTGCGCACACACACACACACACACACACACACACACACACGTAGAAGCAAAACAACTACAACGACACAGCTGCGTAGTAGTTTGTAGTTGTAGTCATTTTGCATCTCCCTGTGGTCATTTTGTATCTTTTTGTGGTCACTTTGCGACATTTAGTCGTCGTTTTTAGTCTTTTTTTAGTCTCTTTTTAGTCTTTTTGCATCTCTGGGTATCTTTTGTGTCTTCGTAGTCGTTTTGCGTATCTTTGTAGTTGTTTGTGTGACTCTTTGTTGTCGTTTTTTGTGTTTGTTTTAGTCACATTTTGCAGGTGAAACCCAGGGGGCCCCTGACCCTTTAGTCCCAATCTATAATCCATCCATTGAGCTGAATGTGGATTTGGCTTGCCCAGTGGTGTAGAACAGAGGTTGTCAACCTTTTTTGTCCAGTGCACCCCCACAGCCCTATCAGATGGGCACCTTTATAATTCCCCTTTGATAGATGGGATGACTTTATGGTATTGTTCAATAGTATTTTTTAGTAGTTATGGCCAAGTCTGCATTTGTAGTACTGCTGTTTATCATAAACAGAATGTTTCAACCATTTACAGTATCCTCACTTTCAGCTTTCAGTTTTAATAAACTTACAATTGACACAGATTGGTGGAAAACTCATTAAATCACTATTTCTGTTTTTGCAAATTAGCTGAGCTTCATAATCTTTTCACGCACCCCCTGGTAACTGCAGAAATATCCTCTGGGGTACAGGGACCTCTGGTTGGGAATCACTGGTGACGTGGATGCCTCACTTTGTTAGTATTAGTGCTGCAGTATTATTGTGTTGTGCTGTAGCACTACACCACTGGGTTTGCCTGTTAGATGTCAGGGTAGAACTCTGTGTTGACGTCAACGCTGTGCAACACAGACTTTGGATCAGCAGCTGACATCCTGTTCAACACCTCCGCTGACAGAGAGTAACTGCTGCCAGACTTCTCCTCAAACCAGCTGTCCAACGCTCGCTTCCCATCAAAGTTAGTGATGGGCGGTCCGTTAACCGCCACAGTCAGCAGGTCGTTCATCTGCTCCAGGGTCAGCCGGGAACGATTGTTCTTACACATCTTCTGTAGAGACCCTCTGCCTTTATCGCAGCAGGCCGTGGAACTGGGCTGGACCCTGACGATCTGCACAATGCGATTCAGCAGAGGAAAACGTTGCTTGTACCTGCAAATGTGACTGATGACCTCTTTAAACCCGTTCATGCTGTAGTAGTCTGCTTTCAGATCCTTCCATTCCACCACCAGGCTGCCCCTGGCCTCCGTTCTGGCCTGGGAGCCCTCCTGACCCCCAGAGGGAATGGACTCCAGATGGCTGAATATCATCTGGATTTCTTCCTCTCCGTAAGCTTGTAGGTCCTCCCGGTTGTGCGGCCAGGTGGACAGGTCCAGGACCTTGCAGGCTTTGGCAAATGAGCGGCTCTGCAGGTCCAGCCTCTGAGACAGGATGCCCTGGCTCTTGTTGCAGATCTTTTCTCGAATGGACTGAAACTTGGACTCTGCAACGCGCAGGTTCTTCAGAGCAACGCCATTGAAACTTTCACGGAAGTTTTCCTCAAACTCCTGCAGATACTCTCCGGGGCAGTCAACCAATTGGCCAATCTCCAGAATGGCCTCCTCGATCTTGGCTTCCACCTGTGACACCAGCAGGTACTCGCCCTGGAAGGTGAAGGCTAATCGGGAGAGGACAGCTATGATATCCAGAAGGAAGTAGATGAGCTTCACTGACTGATAGTCCATGAGGAACTGGAGGAGGGTGAGGGCGATGGCTGCAGCGTCAGCCCTCTGCGTCTGGCTGCTGATCTCCTTCAGATGGGTGACGACTTCCAGGTAATCTTTGATGAGTGCGTTAAGGACGTTTGGTTCTCCTATGATCCATCGAATGGCTCTAATGTCTCCTAGGAACTCTGTCTCCTCTGACAGTGTTGGAGCAGTGGATCGCAGCTCGGCCATCATGCGAGGGGAGTAACGGTAGAAGCTGAGGAGCTGCTTGAGGTTGTTTTCAAGATCCTCCAGGCACGAGAGCTCCTTGCCACTGATGGCATCCAGCACCTCCAGGTGGGGTCGGTGGATCATGATGGGAAGACAGAGGATCCAAGGAAAAGTCTTTTGTACAGCTATGTACAGGTTGGCTCTCATTCCTGAAGAGATGTTGGTGCCGTCTACGCCCAGACCCACCACCAGCAAGTCCTGAAACCTGAGGCCTAGGACTCCGAAGGCTCGGTCCATAGCCTGGAGATATCCGTCCACACTGGCCATGCTCAGTCTCTGCAAGGATAGGAACTCTGTGTTCGGGGAGCCCTCATTGGTAATGAACTGGACGTAGACTGCCACCATGTCTGAGAAAAGGTCGTCATTTTGGGCGTCCATTATGACACTAAGGAAGGGAGACAGGCGCATCTTCTCAGCCAAGTCTTCTTTTAAAGCCCGGGCGATGTGGTGGATGAGGATCTGACAATCTCCTTCATTCATGTACTGGTCCACCACTTTGAGCTCACACCTCTTCAGAAGCTCTGCCAGTGGACGGAGGTCGGAGAAGGGCCGTCCCTCCAGGGCCAAGTGGTACGCTGCATTGAACAGCAGCATCATGTTCTTGCACATCTCCTCTGTCTTTTCTGGATGCATGCGCAGCTTATACAGCTGCAGACACTTCTTATGGAGGTTGCTCTGGCTGTGGAGCTTGATGGTGTGGATCTTAAACTGCTTCGAGCCGATGATAAAGGCAGATGTTCGGGATGACTGGACGGTGTACTGGCGACAGACATGGCACCACATCTCATTGAGGGTCGGTGAGTAGCGAAGAAACCAGAACTTTTTCAGCCACTCCTGCTTGAAGCGTCGAATCCGTCGGCCTCCTGCAGAGGAAAGCTTTGATGGGTCTTCTGGAGAAATCACAAGATCTGCTGCAATCGATTCATCAGCCGAGTCCACGTCCTGATCGTCTTCATCCAGAACCACCTGAGTGGGAGTTAAGGGCTCCATCCCTGCAAAGACAAACACATTCAACTTCTGCTACCAGCTTAAAGTATAATAATTAATTAATTATATAAATTAGATATATCATATATAAAATAATTAAATAATCAAATTGAAATCCTAACAAAAGAGAAAATAGTCCTGAACTTTGGGTCCAACCATCATTTTTCAGAACATACCTTGAAAATCTTCGATGGGCCCTTGCTCGGGGTGGGGCGGGGCCTGATCAGACATCGGTGGACCGACCACGTCTCCTTGTCCTCCTCTGAGCCGGGACAGCTCCTCTTCCAGCTCCAGGATCCTCCTCTTCAGTTTGACACAGTTGGGGCAGAAGGAGGTGGAGGGTTCCTCGCTGCTCTGGTTCTTCTCCTCCTTCTCTTCCACCTTCAGGTTGGGAACGTTGAAGCTGCTTTCAGATGAATTAAACCCCGACCCGAGCGCTGCTGTCTTACACTCACTGTGCAGGGAAGACTGGGACCTGGACTTGCTGGAGTCCTCTAGAGAAGCCTCCAGGACGTCTTTGAAGATGAGGTCGATCTTCTTCCTTTTGGCAGGAGGCTGCCCGTCTGACTCTTCGCTGGGTTTGCCCTGCAGAGCCGACTGCAGACACGGAGATTTAAAGTCCTTCTGGATGTTGGGTAGGACTGCCGGCTTCCCGGTATCTGGAACAAAAGCTAGCTATGTAACTTTGTTTTGAAAGGTGTTATATAAATACAGTTATTATTATTATTATTAGCTGGAACCTAAGACAAAGTCTGTGAGAGTGTGAGGGTGGACATTTGAACTGGGCCAAAGAGTCTCCCTGAGCTTGGACAGCAGACTGGTATTAATGACACTGAATCTGTGGGCTGATCTGAACTAAGACTTCCAGCTGTGATCAGAAAACGTTTCCATATCCCATTGAAATAACCACATGGGTTAGTCTACATGAAGTTTAACCCAGCCACATTAGGATGCACAAGCCAGTGCATTCTTAGTGCAGGTCCCAAGCCCGGATAAATGGGGAGGGTTGCGTCAGGAAGGGCATCCGGCGTAAAAAACCTATGCAAAACTAAAGATCCTCTAAAGGGGAGCAGCTGAAAGAAGAGGGGAGCAGCTCCAGAGTCTTTAGATGATACATCACTGCACTTTGACTTCAGTTAACAAAACCAACCTCAATGTTGGGAATTATGGTGTTTTTCTCCCCTTAAAGGACGAATTGAACAAGCTCTCAGTGTGACAGCAGCACCACCTGCTGGAGAACTGGAGAGCTACTGTGACGTATTAAATAGTCTCCAAATACAGACAGCTCACCCGTGCCCTGTTCACCTGTGCCCTGTTCACCTGTGCCCTGTTCACCTGTGCCCTGTTCACCTGTGCCCTGTTCACCTGTGCCCTGTTCACCTGTGTCCAGGTTGCGGTCGATGCTCTCCTGAGAGACGCAGTGAAGTCGTTGGATGTAGTCGTCGCTGTACCAGACCCTCAGCTTCTCTCCCGCCGCCAGCGTCCGACACACTCTGAAGTAGATGTTTTTGCCACGCTGAAACGCCGTCAAGTTCCTGTCGCTCTCCTCCGACGAGGTTCGGACAAACCTGCAGAACCATCAACAGGAAGAACCCTCTGATTTCCATCATTAACACTGTTTGGTGCTTCAGGATGAAATCTTGTCTTAGTCTTTCCTTCATTCCTCAAAGTTGATTCATGATTTTCATATAAAGAACTCGTAATTTGCTGATTTTTCTGCCACTTCTTAAATTAGGGATTTCCTACGTTTACCAGAATGCACTTTAACAACATCCAGTGATAAGATGTGATGCTTTTCTTCTTCTCTGTCTCAATTTCTACATCTCTTAGCACGTTACCGCCACCAGCTGTTGATTGTTAAAACGCCACATAACCGCAATGTCGGACATGACAAAGATAGTTGTTTCCAGGGGTGTTGGAATCACTAAATAAAGCCTATTAAAGCATTCTGCAACATGTCTGACTCATTTCTGTCACATAAACTGTAAGGAAGCTTAATCCAAGTAAAGATGAAGCAGTAGAGAAGCGACCTGATCTGTGCTGTAATGGAGTCATGGTTTATGCTGAATAACTAAATAAAAGATACTAATTGTAATGCTACTTGTGATTTAATGGTTGTTATATAGTGAGTGTGTTGTCTGCCTCCTGTGCAGCTCCACATGGGGTTCTAGTGGTTCTCCAAAATAAAAGTCCTCTGCTACTGAATGTTTTTTATTGATGCGTTCAGTCGATGGACGGATGGCTTCAGCTCTGAAGGTGCAGACACATGCAGAGTCCGATAGAAAATAAAACACGTTACCTCATCCAGTTGGCTTTGGTCTCATCGCTGCCATCGATGGATTGATACGTGTTGTTAAAGTCAACAATCTGGAACGGTCACAACAGAAGAAACAGAAAACTGGCTCAGAACTGGACTTGTTCGAATATGGTTGTGAACTGTTGGGACTGGAACCGGTCTAGACTGGTTCCAGAACCGGTTTAAACTGGTTCCAGACTGGTCTCGGACTCACTATCCAGGAAAAGAAGCCGGAGGACTTGTCCTTGGACACCAGCTCTCCCTCATATGGACCGAACACCGCCCCCTTGGGGATGTTTGGATCCACGCAGCGGACATCCACCTTGTCCCCCTCGCCGAAGACCTCCAGGCCCGATGGGACGGTGAGCGCCGCCCTGTTGGCCGTCCCCGGGGCCACAGGCGTGTCGGGGACAAACAGCGGGGGCCCGTGGGACGGACACTCCTTCTGGAAATAGTCCTGGCACTCCTCACAGACTGAAACACAAACATCTGATCTTCACAAGGTTTTCCTGCACTTTAAAGTGTTGGTTTTAATATATGAATATATTAATATAAATTAATTTATTGAATAAGTCCAGCTGAGGCTGATGAACGTCTTTAGTACTGCAGGTGTTTGGTCATAAACCAAAGTGTTGGACACATAAACATGAGGATCAATAAAGTTACTGCGGTTGATCCTGAGGGGAACATGAACGTCTGAACCACATTTCATCACAATCATCCAGCAGCTGTTGAGACGTTTCAGTGTGAACAAAGTGAAGACAGAACTTACACCACAGGTCCAGCGGCTGCTCGCTCATGTTGGAACCATGTTGGTGGAAAAGCAGCAGGTCGTCCACTTCACAACCTCTGCAGAACAACAAGAGTCCGGACCCAACGTCATTAAACACATTCACATCATTTCTCATAATCACACTTGAAGAGTAAATCGATTATCAATATGACGTCACTTTGTTTTTTCTTTCTATAATTTGTATTTTTTCCGTTTATGTGATTCGTCTCAACTCTTCTGTTCATTTAATGTTCTTTGAGTTTTTCTTTTGTTAAATCACGTTTTATTTATTAGTTTAGTTGTTTTTTAGGTTTGTTGTTTCTTTTGTCTTTTTACAGTTTAAATTAAATTTCACATAATCACTCTTCATTTCTGCTCTGACATCACCAGAGCTTCAATTAACGATTATTTTATTATTGATTCATTAGCTGATTAGATTCTCAAGGCTAGAAAACAAAGAAAAACAGAAAATCTGAGAAAAAAAGATAAAATATAATATTTTGTTGATGTGTCAGTAGATTTCAGCTCTAAATATCACGACTGTCACACTTAAACACAGTAGGTCAGAAATGTTTTTCTGTAATATAACAGTATAATATATATATTTATATATTCACAGTAAATCGATACAAATCATCTTTAACTCTCTAATTTTGACATCAACCTCACAGATCCAGTCAGACTGTAAATGTGAGTTTGTATTAAAGGACCTCTCAGACTGTCTCCTGACTTTAGCTGCTGTATAATCTGTATAATAATGTCTATAATCTGTATAATAATGTCTATACTCTGTATAATAATCTGTGTGTAAAGTGTGAACCTGAGGCTTTGCACAGTGCATGTCTGCAGCCCTGCAGCATGTTGAGTGCAGGAGTCTCCTCAGGCCAGCCAACACTTCACAAACACTGGAAACTAAAGTTGCCTTTAACTTCCCGTGTCCGGTGCCGCGGCCGGTGCGGGGGTCCCGGGGCCGGCCCGGGGGTCCCGGGGACCCCGCGGCTCTGCGGCCGAGCCCCGGTCGATCTGCGCCACGCGGCTCGCTGCCTCCCGCTCGGCTCCGATGCGCAGACGACTGGCAATCTGCCTGCTGTTTTCGGAAGCCATTTTCGCTGGCCACAGTGGCCACCGACGCGGACCCACCTTGTGCAGAGACGCGGCGGGGACACGGAGCCTCTCCCCCGGGCGAAGCGTGGCTCTCCTCCCTCCCTCCCCGGCCGCCGGGCACCGACCCCCGGCCGCTGGCGGCGCGGCCGCACGCCGATGCAAAGTTTCCCGTTAATTTTTTGCAACGACTCAGTCGCCTCCCCGAGCTTTGACCACCATTTTTTATCACAGGAAATGACATGGAGAACGGAAGAAAGCAAATGCGCAAAAATTAAAGTTAACAGGGTGAATTTGAGGCCTGAGTTCAGTCTGACAGGACGGTGACGCGCCTTCACCTTCTCTCACCTTTCCACCTGGAAAACTAGATATATATTATATTATAATATATATACATTTACACAATATAATGACTCATTCAGTAAATACAATCCGTCCAACTCATGAAGGTTAACAAGCAGTTAACTTTACTTGTACTCATTACATGTAATTGATTTTACATCCATGATAAGATTTTATATTAAACATGGGATCAACCAGCTGTTTTCAATCCTCTACATATATTTTACTTTTTTTTATTGTAAATGTGTCTTTCTGTTTAACTTGCAGCACTTGTTTGTTTCTTCTGTCTGTTTCTTGTTTTAACTCAAGAAGGCAAAAACCTTCTCAGCTATAAACTGGATTCTTCAATAATTAACCGTTTATTCTGAGAAATGATGAGAAAATACAGAAAGATTAATGTCAGACCAACAGTCCAAAACCAAGGATATCTGATAATATAAAAAAAAGCAGAAAATGTTTGACATTTTTGCTCAGTGAACAGAACTGTCCACTAATTGTTTCCCTGATAAACTGCTTCTGTAATCAGGATGTGAAGCAGTTCGACTACTTTATGTAATGTTGTTTAACCTGTAGCACTTTGTCATATTATTATCATTTGTTTTGCATTAAAAGTCTTCTGTGATCAGAAACCAGTGTTGAAAGGAATGAAGTATTACATTTAATCTGTAATGAACATTCCTTTATACTTTATATTTATTCTGCACCAAACATCCCCTTACAAGTTTTTTTGTACTTTAAGTCAGTTTGAGTAAAACTTGTCTATAAGTACTTTTACTTGAATTAAAATTTAAATGCAGAACTTGTAATTAAGTACCTTTACATTAAGGTGTTTTAACTTTTCTGTTTTATTTATTAAAGGATCTGAAAGACAGTTAGGAGCCTCAAGACTGTAGTTAACAAGTGTTTCAGTTAAATTACTGCAGATGGAAGATTTCCATTATTTAAATATTGCCGGTTGACAAAAAAAAAAAAAATACATATATTTGATTTATTTTATCATTTAAACATAATCACTTTCAGCCATCTGTAATAAACTGGACACTGATTTATTCAACTACACTTTTCTATATCAATGATTCAGTCTGTCACCTACACACACCTAAAGAGACGCTGCTGATCGCCGCTGTTACATCGTAGTGAACCACAGGGCGCCGCTGTTACATCGTAGGGAACCACAGAGCGCCGCTGTTACATCGTAGTGAACCACAGGGCGCCGCTGTTACATCGTAGTGAACCACAGGGCGCCGCTGTTACATCGTAGTGAACCACAGGGCGCCGCTGTTACATCGTAGTGAACCACAGGGCGCCGCTGTTACATCGTAGGGAACCACAGTTACTTAGGGAACTTGCGTTAGCAGGGACGTTTTGCAGCTGAATGTTTGTCTGCCGGCTCGTTTAACCAGCCGAGGGCAGGAGGAGACGTGTGTTCGTGATCCTCAGTTGGATCAAAAACACACTTCAGCAGGAAGCTCATGTGGGTTGTTGCGGCTCTCGTATCTTACTGGACGTACCTGCAGGATTCATGACATCACAACTAGTTTGGAACCAATCAGAGTCCAGTATGAAACTGTGATGTGAAAACCTGAAGCCTCAAAACACACAAACACTGAGAATGAAGCAGGAGACACGTTGTGTCCAGCTGTTAAACTTCAGGAATCAACAAGATCTGAGAGTTTTACATGAGGGAGGAGGAGGAGGAGCAGGAGAAGGAGCAGGAGAAGGAGCAGGAGGAGCAGAAGGAGCAGGAGGAGCAGGAGACATGTGAGACGTGAACCCCTCAGTGTTGCTCAGAGCGGTGCAGGTGAGGCCTCACAGCTTCAGCATGTAGCGCTTCAGATGGTCTTTGTGGTAGTTGCTGTTGCTGTGCTTCTTGATGTTGTAGACCTTGAACAGGCTGGAGCCTTTGATCAGAGCCAAGTTCCGGTGGGACTTGTCAGCATAGAGGCGGCAGACGTGGCACCACATCTGATCCAGGGTCTGCGAATAGCGAAGGAACCAGAACATTTTCAGCCAGCCCTTCTTGAAGCGGCCTTGACGCTTGGACGCCTTGTCCCCAGAGTCTTCGGGGCTGGGGGGACTCCAGGCGTCGGCCGGGTCCTCGTCCTCGTCGCCTTCACGGAGGACCGCCTGAGGAGGCGAGAGAGGCTTCATCCCTGTGAAGACACAGACATATTAAACCTCACCTGAGGCATTTTCAGTGCCAATAAAAACACTTTACGATCCAAATCCACTGTTTTAATCACATTTCTTAACATTTTAAAGGAACACTTACCTGCTAAGAGTAAGAAGAGAGGAAAGATACTGACTGGCAGAGTATGAAGACGTACTGAAACATTAACGATGCCATTCTCATTTAAAAGTCTTTTACAGAGAGGATCCTTTAGTGCTGGACCACCTGCACCTGTCCAGCCTGCCCAGGTATGTCGTTTTTGTTTCTCCCTACCTGCACTAATGTCATTTATCTTTTACATTCTGGCAGACTAATTCATTTTTTATCTTTCATTTAGTCAAACTTACATTCAGATTCTTCATCTTCTATGTGGGCCCTCTCAGGACTCTGCAGGTCCTGGTCCGGTGGGAGCGGAGCCTCGTGGAAGGAGGGCGAGGCCTCCGTGTCCTCCTGTTCTCCTGTGAGACGAGTCAGCTTCTCCTGCAGCTCCACGATCCTCCTCTGCAGCCTGACACAGTTCTGACAGCAGGAGGAGGAGAAGCAGGCGGGATCCTCCTCCTTCACAGGTGGAAGTTTGAGGTTTAGCTCCACTTTATAGTCCCCGGAGGTGGAGGGCAGTCGGGCTGAAAGGGCCCTGGACCTGCTGGAGGCCTCCAGAGAAGCCTCCAGAGCGCTTCTGAAGAAGTCCTGAAACCATTATTTCACCCATTAGTTCAACTGATCATATCAAACCTTTAAATGTGTTGTCATTAAAACCCGACTCTATACTGATATCTAGTGGCAGCAGCAGGCCCTACAGGTGAGCTGATGTCAGCAGGTGAGGACACCTGAGCAGAGATCTGGTCCAGGCTCCAGAGAAACAGATTTATTAAACTCTGACGCTGATTTATCTCTTATTAAACCTTTTATCTCTTCTTTTATTGTCAAAGATCAACAGAGAACACGTCGGCAGCAGATTCTCCTGTTTGTCTGACAGACATCATTCGATGAGCTGCAGTAATTAATAATTCAGTCATGTTCTGTGTTTTCTCTACTTAACTTAAAGCTCTCTGTGTATCTTCTTATGCATTTACTTGTCAGAGCCCTACTCCCTACGTCCTTGTTTTTTGATCATCATCATCATCATTATCGTCATCATTGTGGGAATTTGCTGTTTAGCGACGATCTAAATGAAATGATTAAAATGAAGCCAAGGAGAAATGGTGTCTAAAGGAGAGGTTGAGTTTCAGTATCACCCTGAAGCTGAGGTCCATCTTCCTCACAGCAGGAGGCTGTTCCTGTGTTTCCTCTGCAGGCGGCGTGTTGAAGACGTTTTTATGCTGCAGCAGAGATTTAACTTCCCTCCAGGGGAGGGCTGCTGGCCTCACCGGCCCTGCGACACAACAGATTATAAAGAAAAACACATTTTAACGTCCACTTCAGCCCAGAAATATGGATGTCTGAAGAGATGATGTTTAGAGATTTTGAAGAGATATTCTGTGTGTGTGAGTTATCACACAAACATAAACCTTCCTCTCTGTTAACTCTGTAGTGTCGCCTGCTTACAGACCAGAGCTGGAACAATTAGATGATCAACAAAAAAACTATTATTTTGATATTCTATTATTTATTTGTCATTTTTAAAGCAAATAAAAGGTGAAAGATGGCCAAACACTCTCTGGCGTCAGCTTCTCTTGTGCCTCATATTTCACTTGCAAAACTTAACAGCAAAAACAAAGTGAATTGTGAAGTGTAAAATATGTAGATTTAGTCTATTTATTAGATTATAGATATTAGATTCAGTCCCCTGGTCTGCCTGATATCTGCTGCCTGTGTCTGTGACGTGTCTGACTTGTTTGAACTGCACTGATTAAAGTTGTTCTGCCTCAGTGTCTCATCATATCTCCTTGTAATAAATTCTAATGAGCTCTAATGAGAGAAATCTCTCTATCTTCAAACCGGTGGACTGCTGCTGGTCTGTGTTCGTTGTCCGTCCCACTTCTGATTTCCTCCCAGGAGACTTCTTAGGAGGTCTTGTCTTAGCGGCCCGTCTCTGTTTCCGGTCTCTCTCCGGCCGCAGAGACGTCCGGAGGTGGCGCTCGGTGCGTCTGCAGTTTCCTTCGCTGTGACCCAGATGCAGCGACGGGACCCAGTCTGGATCCGACTCCAGCATCTCGTACGATGGTTTACCTGCCAACACACAAAGTGTTCGCCTCAGACGCTGACTGCAAACATCAGAAAAACACACAACCCGAACTCTGACCTATCACACAGGTTTTAGAGCTGCGACGACTAGTGGATTTATCCATCAGCTGGTTAATCGACAACTGTTTTGTACGGCTGAAGTTAACGATTATACTCTCAATTAATTGTTTAATGAACAAAATTGCCCGTCATAGTTTCTAAGAGCACAAAGTAACATTTTCAAATGTCTTGTTTTATCGACCAACAGTTAAAAACCCAAAGAGATTCAAAAACAGAGAAAAGGCAGAAGTCATACCAGTGGAAGAGCGGGAAATTGTTGAAACGTGTTGCATGTCTGTTTGAAAAGTGACTGAAACAATCAGTCGATTATCAAAACAGATGAAGGTTAATTTTCTATTGATGGACCTTTGACTGCCACAGCTTGACCTCACCTGTTAGTGGACGCGTGAATCCAGCTATTTGTTTTCAGAAAGCAGCCTCCTGAGTATCTTTGTGAAGTCATATCACTGCAAAATCTGTCACAAGCCAGCTCAAAAATCCACTATATCAGCAGCCATACTGGTAATCAGTGAATTCTTCCCCTCTAAAATCACATTGATCTCAAGAATCAGTTGGGCTCTAATTCAAATTTAAACTAACTTTCATCTGAGTAAAATGATTTTGATATATTAAAGGAGGAGGCTATTGAACTGATGATTTGGCAACAGGTTCCCTGCTAAATTCACAACCCATTACTATAATACAACGCTGCTGGGACACTCATCCAGACTTTAAACAGCACCCCCCCGTTTTAAACCCGATGGTTTCCACCACTGGCTGAAACCAACGCAGGCTGATACAGAAGCCAAGATTCATTACAGCTGTAATGTTCAATTTATGTTGGAACTGGTGAGGTTTGTAGGAGACGTTTTGCACTATTTCTCCCTTTCATTGTCATTGTTGATGTGTTTTATGTTTATATATATATATATATATATATATATATATATATATATATATATACATATATACATATACACACACACACACACACACACACACACACACACACACACACACACTTTATATATATATATTTATGTGTATATTTGTACATAGTAGTTCAGTGTTTATGCTTACCTTTGTTGTCCTTGTTTTTTGTTTATTTGTATATTTCTGTGTATGTACGTTGAGAGCTATGTAAAAACCGGAGTAATATTCCTTATATGTGTCAAATACATGGCCAATAATTCTGACTCTGATTGATTATTTATTTCTGTGTCAGGACCTAAATACAGGAGCCTCAGTCAGGTGACCGCGCCTGTGCCACAGAAGCCTGTTATATGGTCAAAAGCTCTGGCAACAGCTAGATAAGTGAATATAGTTTAAATATCTGTTTCATTTGCTTAATTTAATCTTCAGACAGTGTTTTCTTCTGCTTGTAGTGTATTGAGGTTCTGGCCCCAGGTGTGAGACTCACCTGAGTGGAAGTGTCTGGAGCACACCCTGACGGAGGCGGGGATGTGTGTGAAGCTGATGTTGCTGCGGCCCACGGCGGACACCCAGGCCGCCCTCCTCCTCCTGCTCAGCTGGGACACCTGCGCGCCCTCGCTCCACCTCCAGGCGGGGAAACGGTGGAAAGTTAGTCCGCTCGGGATCCTCCTCCCGCGGTGGTCGTGAGACCTGCGGCGGCAGTTCCGCACGCAGCAGGTCCGCCCCCCCATGAGGGTCCGACGGACGGAAAGTTTCCCAGCGGAGGAGAAGACAGGAAACTAACGAGCCGCACCACAACGAGACGACAAGACGAGACAACAACACAACAACGAGACAACAACAAGACAACAAGACAACAAAACAACAAGACAACGAGACAACAACAAGACAACAACACAACAAAACAACGAGACAACAAGACAACAAAACAACAAGACAACAACACAACAACGAGACAACAACAAGACAACAAGACGAGACAACAAGACGAGACAACAAGACGAGACAACAACACAACAAGACGAGACAACAAGACAACAAGACAACAAGACGAGACAACAAGACAAGAAGACAAAGCAACAAGACAACGAGACAACAACAAGACAACAAGACAAGACAACGAGACAACGAGACAACAAGACAACAAGACAACGAGACAACGAGACAACAAAACAACAAGACAAGACAACAAAACAATGAGACAACGAGACAACAAGACAACGAGACAACAAGACAACAAGACAACGAGACAACAAAACAACAAGACAACGAGACAACAAAACAACAAGACAACAAGACAACAAAACAAAACAACGAGACAACGAGACAACGAGACAACAAAACAACAAGACAACGAGACAACGAGACAACCAAACCAGCACCATACAAACCAACCGCCAACAGTTATGGCTGCTCTCCCAGAATCCCCCGCGGCGTGACGACACGTCCCAAACACCAACCGTTCACTACGCGGTTTATCTCTTTATCTCTTTATCTCTTTATCTCTTTATCTCTTGTATCTCTTTATTTCTTTATCTCTTTATCTCTTGTATCTCTTTTCTTTTTTTATTGATTATTATTGTAATCGATAAAAAATATATAAAGAATATAATTCTTATAAAGAATTTCTACACAAACCAAAGGATTAGGAGTATTATTACTGATTACGGTGCTGTATTACAGATACTACCACCGGTGAGAAGGAGTATTCAGATCCTCAACTTATGAGTAAAAGTACTAATACTTCACTGTAACTAATACTCAACAGTTCATTACAAGTAAAGGTGAGAAAATGAAAAGCAAATTGTAAAACACTGAATTTACGTTCTTATATAAATATATAATATGAAATGTGCATTGAGACGTATTCTGTAAAAAAAACAATACATAATAGCAACTATAAAGTTATTGTAGTGTTTTTTATTTTTATTTTATTGTTAACGTGAGAAACCTGAGAAAAAAAATTAAAACTAGCAGAGGATGGTTTCGATCCATCGACCTCTGGGTTATGGGCCCAGCACGCTTCCGCTGCGCCACTCTGCTGTCTGCAGGAGAGCGGCCGCCATGAACTATATATCGTGTCACATCCTACCGCTTTCCTCTTACTTCCCGGTTTCATTAGACGCCAGTTTCCTTGCACGTTGCTTTCTTTTTGTTTATTGGGAGACTCATTCCGTTATTCAGTTTGCCAGGCAGCCTCTTCTGTCTGATGAAGCTCGCCTTGATCAGTAAGTCAGCTCACAGAGACGTTTCAAATTCTGAGGGCAGAAAGACTGTTGATGCCTAATTCACAGTTTTATAGTTTTAAAGTATAAATATTAATCCAACTAAATTCAGGATTGGGATGTGTGTCAGTATGCGTGTTTTTGTGTTCAAGATAGTTTTTGAGACTGACACTGAGAGGTCCATCTGTCCCTCATCACAGCTACAGACGGTCAGTAGAGATGGGACATCTGGGGGTCCTGGGGGTCAGCTGCCCTCTGGGTTGGTAATCCAGATCTGGAAAATGTAAATAATGCTGTTTTTTTTTTTTTTTCTTTTCTTGTAGAATCATGATTTATCACATTTAGGGGTCTGGGCAGCTTGCTAGTATTCATGCAGCTTAAACCATGTAACCAAAATGTAAAATAAAAATGGACAGGGTTTGAGTCCTACATGCCAAAAATGTAGTAAATTCATGCATGTGGTATGATTTCATTAATTTTTCTAAAAAATCCTATTCATGACATTTTGTCAGAAACCGCTGGGCCAATTGAAGATCAGCTAATAATACTGATGAAACAGTTTCAGCTGCAGCTGTTCACTAACAAGAATCAAAGCCAACGGATGAGACACGCTGCTTTTCACAATTTATTAACAAAATGATAAAATAAATAAATACAAATTGATCAAATGCTCCTAATATCAACTCCTCCCCATGTTCCCTACAGTATTTCCTAAACACTGCATACAAAGAATTCATCACAGAAGAGGCTCAATACAGAGGTAAGAATCCCACCAGACCAGTCACAATGTCAGGCCAACAGAAGACACATCTGGAACAGAAGTCAAAAAAATAAACACATTCCTTTCCAAAATCATTATGAAAAAATACAAACAATTATACAAATATTCAGATTGTGTAATTACCAATTTACACATTATTCAGCACACCAGGTGAACTTTTTCTTTATTCATATCGCTACAATGCATCTCACCAAATGGAAGATAAAAAAAGACTTCTTTTATTTTTTATTTTATTTTTTTGCACTCAACACACCCCCAAATGGAATTAGCTGTGGATGAGGTAAGAAGCTTCAGGTGTACAGTTGGGTCCGGACAGGATGGATGGTGAGCGGTAACAACGGGCTGATGTCATGTATCGACAGAATACTAGAAGGCCACAATCATGACTTGATCGTTTTAAAAGTAAAAACTGAAAAGACTTGAGTCGGAGTGAACTACTTTACAGGATGCTTCCACCACAGAGGGAATGAACATTTTTAATGCATATAAGACTTCCTCAAATACAAACTGAACAGCTCTCAGCTGCCGACAACATGGTCCTCCTCCAGCTTGGTGAATGCACACGATGCTGACGCAGAAATTAATTTCCGAATGATATGCATCAACTACATAAAAGGCTTCCAAACAGAAATGCACATTTGCAGTTTTCTTTGGATAAATTCACTTTTAGAGCTTGACTAAATATGAAATAGAGGACTTTTCTTTAGAAGCATGACACGATTTAGACATTAAGACTTGATCGACTCCCCACCCCCCCACCCCCACAGCCCTGCTGGGATCCCAACATTCAGCATGGTGCATTGGCCAAGTTCAAATTAAAATCTAAAATTAAGGAGCCAAAACTTCCGCAGCTCCGTCCGTAAAACTTGATGTCAGGAAGAATTGTTTCCGTTCTAACGTGGATGGCTACCAAACTGTTCAACACCTAAACTGCACACATTTGGCATCAGGATGCCAGAATGTTCAAAGAAAAAAGGTGACTTGAGTTTCACATAAAAACTTAAAAAACAAAAACAAATGCATATTAAAAAGGTTTGACAAATCTTGTATAAAAATTTGCATAAGAAGGCATGCGTTCCACCAGACTGAGTGGACAGATGTTGCTAATTGGGTCTAAATCTGCCCATCAGGGTGCAGGTTAGTTTGTTCATTCCAAATGCACACAGGCTCCGGCTCACATGACCTGATTTAGCAAACTCATCCCTCCTCCGAAACACAAGAAGAAGAACCACAGCACAGAGGGAACGATGAACGAGTCAAAGGAAAACTAAAGAGCCCCTGAGTCCTGACCGAGAACCGGCCAGGACTAACACGCCTCTGGGAACTTAAATCCGGAGCGAGATTCATGACTGCGATTTGTGTTGCAGATGGATCCTATTTTTACACTCTGATAATGATAATAATAATAATAACAATAATAACAATAATACTGGTCAAACCAAAAGTGCATCACAAAACAACTGGCTGTCACACTGAGCGAGATCTCATCCTCAACAATCCCTCTTTGGAGCATTTCACTGACCAACGACGGCCGCCGGGCGCCAGACTTTCACTAAACGACCTCTGAGCTTCGCCAGCGTCTGCAGTGATTTTTTTTAAAATTCTTAATGTAGAAGTTAAATCACGTTAAAAGGAAAATAAAACATTTAAGGCAACTCCTATAATAAACAACAACAAAACACCATCTGGTCAATCTAAACGGCATAATATGAAATGTAGTTTCAACTTGCATTGACTACTGGCAGCCTGAGGTGAAGGGACCGGGTTTGTGCTCCAGAGTTTCAGGGAGCTCGTCGGGGCAGGACAGACCAGAGGAGGGCGGGTCAGGCGGGGCGAGGCGGGAGGAATATCTGGAGAGTTAGTAAGGTTCTACAAGTCACAGTGCAAGTCAAGAGACAAATATTATCTGCTGTTTGAAGAAAGGCACTCGAGGTACCTACTGTACAGAGGGAAAGGTCCAGTTCGTCTGGAACACAAGTTCGGGCTTGTTCAAAGAAAAACTGGTTGAGTGAAGAGACTGGATGACTACTCTGCTCTATCCATGAGTGAACACAGACTAACATGTTGAAAGAAGAAGAACATCCACCGAGTACGCCGACAAACAACAAAACACACAACAAATGGAATTCATAAGGAATTGGGGACGTATTAGTTGCCATTTTCTGTTAGATTTGCAGTCTTTCCCTTCCATGTTCGCATGGCTAAACTCTTCATGAGCGACAAATTACATTTATCAGACAACACTGTGGCCAAACATGTGGAAATGTTACAGAGATTTTCTCTAATTACTTTTTCTGGGATCTTCTGAATGAAGGCAGTTTATACAGCTGATGTCATAAATTAGGTGTTGTGTCAGATATGCAGATTCAGTTACAAGAGTTCATATGATATGAAAAAAAGACACCTGTAACAGCTTATTTTAAAGTCGCCCAACAACGCATTCACCCCGACAATCACTGTGGGTCTGTGCAGAAATGTATCAACAACAAATCTTTGTTCCATTTTTTGTTTTATGCAGGAATTTAATGGAGCCCAATGAGAATCCAACCAGACGGAGAGACTACAGCCATGCCAGCAGCTCTGTTCAGCTCAGCCTACATGCTACCATGCTCACAATGACAATACCTGTTTTGCAGGTATGTTCACCATCTTAGTTTAGCGTGTGAGCATGCTCACATTAGTACAGCTGAGACTGATGGGAATGTTCCATTAGATTTGCAGGCATTTGGTTATAAACCAAAGAATCAGACACACTAAAATGTTGACCTGTTCATGGCACTAGAGGAAACGTCGGATCACTGAAGAGATTAGGATTCTTCCTCTGGAGACCACGAATATCTGCACCGAATTTTGTGCCAATTAGTAGATCTTGAGATATTTCACAGGGTAAATTAAAACTTGCTGTTGGTGCTGTATGGAAAGCCAGGATCAACAAAAACCACTGGGATTCATCCTCTTGGCACAAAGTTCTGTATATCTTTACTATATTTCATAAAAAAATGTATCCAATAGTCGTTGAGATATTTCACTAAAAGCCAAAAATGTGAACCTCATGTTGGCGCTAGATTAAAAGGTGAGAGGGATCACCAAAGTCAGTAGGATTCATCCTCTGGGAACCATGAAGGTCTGTCCAAAATTTCAAGCCAATTTATCCAATACTTGAGATATTTCGGTTGGGACCAACAGACATTGGCATTCCTGGAGTCAGGCTGCTAGCATGGCTAAGAATTGATACAGTTAAGACAAGATAAAAGCATTTAGGGATAAACTTCTACATAAAACAGGTTGAAGAGCTGAACCTTGAATACCTTCAACACAAGCTTCAGGGCTACTCAGGGGTGAATACGCTTTTGGACAACTGAAATTTAGGCAAAAACGCTCCAATATTGCAGAAAGATAGACAGAAAAGAAAGAAAAACATTCCAGCACAACCAGAGGCACTGTTAATGAACAGACCACAGTTTGTTAATGCCCCGTACCCAATAAGAAGCCAGAAGTCATGATCAGTTCACCAAAGACAGACCCGAACTGACAGCCACCAAGCCAACAAATAACAGCATCACATTTCAGCCCAGACATGCTCCAGAAAGAAAAGAAATGCACTAGTCTAACTGTGAGGGGAGGAAGGGGTTTCTGAGGCAGAAGCCCAGCAATCTTCCCCAAAATATGAACTAGACTTGAGCCTTAATGTCAGACAGAGGTTTGTATTTCCTCCTAGAAAAATATTGGCAATGTGGGGATAAGTCACATCACAACAAAGAGATGCATACTCTGTTTAATTCCATATTAACATACAAAAAGCTCTTCAGCACTTCTTTGTAATGCAGCAAGCTTGTGCTTTAATCTCAGGATTTGTGGTATTGTCCTTTGAGATCCATCTGAAGGAGCAGGTTCATACAACAAATCCCTCCATGTCAAGGAAAAAAAAGTTCCTTTAATGTTATTGTTTAATAAGCTCTCCTGTCTCAATCTGGGGACTTCCAATTTCTGAAATGGTAGCATTTATATCTTACAACGCCAATGATTTGATCTTTCAATACAGTAAGTGGACTTGTCCCTGCTGAATTTGGATACAACATCATTTTGGCAGTTCAGGATTCAACAGAAATGTACATAATGCAAAGATCACCACTTCAAAAAGAGGATTCCTTTTGTGTTGATAATGCCAGTCCAGCAGGTTCAGGAACAGAAAGCACTTATTCTGAAGACTAGGAAGACCTGAATATCTTTTCCTATAAAAAAGAAACACAGCCCAGATATAGTTTGTGTGTGTTGACATTGCAATATTGCAATTTCACATTTAGTGCTCACAGTTGACACACTTGACTCACGAATGAAAACTCAATCACTACACTTGACCAACACCACTGAAACATCTGTTAGGCTACCGCACTGTTCGCCCTCGTCCTCCGTACCTGCTGAACATGACGCTCAGCGTCTTTTCTGCCTGAGCTCAGGGATACTGGTGGTGAAAGAGATGGGGGGAGGGGAAGTCAACTGGGATTGTTGGTTGGAAGGGAGAGGGTAAAGATTTCAGTCACTTGGGTTAGGGTTGTTAGGGTTTCCAGAAGGAAGTCAAATTTAATTGTTGGCGGACTGGGGAATGTATGTTTTGACTTTAGTCACTAGGGGAAGGCTATTGGTCGTTGTCTTTTTGTTGAATGAACACCGTTTAAATCAAAGGCTGATTTGGAAGTTAGGGACTTTGGTTTAAAGACACCAGAATGTTTCATATCAAGTGCTGGGAGTTGCATCTGACAATTTCTGTAATGTTCTGTTTGTGTTGCTCAAACCTTCTTTGAAGAATACTGAACCCTTCTGTATACAAGGGAAGTTCGATTGTTCGTGTCACTAGGTTACTGCTATTGATAGATAAGAGATGTTATGTTGTTTTGTTGACTGACGACAGTTTAGGTAATTGGTTGATGGGGAAGTTAGGGATGCTGGTTTAAAAGGTTTCAGAATGCTTCAAATAAAGTGTGTGTTCAATTGGCAAAAGGAAACCTCGTCCACCCAGACCTTTTTGATTTTATAATTGTGGTCCAATCAATGATGATCAATTTTTGTAACTTTCCTTGACCAACAATCCAACAAAGTAGTGAGATTGTGAACAAACGAGTGCAACACAATGAATTTCTTCAAGTAGAGACTGTCCACAAGTGGTCTTTGTTATTTGAATTTCTCAAATTTAGTTTGATCTTCAATTCAACTATCTTAACTTTCCAAATCTAACAAATCACACTCACTTCACCCAGCGATTTTTTCTAGGTATGGACACTTTCTACAAACTAGTTAATTTTAAGCATTGAAACCATATGGATCGTTGGTGGCCTGGGGAAGGTAAATTTTGGTTTTAGACACTAGAGGGAGGTCAGTGGTATTGGTTGATAGGAAAGGTTATGGTTTTTGGTTGTCCGAAGTTGGTTTGAGTTGTAGGTTCAGGGGGAAGTTTAGGAAGTTGGTTTAAAGGCGTCAGTATGCTTCAAACAAACCGATGTTGGAACTGGGACAGGAACTGCATGGAACAAATCTTGCAACTTTCCAAAACCACCAATCACACCCACTTAAGGCAGCAATTTGCCAGGTAAGCGATTGTGAGAAAGTGTATAACATAAACTAGTCTGTTTGAAGCGTACTGAACTTTTTTGGGGTTTAAGGGGAGGCCACACTGGATCGCTGGTGGACTGAAGAAGGATAGAAAAGGTTATATGTTTTTGTTGACTGAAGATGGATTAAGCTGTTGGTTAATGGGGGAGTTAGGGAAGTCGGTTTAAGATTGGGAGGAGAAGGGGGTAAGGGTTAGTTGATTGGGTAATGTAAGAACTGATGAAGACTTAGGGTTGTTCAAAGGTAAAGGAGATCAGGGGCGTGAGATTGCAGAAATTAAAGGTTGTTCACATTAAGTTCATTGGGACGAGGGGAAGAACAGGTTCTCTTTTCAGTACACGTACTCTATCACAACACTGCGTTTTAGACCAGTAACCCCTGACAGATGTTTGGTTCCAAGTTCTAGGTTTTCTCTGTACCCATGTGAACCCATCTCCCCATCCCACAAGAGAACACAGGGGCCACTATAACAGGCACACACTGGTGTGATGATGAATTAAATCTCCCTTTGAGCATTCCCACCACTGACGTCTATCACTAATTGGCATGATGACACTGGTACGTAAGCCTTCCTGTACCCCAGCTCTGTGGGAGGAACAGCCTACGTCTTCCCAGAGCCATGTGACTTGGGCTGTATATCTACCATTGACACAGTCTGACAATACAATGCAAACAAACAACATTTATACAGATTGGCAACTTCAGGGCACCGTACGGTGCAAGCAAGTCTTTTTTTTTTTAATATATATGTTTCAATTCCCGCAACTCAAGAGACATAGCATTACTTTTTATTGTCCAAACTGCTGACGAGAGCTGGCAAAGAATGCTGGGAGGGTTCTGAGGTTTTGCTGTTGTTGTTGTTGCTGCCGTCACTGTCAGTGATCTCCTCCTGTTTCTTCTCTACCGCTGTCTCTGGAGGGTTGACGGCAGCCATCTTGTTCTCAGAGTTGGTGGTGGCGTTGGTGGTGCAGCCTCCTGCGGGGCTGTGGTCAGGGCAGGCCGGCTCAGCCGTACCATTGGTGGTGGCAACAGTCGCAACCACTGATGAAGCGGGAATGTCAACCACCGGAGCTGCCTCAGTCTCAGGCTTGGCCACAACCTCCGCCTGGAGACCAGTCCCTGTATCACCCCCTCCCCCTGCCCCGACACCAGGCCCTTCCTTACCCCCTGCCCCTACACAGGGGCTGTTATCTGCTGTTAGGACTGCGCTGTCTTCTATGACAGCCTGGCTGTCGGTGTCCCCTCCTGCTGCTCCTGTTGTCTGGTTGTTCCCTGCATTTCCGTGCTCCTCTTGTTTGTCGTTCCCATCAGCGTTACTGCTGGCTGAGGAACTCCCAGCCTTCACTTTCTCTACAGAGTTGGCTTCTGGTGCAGCGTCAGAGCGGACTGCACCTTCAGCACCGTCCTGGACTCTGGCACTGACGTCCTTACCCTCTGTCTCTGCCAGAGCTTGGTTGAAATTGAAGGCTTGGATGAGGCGAATCAGGTGTTTGACCTTTTCCAGGGAAAGCTGCATCTCTTTCTGACGAGCCAGGATGGTGTTTTTGGTCTCCATGCATTTCTGATGTAAGAAGAACAACAGGGTTAGACTTGACACAAGACACCAGAGGTTATTTACAGAATGACCAAAAATAATATATCAATAAATATTATCTTCTCTAGTTCCTGTTCTTCTAGATTTTGGATCGATCTTTATTACTACTAGCAGTGTGTCCTGTCTTTTTGGGAGGCCTGATGCAATGGTTGGGGTTCGATAGCTTCTGAATGCTGTACTGAATCTGTGTATCACATCCGTTTACTTTTGAATCCCTCCTTGAATCTATTTGGGTTAGCTTTCAACATGTCTTAGTTAATATATATAGTTATTTAACGAAAAGATTTGATTGAGAGCTGAAATTAAATTTTAGGGGCTGAAAAGCCTGAGTGAATCTGAGTATTTTATCAGCCGGAAACCGGACCTAAAATGGAACCTGCTCTTCTCATTGTGTTGCTGAGCAGCTTGACTGTGTTTCTCACCGTTATGGAGTTGCTGAGCTGTTTGACTCTCTGTTCCAGCTGCTCCCGCTCCAGTTTCAGTTCAGAACTCCATTTCATTAGTTTCTGTTTCTCCTCTTCTTTAGCTGCAGCAGAGAAAACAAACTGGTTAATCTCACAGATGAACTGTCCGCATTCGTCCCAGCAGAAGTTCGAGAGAATAAAATAACCGAGGGTCACCTTCTTTGTAAGCGATGTAGGAATGAACAATAGCCAGCGTACCAGGCCAGGGAATGGCTTCTTCTTTTTTCAGGATCTGGAGAGAAAAGCTCAGAGTTGTCATAGTGGCTGAGACTCAGAAAAGATTTGAGGAAGACAAATTTTGCCGCCACCCTGTGGTGAGGCCGAGAGGGGGCAAGCAATGGAGTGGATGGGTGTGAGATGCCAATCTTTACTGACACAATGAATGGGACAGAAGCACAAAAAAACAATACTGCATCATGTATATGCTTACAAAGGATTGAACAGTCCAAAAGTTCAGGACAGTGTGGCAGAAGGCCGGTCAGCAGAAGCAGTTTTTACAGTCAAGTACAGCTACTGGCCCTGACTGGCCCTCCTCTGGACTGCGGTACCCCCTTCCCCCTGACTCAGGATCAGTCACGGCTGCTGCGGTTACCTGATCTTGACATTTTGGACAGATCCACATGCCTTTAGGAATGGTTTTCAGGGGTGGATCCAGGCAGTCCAGGTGATAAACACGAGAACACGTGTCGCACATGAGCAACTGGCCACTGCGTCTGCACACAGTGCAGAAATCCTCATGGATGTCTCCCTGTGAGGAAGAATTGGACCAATCAGTTTCCCTGCCCAACTGAGCCCCACCAACCATCTGTGGAGAGGCAGGGGGAGGTACCATGATCTGGTTTGGTTTAGTTTACAGTTGGCCTCGTTTTAATGTCTAATGGACATGGTGTGTTAATTTACTGAGGTCACAGAAAAGTTACTTGACATTTGGGAGTTAGAATGTGTTCTGAGTAGTAGTTATTAATGGATCTCTGGGCTACAGGACACTGTTCACTTTGTAAGGCTGAATCAAAGTAAAAAATCAACTGATGACTGATGATTATCACATGGAGACAACAAACTAATGGACGTGTTTGTGGAGGTCTTGGGGTGCAAATGATTGACAGAGCTACTGGGCCAATAGGACTGTGTGTGACGGGGTTTCCAACCCTCTGAACTGTCCGTCTCCCCCATCATTACTTACATCCCCAGAGCTGGGGCTGGGCAGGGGGAGGGGATGGACGGGGCTGGAGGGGGAGGTCGGGGTGAGGCTGCCCAGCTCCGGGACGCTGCTGTATTTGGGTGGGCGACCTGGGTGAAATGAGACAGACAACAAAGACGGAAAACAAAGAAAAAAAGAAAGATGGAGAGGGGGGAAGAAAACAAAAACAAACAGTCTGTATGACATACCTTGGAAAGGGAGTCTTCGTTGGCTAGCATGAGACAGGGGAGCGGTAAGGGAGGAAGAGGAGGAAGAGGAGGAGTCAGAAGCACAGACAGCAGTGTTAGTGCAGGAGACTGGCTCCGTGCGAGCTGAAGCCAAGCACTAGTACAACCTACTGAAGTCATCCATGAAGCGCACGAGACATGGATCTGTGTCAGATGTTAACACACCTGTCCTGTTTATTATAGGCTGCAGTCACCAGGGCTGTAGCCAGAAACACTGAGGTCAAGTTAAAAGTCCCCCTGATCCACCTGATTTGTTTAAAAAAAAGAATAATTTATTTATCAAAATCCAACGATTTCTTACTGCACCTCTATTCATTAGAGCTTCCCTGCCAGGTCAACAGCCACGTCCCTCTCATTAAACTCCACACCTCCGGTCTGAAACGCTGACTGTTTGTCAGACAGTCCCACGCTGAGGTAACCCTCATGACAGTATCTCAGACTTAACTTCCTGTGACTAGAGAACTGACTTTGACACATATAATTGGTGCAGTTCCCCTCTGATGAATGTTGATGAAGGTCTACATTAAGTCTTTGTAAGGCTTTGTAACAAACCTCAGGCCTGTTTACTAATGATTTGATCAGATATTTTAGTACTTATATTCTAAGAAATGAAACAAGATATTTATTATTCATAAGAGCCTGAATAATTTTATAAAGCTATCAAGCTATCGAGAGTTATGTATCTCTTCTTTCTTTTTAATTTGTAAAAACATTTGTAACATAAACAGGAATTTGATAAGGAACCGTGAGCAGGATATTTTCCAGTGTAAAAATAAATATAATGAGACTCTGCTTAACATATCTTTGACATTTCCCTACCAACACATACACTGATATATCTGTAATGAGCTACTGTAATACACGCTGCTAACTAACAATGTATCTAGCTCTAATGTTTACAGAATATTCCCCAAAATAAGATATTAACAGTAGCCTGGTTTCTAAAACCCCCAAACACATGTCATCAGTGTGGTTACAGCCCTTTGATGACGTTCACTTCATTTAGACGACTGGTGCGATAAAATCTGACACTGCGAGTTAAACGTGATTTAATTTTTAGTCTTTTCTCCTGAAAAAATGAAAAGTCAAATGGAGGTTGGAAAGAGAGTGTTTAGTTTTTAAGTTAGTCGTTGAACAGAGTAACGTGGAAGCTTCTTGGATTACCTTTATTATATTTTGAGGTGTGAAATTATAAAAGCCAAGTCATGTTAGTCATGTTATTCCCTGGAGTCGTGTTGACGTTCACACAAGTCACTGTGATTTTGTTCTGAATTTCAGCTCAAACTTTACTGAACTTTAAAACAGCACTTGAGTAAAAATATGAAATTCCAGGAAAAGAAAAGAAATACGCCTCATTTGAAACCCTTTCTGGTCTGATCTCTTTCACTTATATGAGAGGGAATTTGTGAGGCGTAAATACTACAATTCCCAGGGAACCGGATTTATACTTCATCATCAGGGTCACTAACAACCACAGTGAAGGATCTGATTTACAGTGCAGATAGTAACATGTTTTATATGAAACGATGAATCTATAAAATACCAAAAACACTGAGTGACATCTTAAAAAAAAAAGGTCTTGTTTTGTCCGACCAACAAAATGATTCAGTTTACTGTCATTTAAGACGAGAAAAAACAGCAAATTGTCACCATGAAATATTATGATAAGATAATTTATCGTTTATGTTCAATATGTATAAACTGTTTAAAAAGTAGAAATGTTCATAATCTAAAGCAAAGTACAGTACTTGAGTAAATGTACTTCGTCACATTCCACCATTGCTCATGAATTATAATTTGATAAATCACCTAATATAAACCTGTGTAGGTTTACTGAAGATTAACAACCTGAATCATGAAACAGAAGCAGCCAAGCTGTAATATCTCATTTCTTGTTGAATCTCTGACATGAATTCACATTTTTGAGGCGCTTCATGTGAAACAAGTATAAATCCGGCTTTAGACATAAACCCAACTGAAGCGACAGGAAACAGAAAGCAGGAGAAGGAGGGAAGACTTGTTTCACAGCATGTTATTAGTACTGAGTAAGATATTAGTCTCTGTATCAACTGTACTGAATCGCTACCAGCCTCGATAAAACTGCACCGTCTCCAACATACTTTATCTACTGCTCTATAATTCAAAGGGATAGTTCAGATTTTTTGAAGTGTGGTTGTATGAGGTACTTATCTATAGTCAGTGTGGATAAGCTGTCCCTGCACGGACGCTTAGCAACGTCCTGCTGTCGATGAGGTCAGCAGCAAAATGTATTTTAGCCACTCAAAGAAAAGGCCCACTTAAAAGAATCTATATCAGTTTAAGTGTGCGCTATATTTAGAACATTTTCACCTTTACCTTACCATCAGACGGCCCTTTCTGACATGGAACTGAAGCAGTTATATCGCTGTCTTCACAGCCACCAGACTCCTTTAACATGAACAGTAATTTTACCTGGCAGAACACGGGAGCTGCTGGTCGGCCGCTGCCTCGTTATTGTTGTGTCACACAATAACACAAACTGACTAACCGATCGAGGCAGCAGAACACCAGCAACTCCCGTGTTGTGCAAGGTTAAATCACTGTTTTTGTCAAAGGAGTCTGGTGGCCTTGACGAGAGCATATATCGTTACGACTGCTTCAGTTCCCCGTCAGAAATGTCAGAAAAGGCTGTCTGACGGCAAAGTGAAGCAGTGAAAATATTCTATATAAAGTGTACACTTAAACTGACATTGATTTTTTTTAGGTGGCAAAAACACATTTTGCTGCTGATCTACGTACTTCATACAACCACACCACAAAAAAATCTGAACTATCCCTTTAAAGCACTGTGTCTCTACCTGGTTCTATTCTCATGCATCTTTCCCTGCCTCTCTTGCTGTTTCTATCCCTCCACCTGTCTGGTCTCTAGTCTGTTTCTACTGGTTCTTGCTGGTCTTTGACCTGTGGATCTGTGTTTCATACAGACCTCTCTTCCTGGTCCCCTGGTGCAGAGGGCTGTTCAGGTAACTCACTGCACTCTTTTTCCTCTGAAACAAAAAAGTGTGAAAAAGACATGTTAATGAAATATTAACGTGATGCAATATGGTTTTTATTTATTTTTTTATTCCTGAGTTTTTTTAAATCAATATCTGGAACACTTTTGTTGGAAAAGTAAGGACACCAGGCAAAAGAGACAGTGTTGTTGGTGTTTGTACCTCAGGCTCGAACACGGCGCCGCTGTACACCGGGTTGGCCGTCGTTCTCCTCTTCCGCTCCTGCCTTTTGCTCTGAATTTCTGCAATCAAAGAATCACAAGTTGTAAAGCAGAAACCTTCAGCAGCATCAGCACACAGAAGGAGGAACCTCGAGGATCACTTACCTTCCAAGTGGTCGTGTGTTACAAGACCCAAAGACACCATGAAGGCCAGTTTCTAGAAGAGAGAAACAGTTTTATCATCAGAACCTGTCAGTGACACTGAGCGCGTCACCTGTCGGTCGCCTCTCTGCGGTACACACCTCTGGGTTATCCTCTCTCTTGGTTCTGGGGGGAGGAGACAACGGAGGAGTGGAGGAGGAGGGGAGGCTGACAACGACCTTCTGCTCTGCTGCACCTCCTGATTTAACAGTCTGCTGAGAGGAGATACAAGGAGGAGGGAGGATTAGAGGACACCAGCAGCTGTGAGGACAAGATTCAATCAGACAGACGACGATCCGGTCTTTGAGCATTTAAAACTAGTTTTACCCACAAAATCCATCACATGGACATGCAAGAAATTCATCCAGCTAGAAAAATGTCTCCTGTAAAAGAAGATTTCATTATCCTCTCATGTCATAAAGACACTAACTTTACCCTCTGACACATCAGACACATTGAGCAAATAAAAATTTGCTTCATGAAGATGCTGTGACAAACAGAAAATATCCATCTGCAATTTCTCATTTGGGAAAGTAAAGATCACTCGGACATGGTCATGGATGCTCTTATTATGTGTCATAATTAGATTTATCTGAAACATCATGGAGGAGAACTCCCACACTACGACAGATGGAGTTCATGATCGGCTCCCTACTGATGGCTCTAATAACACAAAACGTTAGTTTTCTTATTTCATCGAATGGAAAATAAAATATAATTTTTACTGAGTTGTGTTGTGATGTGTTGGACTGAATATAAGAAGATTTTTTTCTGGAAATTAGATTGTAAAAATGGGGGTTGTCTTATAACCAAAGCCTAGACATTTACATCAGAGAGAGTACAGCTCCTACAGAGAGTGTTGCATTATGGGTTCTATTCCTTTCTACATACTGCAGAGCAGAACAGGTACTCTTACCTTGGGCTCAGTGGTCAGGCTGCTGATCTGGATCGGCTGGGCAGAACTGGGGGTGAGGACAGGGGTGATGTTGGGTGCCTGGGCGGGACTGGCGAGGCGGGTCGGGGCAGCCGAGACCGGCGTGGTGATGACGATGCCCGTCAGCGGGGTGGAGCCGGTCTTACTGCAGTGCTGTCCGTTAAGAATGCGGACCTGGTGGATGGGAGCCGCCGAGGGCAGCGAAGACGAGAGCTTGGTGGCCAACATGACGGGCCTCTGGAGCAGCTGGGGGGCCGCCATCATGGGTGGGGGAGGGGCGGGGGCGATGGGGACGTTGGTGGGCGTGGCCGGTTTTGGCCTGACCTGGTGACAACAGACAACCAATCAGAAAACAACACCAAAATGACCCGACACTGCTGGGGAACGCCACCGCGGAGCTCTGCCTCAGGCTGCTACTAATGCTAAAGATCTGTTTTAATACTGATACTACTGCCCCTACTAGTACTACTGCTTCTATCTAACTCCTGTACAAATACTACTATCACAACTAACTTAACGACTACAAATACTATTATTACTATTCATGCTTATGACAGTTATACTAATTTCAACATAGTGTGTAACAACAAAGTGTGTAACAACATTTTTTTGTAAGTTTAATGTTAAAATTTCATGAGAACTTTGTATTTAGTGTCGATGCCTGCAGTTAGGGCGCTGATGGAATGACATTATTGTACGGTCCTTTAAATTTCCCTGACTGATAATCATAGTTATTGATACGACTGATACTAAACTATCAACGCAGACTGGATTATCAGCTATGAACTGGGCCAGACTGGTTTCCAGTAACATGCAGCGTACAAACTGGAATAAACTGCAACACAAACTACAGTTCGAGACTTACTTGTTACTACAACTGTTAACAGTACTGTTACTGCTGCTGCTGTTTACTACCAATTGCTAATACAGCTGCTACTAATATTGATCCTGCTGTCGAACCAGCCAGAGCTCCCAGTGGCATTACTCAGCGCCGGTAAACATCACCAACATGTTTCCACTTAAAGGGTTAAAACACACCGACAGCCAGGAACACAAAATACCAAGAAGCTGCAGGAAAACAAGCTGTCACCACGAAAGGTAAACACACACACACACTCACACTCACACTCACACACACACTCACAGGCAGGAAACCTTGAAAACAACCCGTTCACAGGTCAGTTGGAAAATTAAAAAAAGCACAACGAGAGGATAAGAGATGAGTAGAGGCAGCACAGAGCAAACAATGTTTTAGTGCCACGGAGCAAGGCATGAGTGTTTGCTTTGGTGCACTCCTGCCCTCTGCTGGAGAGTGAGCGAGTCACCTCATGTGGGCCACACACACTGGTCTGAGGGGGTTAGGGTTTGGAGGCGGGTCTTATAGGGACGCACCTGTGGCTGAAAGGTGGGTCGAGGCGTCAGTCTAGGAGGAGGGACAAACTGAGGAACTTTGATTGGCTGGGCGGTGGTGGTGGTGGCCTGCACCTGAGACAAAACCACAGCAGATGTGGATCTGTTCTGCTGTTACATTGACATGTCTGTTGCTGTTAAACTGACATGTCTGTTGTTGTTACACTGACATGTCTGCTGCTTTTACACCGACATGTCTGTTACACTGACATGTCTGCAGCTTCTGCTTGTGACTGGACACGTGCATACTGAGGACGGTGTTACACGAGTTTTGCTTGAGCTCCTCCTCTGTTGTTTCACATGAACATGTGGCTACCTGAGTTAAACTGGACCCACATAGCTGTCTGTGCTGGTCTGACTGGTCAGACAGCTGCTACTGGTGCTGTTAGTTTGGCTGCTGAACGGCCACCACTCACACCACAGCCTGCTCGGACACTTGCCATGTGATTAGAGAAACATCCTTCACTTAAAACAGGGACACTTTGACTCTCTAAACCCCCTGGAGGTAGTTTAAAAGCCCACAGGTCAACAGGCAGCTGTTAAAATGCTCGTCTACATTCAGAAGCTCTCCTCAGTTTTACAGATGACAACACATACTGTACAATAAGTCAGATTAGAGGAAGGCGATGATGATGCTCAGTTGCGGGAATTTGAGGGTCTTACCACCATGGCGTTCTTGGATACCAGTCGCACGGGCTCCGAGCTCTGATTGGTCAGCTTGCTGGCCACCTGCAGGTTGATGGGGGCGTTCTGCAAGTCGGGTTTGGTGATAGCTGTGGTAACCATAGCGACAGTGGCCGGGCGTTGTGGCAGGACAGAGCCGGGCAGGGCAGCGGTGGCGGCAGCTTTCAGCACCAGAGGTAGAGTCTTCGTGGTGAGGACCGGCGTGACTGTCAGGGTCTGTTGGGGGAGAATTTAACCCATGAGACGCAGGCAGGGAACCGACTCTGATCATCTGGGTTTTACAATAATTTACCATTTAACCAAACAAAATACTAACATTTATTTTTCCTTTTCACCTCAATTATAGCAATTTCAAACTGGCAACTTATTTTATCGGATTACACCAGTTAAACTTGAGGAAAGTCTGAGCTGGTAAAAGACTTTGTTGGTTTCCAGGAAACATCTGTAGCGTTGACCAATTAAAAGCTCAGATTTGTAAACAGGAAGTCTCTGCAGCATCACAAGCTGTAGCATAACGTGTACAAACAAGTTTTAGTGGGCAAGCGGTATATTTAACTATATTTAAACTGCCAGTCCTCTGTAGGTATCACTTTATTTCTATGCACAGATGGATTAAAATCGGTTTCAGAGTGGATATATATATATATATATATATATATATATATATATAAAGTTTAGAATGAGTGAGGAATATCAGATTATTAGTCACTATTGACATAACGTTTTGTAACCTGAGGAATTCAAACCTTCTTAATTTACATCATTATTAATCTGCACGTCAGATGTGTAGACCAGATTCTTCAGTTTAGATGTGTCAAATATCAGGGAGCTAATGTTAGTCTTCTGAGTTGGTTCAGTAGCTACACAACAGTAACATCTGGGAAATATTTAGCAACATCTTATCTCTACATAGGAACCAGTTTGCGAGGTGCAGCCAGTTTTAATTTAGTGCTGTGTAAATCTCCACACTTCTGTTATAACCTAGATTAAGTTTTGTGTAAGCTAAGTACATTTTATGGCCTCTTTTTGCAATATTTTTCTCTTTGGTGTGCAGGTTTTTTGAGTCTTTTCATATTTAAAAATACATACCTTCTTATCTCATAAACAATTAACGGCAGAAAAATGGACCAAAGCCCTTTCTTTGAATGGAAATCATAAGCTATAAATTATTTAATTAAGTTCACTGCAGTGTGATATTAAATCTACTTAATTAGATTCAAAGAGAGATAGTGTGTGTGTGTGTGTGTGTGTGTGTGTGTGTGTGTGTGTGTGTCCGACCTGCTGCAGTCCTCCAGGTATCGGCTGGCTCTGCAGCAGGTTGGCCGGCTTGATGTCACCGCCTACTGGAGGAGTTTGGACGTGCAGCTGCAGCTTCGCCTCCGGCTCCTGCTTCACCAACAGCTCCTTCCTCAGCTGCTCCACCACCTTTTTCTGCAGGAGGAGAGAAGGAGGAGGTGAGGAGGAGAGGAGAGGAGAAGAGGAGAATAGGAGAAAAGGAGGAGAGGAGGAGTTGTTAACGACGGCAGAAAGATTTCAGCAGAAGAACCTGCTTTGAATCACTTTGTGTTAATGTGTGTTTCTGGGATCACTGCTCTCATTTACAGTCTGGTGTAGTTCTCCATCTCTTTATCTCTGACCTTTGACCTTAAGCCTCCAACTGCTTTAGTTCTAACAAAAGAGGGGCAGTGGCATTCACATTAGGCCTGTGACAAACCTATAATGTTATAATGAGTTTTTCCAACATTAATTTCAGTAATGAATCTAGTTGTGACTTTCAAAGATGGCGGAGGGTCAAAACACAACATCCTCATCACATGAGAGGATAAAAACTGAGAGTAATTCTACTGCTAATAAACTACTTTAACAGTGGTTATATTCAAATCCAGCGTACACCCTGCATCTAGGTTACAGTCTGCACACGAGTTTTACTGAGAAAAATACAGAATATCCTCAGTCAGAAACATTTCCTGTCAACTTCCTACGAAGCCCAGCGTATCTTTGACTCCGTTTAATGATAGCATCCTTCAGAATATGCAACATGGAAGAATAAATAATAAAAAATAGATGCAGGAAGCAAGAGCACACTCTTTGTACCGCTGCAGCAACTCCAGGCTGATGTTACGGCATGAATACATTCCCATACACTGACTGCAGCACTGACAAATCTTTATTTTGAAGGCTTGCATGATGAGAACTGCTGCATCAGCCATTTTAAGATAAACAAAGTTTAGGAGGAAGCAGGACTGAGCCTCTGACTACACATCCACAGCAGGAGATACTCATCAGAGATTCTTTAGAAAAAGGTCAATAATCAATACTTGTTGCAGCTGAAACCCCCTGCCCTGCCACCATCCCTGCTCTGATCTGATTGGCTGCTACTGCAACTCATTATGAGACTGGAGAGATTAACAGAAGAAGAAACGGCACCACAGTACATGTTGTAGTGCGGAGTACAGAAGTCTCTCACACACACGAAGCTGCAGCTGACGTCTGAAATCAGGACGAAAAGATAAAGCATATCTGTTGCTTAGCAACACTTGACACTTAAGCTGCGACTTAATGCAGTGACACACAATCATGGAGAGGCTTGAAAAGAGAAACCAGGCTGACCGGTTCCCCCTTTTAGAGAGCAGGTTGACCTGCAGCCTGCAGTTAATAATGTGCACAACTTTATCTGCTGCCGAGGTACATTTTATCTCACAGGATTAAGCTTCTGAATCCCTGACTGCTCTTATCGATTCCTGTGTTTAAAGGATCAGTTCACCCAAATCACAAAGAAACACCGTTTTCTATTTAACCTCTGCTGGTATCTAACCATGCAGAAGTTTTATTTGCAGAGGTTTTGAGATAAAGTCACCCCCCCGATACAATTTGGTTTGTGGGACTCTTTTTTTTTTTACAGAAACAATAAGCAGAACATTGTTTCTTTGACTCAGGATGATCCACACAATTTAAACAGAAACTATTATTAAAAAGGTTATAACACTGAAAACTATTCACACTGAGGTGTGTGGATTATTATGAGTCAGCACAAAAATATTTCTGGAGACCAGCATTGATTTTAGTTTCACATGTCATTTTTCAATGTCGTGATCTTCACAAGCAACATTTTATTGTCCTGTATTGTTGTGCGGTTGTGGCAGATATCTTAACTTGGGTTACTAAAACCTAAAGTATCTGTGTTGCTGATACCACCAGACGTAAGTGATATGAGTAAAGCGACCCCTGAATATAAACTCTTATGTAATTTCCCTTCACATACAGTTAGAAGAGATGTGACACCCCCCCCCCCCCCCCCCCCCCGGGCAGGTTTTTCAAAGTCTGACACATTTGTTTACATTTTGGCAAATTAGCTCCGATACGTGCTGAATCAGCTCCTGTCTGCAGCGTACCATGGATGTACAGTCAACTATCACTGGATCTTTGATACTGAAGAAAAACAGGAAGATTCTCAGGCAGGTTCTGCAGTCTTTTTACTATGATTTTTAAGCAGATTTATGGACGTTTATTCACGACAGACAGAGATATCAGATGTCAGCGATAATGATAGCATCGGAGGTGTAAGTCCCACTGAATCTAAAAATATCTATTTCATGTCAGTGTGTTCAGATTTCAGAAGAAGTGCGATTTTTGACGTAAACTGCACCAAACTACAATAACTAGCAGTTATTTTATCCCAGGGTAAACACTGGGAAGACAACTGTGGTCTTTAAAAGCAGACAAATTCCTCAACTGGGTCTGTTGCAGCTCAACAGTCTGCAGGTATTTGGCCAGTTGAAGCTTGCCCACAGAGAAGCACCTCCAGGGTCTCATTTACATTCACAAACATCAAGTTTCAGCAAGTCCTCCACAAACTATTTCACCCGCTTCACCTTTGCACAATTTGTGGGGCAACAACCTGCCGCAGTCAGACTGTTTTTTGCTCGCGGGAAACAAAATGAACTAATTGGATGAGCTCAGACTGCATCAAAATGTTCAGCATGATGCCACCAATGTCGTCCTTCCAGCCAGTAAAGCTCACAGTCACTCCACTACAATACAAAGAGGTTTTTCAATGATTTAAATAGGTTCAGTGTGAACAGAAGAAGAGCAGGAAATCAACATATACAACATAATTGTTTTAAATGAGTTAACACAATCATTTGAACAGCAGCAGTGGTTTGCTGTCATGTAAACTGGGATGTGTGTTTGGTTGTGGGAGAAGTTTGTTCTCAGGGCCCATTATCTTACAAATGATGAGGGTTGAGGTTACAGTGGGTCAAGTATCTTGGGACTTGTGGTCTCATGGTAATGTCACATGATTACAGAACAAGTGATTCTCTGTTCAAAGCTGTTTTTTTATCACAGCTGTTGTGTCAAAGCTTTCAGTTAGAGAATTGTGAGTTCTCTTCGGACAGGACCAACTAGTTTATCAGGACGATGCATTCAAGTGTTCATCAGTCACTGGTAAATCACATGAATTAGACCAAAGAAAAGTCCAGAGCAAAGCGTAAATTAAGGAACTAAACAAAACAAAATTTCACTTGATCGGCAAATAATGGTTATTTTCATAGTGGATTCATTTTGTCTATAAAATGCCACAAATTAGTGAAAAAAGTGCCATCTTCAGACGTCTCGTTTTGTCCGACCAACATATATAACAACTCAAAGAGATTCAGATTAAACAGAAAAGCAGCTAATCTTTATAAGTCAGAAGGCAGAATCAGTGAAGGCTGAAAAATTATCAATGAAAGTTAATAGTTTTGGGTTTAGGTCTCTGTACAGTCATGATGGTACCAAACCCAGCAGCCTTACTGAGAGACAAGACTTCAGGACGCAAAGTGTCCCAGATCCAGTAAGAAATAAATCTTAAGAAACAGGCTAGCAGTTTCCCCCCGTTTCCAGTCTTTATGCTAAGCTAGGCTAACCAGGTCCTTTCTTCAGTATTAAAGACACAGACATGAGATGATTATCCATCTGAACATCTGCCAAACTATTCCTTTAAGTTTTAGTCCTAAACATGATGCAAACCCTTAATTCTGTCTTATATTCATGTAACTCCATGATGTCTGATTGTTAGTGAAAGAAACAGTCGAGCGGCAGACAGCAGGGAGTGAACACCGTCGAGTGACTGTAACTCTCAGTGATAAAGGCGTTCATCCATTAACATTATTCTCCCGCCTGCATTTCATTTGCATGTTAACATCACCAGACTCGAGTCCACAGTCAGAGGGCTTTGTGAGTGTAATTTGGTGTTGAGACTCTCTGAAGACACCTTGAATTGTTATGTAAACAGTTCGTGAGCACAAATACAATTCAAGCCTCCTGTTTTTACTGATAATCTTCTAATTGTATCCTCAGCGAATTTCAAAACAACATTCAGAGACGTCCACTTGCATCTGTACACACTTATAAAGCCCTTTAGCATTCTTAAAAGTAGCTTTAAAAGACACTAATTCTTATTGTTCAACTAGTCATTCTGATCCTACACTTATCTCGCAGCAGCACATACAAGGTGTTTTACAGGAAGCCATGAAAACAAACACAGCCGAATATGTAGGGAGGAGATAAAAATAGGAGGCTCGCTGAGAGTGGATAAAAATACAGACACAAGACAAAAACTAAACAACATGGGCAACAACAAAAGATTTAGAAAGACTGAAAAATCAAAAGAGGCTTTTTGACGAGAGGTAAAAGAAAGATATTCATGTGGTAGTGAAACCTCTGTCAGGCTGTCTGGACTCACTGGATGAAATAACACTGTGGATGACTGCACATCCACAGCTCAGTTAAAACAATATTAGCAGATATTAAAAACATTATTAGTCCATGTCACGGGCCTCCTCGGGAATCTGATTAGCCCTCCCTGGTGACCCCCTAACAGGGTCAGAAGGTGACGATCATTCACTTATTAATATCAGATGGATTTCTGAACGGTCCAGCAGGTACAGAGCCAGAGGCCCCAGAGCCTCCGTATCCAGAGACTGTTAACATTTCAATTCAATCAAACGACCACAAAGAGACGCAACACGACCACAAAGAGACAAATCTATGAAGTGATGCAAAATGACCACAAAGAGTTTCAACGCAACCACAGACACAACAACAAAGAGGATAAACACAACCAGAAACAAACCACCACTAAGAGACGCAACACGAGCACCAAGAGGGCACAGCTACAGTCCCGCTGCCCCCCCGACTAACCTCCTCTATCAGCTATGAGTCTCATGTTTTTCCTCTCAGACTCACATTATAACGTCTGTATTCATCATCTCTGATTTGAAAACGTCAGATTTCCACTCAGTCAGAGAAATGTAACGTGTGCGTCCTGGTCACAGTTCAGGTATGAAACCCTCTCTCCTGATTGGCTGCTGACCGCTCTCTGAGGGTCTGGTTCAGAAGCAGAGCTGAGCGAGCAAAAACGAGTCGCTGTGCCGTCTGTTTCCATCACAGCTCAGTCATTCTGAGACAGTCTGTAAGAGTTTAAATGCCGTCACACTGTTACCCTGCAAAAACCAGTGAAAAGACAAACGAGACATAACTTCTCGACTGATGATTCGAATCATCGATATTTAGGGGGGCATTGGATTTTCTCCTCCATCACCTACATTGAGAAGGGATCTCTGTGGTCAGTGAGGACAGGAGGAGCGATTCCAGCCTCCAAAATCCATTTCGATGTACAAATGGAGTTTTAAAATAGACTTGAACCTTTCAGTTAAACCGGCCATTTCCCCATTTTACCTTTAACTTCTCGCCTCCTGCAGACCATTACCTGCTGGGCGCCTCATTAACAGGAACCAGAAACCAGCTGTGTGTGTGTGTGTGTGTGTGTGTGTGTGAGTGTGTGAGAGAGTGTGTGTGTGTGTGTGTGTGTGAGAGTGTGTGAGGGTGTGTGTGTGTGTGTGTAGTAATGTACCTGCTTCTCACTGAGCGCTGTGATCTTCGCTTGAAGTTCGTGGAGTTGCTTCTTCAGATCTGCGTTCTGAAAACAGGAGCGAGTCAGTCGGTGTAAAAACAAACTTGTGTAAAACTTGAAAAAGCCGAGTCTTCATCATCATCATCATGCGTTGAGATAACGAACATGATGCTTTGATGTAAACTCACTCAGGTACAGTTATTAATACATCTATGGTTAAAGTAAATGCAGCCACAGTCACATAAAGCACATAGAAAGTTTACCTGAGGGTCCTGCTTCATCTGGGCAACCAGTTTCTGCAGAAGAAGACAGCAGACAGTCAGAAAACATACAAATCACAGTGACACCTGCTGGTCACAACTAGGAACTACAACCAGGGGGCTGCACTTGTTCAGTCAGGACGCAAAACAACTGAACACATGCAGCTCATCTGATAATGTGGTTCTTATCATGACCGACGGGATCCGACAGGAGCACGTTTGTTTTTGCCAAAGTTGAAATCGTTTTTTTTTTTTTAATCTTACTTTGTTGTTGGGTGTTTTATTTTTGTACTTATCTTTAATTGTCAGATTTTATTTGCTTCACTGCCTCGGGAAATGTTTTAATCCTGTTCCAGCCATGTAAGGCACTTTGTAACTTTGTTTTAAAAAGTACTGTATAAATAAAGTTTATAGTATGAGTTGTTTTTTAGATTTCTGTCTGAGTTCTTCTTACCAGTAACCAGATAAATGTTTTACATTATTCTGACAAAAGGTTTAAATGACAACCAAAAGTGAAAGTTAAGCAGCATCTAGATCTCTAGGGTTTATAAAAAAGCTTCTCTTGTACAAAAATACATGTAACACGTACAGACAAATGACTCAATGTTTCCTTCACAGTCACAGAAACATTCACTTCCTGTCAGATCAGATACAGACTTAAAAAAATGTATCAGAACAAACTATTCAGCTTGTACCCAGTCGACCACAGTATCAGGCCGAACAGCACGCCAAAATATAAACCAGCTGCTGGTCCTGTCCACCTCAAACTCTTTCATATCCTGAGAAAAAGAAATTCAAAACATCCTTCATTCCTTTATTAATCTGTCAGATATTTCACAGCTGTACAGACGTTATCTTAAGAAACCCACGTGTTACCAAAAGTTTTTTGTTGCTTCAGAATACTTAATACTGAATTATCAAGTAAAGTTCATATTGTTGTATTTCTGTCATATTTGTAGGTTACAGGATGTGTTCAGTAAACGCTGCCATCAACCAGACATTTATTATCATTATTATTAATTATTATTACTTCTATTAATTCTATTAATAAAATAAAACCTCATAGTTCAATATCACCCTAATAAAATCAAAATCTCTCCAAGTAAACCCAGAAATATAAAGTTTCTTTAAAACAATCGTACATTTAAACCAATCAGCTGTTAGATCAGGTGTTTCCCATGATGCACTGGAGTTTTGCAGCTGTATCGCCTTGATCTCGTGAGATTATCGTCGCTTACGCATGCGTGACGTCAGAGCTGCACAGTACTGTGATCGACTCTGCACAGATATTTTTAGATATATTTTAATATGAGTTTTTATAGATATATATTTTCAAAAGTCTCTCATTGTTCTCCCATTCTTTATCTTTATTGTTTTTTATCTCATTTTGAAGTCACTGCATTCACATCACATTTTGTAAAGTCTTCTTAATGTGTGCTGCATTACATAAAACAGACCTTCTCTATAAAAGCTTGATTAGCCCTTAAATGCACGTTTTAACCTTTTTAAATGTTTTTGCTCCACAACATCTTAATTAAATGTTCTTTGACAATAAACCCGCTGCAGTTTTAACTTCTTTAAACTAAGTGATGGTGCTCCGATCAGGAGCTTTGGGGCCGATCACTGATAATTATTTATTTATTCAACTGTTCTTAACAACATGTTGAATTCTCTCTCTCACAGAAACACGACTTCAACAGTCTCCATTATTAACTCAATTTTGTGTTCATTGTGTCATTAAAACATTAAAAGAAGTTAATCAGACGGCCTCATTAACTCAGTGATTTCTTTAAAGGGCCAGTCTGTAGGATTTAGTGCTGTCTAGCAGAGTAACCCCCCTCCTCACCCCTCCCGTTACAAGCATGGAGGAAAACCTACGCTGACGACACCAAAACGTATTTGGTTTGACCGCTGTGGGCTACTGTAGAAACATGGCGGTGCAACATGACGGCTCATTCGTAGTTTCAGGGAATTATACACGAATGAAAACATAGAAACTGACTTGCGTGTTTTGGGTCATCTGATCGACCTTCATAGAGTTCACCAATCAAACTATTTATCAATCGGAGCACTCTTAAAACCAACCCGACTAACTCTGCCGACCCACTGACCCAGAAGCCTGGACACACAGCGTACCTGATGGATCTGGATCTCCACCTTCAGGGCCTCCTGTAACGTCTGTAATTCCATCATGGATCCAGTCAGTCTGCCAGCCGATCGATCAGCCTGCACGCGCACACACACGCACACACACACACACACACACACACACACACGAACGCACACACACACGAACGCACACACACACACACACGAACGCACACACACACACACACGAACGCACACACACGAACGCACACAGGTAAAGGAGAAAGGTCTAAACAGCCGGTTCAACAGTAATCTGCAGCATCCAGGCTGGGGTACCGGCTGTTGTCATAGCAACGTCAGGTGCAGCCATATAAGGAATTCCTGCGTGATGCAGACAATAATATTTTCCTGTCGAGGTCAAACAAGGTCACAGGAAGTCCTGGTAAGAGTCTGGACCAGCCCCGTTACAAACACAACACCACGTTCAGGAGACTAATTATTGTAATTAATACTGATTAAATATATAATTATTATTGTGATAATTACCTTAACACCGTCTCCAGTAGGAAAACCATCCAACTGAAGCATTAAAGTGCCGCTGGAAACAAAACCACAAAAAACTTTATTTAGCTTCGTCTCTTCACAATTAAACTGAAACAAGAGCACACAGAACCTTTTCATTATTATTAAACAAGTTAAATGCACCTTTACACAAAATCTATTTATTATAATAAAGCTATAAACAGACTGAATGTTGCTAAAATTATACATTAGTATTATATAATTATCAAACATAAAACACATTAAATGTAACTTATTGTTACTGAAGTTACATTAACTGAATATCTCTGAATTATCATGGTAACAGATTGTGTCTAAATAAAGTTCATGTTTCTGAATGTAATATTACATTAATGGGACAACTTGTAGCAAAATTTTTCTTTATTTCATATTATAGTAAAAGTAATAAGATTGTTCACTTACTTTACTTTATTTCTGACATATACAGTGTGTTTATCGTCACTTAACATGGTTTTATGTAACTTTTATTACTAACTTAAACAAGTTCACACAATGTGAATGTGTATTTTACTAAATATCAAACTCAAACACTTTATATGTAACTTTCATAACCACCTGAAACATGTTATTTGTGCCTTTATTAATTAAAAAGAGTTGAAAGTAACCTTACTTAATTATTATTATTATTAAACTAGAACAGGAAGACGTCAATTTAACTTAATATTTACACATTTTAGCTTTCAGTTACATTTAAACTTTGACGTGACTTAACTGTAACTTTACTCTTAAAATAGTTTATGTAACTTTATTATTAAATTTAAAGAAAATGACAAGATAATTGGTCTCTTTGTTATTATTTGGTGATAACAGGTGACAGGACTCACCACCTGGCTGTGGGACTGGACTCCACCCCTCTGTGCTGCCCTGTAAAACACAACAAACACACACTGTGAGAACTCCTTCATACCAAACAACAGAAGAAATCATCTCCAGCGTTTCGTCACGTTGAGTCTGATTTTGTACTAAAACCTTTATTTACTTTCTACGGATTCTGATTTGACAGTAAAACTATACACACGATTTCTAAACGTGAAGTCTGATTTTATGCTTTTTATTATGCTATTTCTTCTATAAAGTATGTTTCTAGGCAAACTATCGACTAAATCACACGTTTTCTACCTGTGATGTTTAATTGTATTCCACCTCCCGTTTAAGTTTTTAACAGTTTCTATGATGGAATACAGTTTCATGTTGTTTTTTTATGTGATTTTCTCTTATTTTCAATGTTTTTGTGATTAGTTTTGAACCTTGAACGCATCTCTTTAAAGAATCTCCTCAGACTTTCTGGTATGACGGCATCTGTAATTAAAAAAATGTCCTTAAAAACAACACAGGCCTATTTATTCTGGAGCTGCAACGATTAATCCATTGATCAGTCGACGGAAAATTAATCAGCAACAATTGATTTAGGAAAAAACACCAAACGCTTCTCAAATGTGAATTTCTTATATGACAGAACAACTGAATGTCTTTGGTCAAATAAAACAAACAATCTGCATCACTTCGGCCTGAGGGATATCATGACAAACATATTTCACTATTTTCTGACATTTTAAAGTATAACTGAACATTCGAAAACAATTAATCAAGAAAACAATCGGTTTATTAATCAGTATTTACATAATTGTAAGTTGCAGCCCTAATTTATACTCAATTCAACTCTACGTTTGATAACTCAGGATGAACATCGCTGCGCTGACAGTCGCCTGACGAGGTGTTTGAGAGTCATTCGTTAAGAGGACGCACGCAGACGGGGAGACGTAACCCAAGAAGAGGAAGAAGAGGAAGAAGAAGAAGAAGTGTGGAGGTTGTTTCCGCTGACAGAAACTCTCCAACCAGAACATTTTACAGATGTGGTGAAAACCTCTTTGTTAGGCCTTTAACTTCTCAATCTATTTTATTTGTTCATTTCTTTAATGATTTAATTCCAATAAAAATAAACCATCAGAACCTGCTGATATCAAAGTCTTTTTCTTTTGGGCAGCATCTCTCCTCCAGCAGGGAAAACTGTTGGCTGGTTGGTTTGTTTCAGGTGAACAGGTGAGAGGCCGTGTGTCTCAGAGTCTGAATGTGCTGTACGTCTAAACAACGCGGCTGAAACCAGGAGAACATCAGCTCATCACACACGACTCAATGGGAAACTATTACATTCAGAATAAGGCCGATAATCTGCTGTTTACACGACCTGAAACAAATTCAGAATACAAGTCTGCACGTAAATGTAGTCAGAGTGTCTGAGGCTGTTTCCACTTTCCTCACATACAACTCATGGATCCATTGATTGAGTCATGTGATCGATACCCTACACACAGATCAGGTACTCAGATCCTTTATTTTACCACAAAATACTAATACAACAATGTAAAAAAACAATATCAAAAGTGAAAGTCTTTCATTCATTATCTTACTTAAGTACACAAGTTTTCTCAGCTTCATGAAAATCCATTTCTCAATACAAGTGAACACATTCTGTATTCTTTCAACCTCATTATTCAGACTAATCTTTCAAAACACAGATATCCAAATCCCTCCCGTCACTTGATGCTTACTAATAACCAGAAATAAATTCCATCTGCGTTTGAACTGAACACATCCGTCCATTAACTACATCTCCAGTTCTCCTTCTTTTTTTATCCTGTTATTTGAGAACAAATTTAATCCAGTAAATTCCTCTTTTTACCCTTTTGGGCTTCTTTAGGAGCCACACTGAACTGTTTCAGGAGTGAGTCTGAGGGCAGATTCACATTAACGTAACAGAGGTGTAATTAATTGGTCATCCACACACAATACACAGCAGCCTGCTTCATCTATAACTGCATGACAACTCTGGCAAATAGCTTAAATTATATTATTTACTTTATTAATGATCTTATAAGTTTCTGAACTACATGTCAGCACCATGTGTTCAGATATCCTGCCTCCCTTCATCTGCAGGCACTGATTATCATCAACAGTTTACATACGGGATGTCCCGATCAAGTGTTTCTGGGCCCTGATCCTGATCCGAGTCCTGTACTATTGATTATTTCTCCATACAGAGTCTGATTTTGTATTTATATCTATATAAATGTTGATTTAATATGTAAGTGACATACTGAAGTAACAGCTGTAAATCTCACATGCCTTTTTTCTTATAAGCTACTTGATCCAAATACTGAGATCCCGATCAGAATCTGTTCCAGCTGATCACCTAAAATGATTGATGACATGGATGAAAGTTTAACTGGAAGAATGCGACATGAAGAGATCCACTAAAGAGAAGACATCTCACTCCGTTGGAGTTGTAAGAACTACAAAGAACCCCAGTCCACTCACAGTCGCTGGCGTAACAGAGTGATGCTTCTTTTGCCTCATAAACAATCTTTGGCGGCAGCAGCTGGCAGCCAGCACACAAACCGACATGTTTTATTTTGGCCTGCTGAGAAAAATCCTGCAAATATATGAATTTATTTTGACGTAAACTATGAGAGTGAAACCTTCAGCTTTGGCCAGGAGGCGGCTGTTTGTCGTATACTGTTTTATTCTGTGTATCTACAGGTGGAAAAGTAACTAATTAAGTACATTTACTCAAGTACTGCAGCTTACTCATATTTCAAGATAAGGACACTTTAACTGAGCATTTACATTTTGTGAAACTTCATACTTTTACTCCACTTTTGCAAAATTGCACTTTTCGCTCCAATATTAGTATATTAGAAAATATTAGTACTTTTCTTATTTTAAAGTATAATAACTGATAAAATGTGATCCCTAACAGTATGTAAAGTACTCAGACTTTAAACGAACAAAGTAATTCCTCAAATTAGTTATTTTACTCTTCTGATACACAAGTAGATTTTACTGTTTATACTTCAATACTTTTACATGAGTATCATTTATAGTACAGAAATATTCTCAGCTTTATGTAGTTGAGGCATCAGCAGTAAAAGTACACAAGTATTCTCAGTAGTATTTAAAGTATTATTATAACAAAGTTAAGAGTTTTGGACTGTAATCTTATATTTTCTGTGAAATCTTGGATCATTTGGACAGTTATTAATAATAATAAACTTTAATTGTGTGGCACTTTTCATACCAGACATGCAGCTAAAAGTGCTTTAAATTTAAAAAGACTAAAAACAGGAAACAAATTAAATTTAAAAATACAGGTAAAGATAAACAGTTATTGAGATGAAACCATGTGAGAAGTTCAGAGGAGGAAAGTCTCAAAACCAGATGTTTTGCTGTCAACATCTGGTTTCATCTTTAAATAAACTGTTGTATTTTATAGGTTTATCACATGTTTTTGTTCAATGTAAAACCTTTATCTGAAAAGTGAAATACTGCTCTGAAATAACAGTAAATATAGTGGAGCAGAAGTATGAAAATACTCAAGTGTAAGTACCTTGAAATGAAGCAGAAGCACAGGACAGCGAGAGATGCAGGTTATATCACGAGTCTGACCTCTATGACTAACTCCAATCAGAAAAAGCCTGATTTAAGGTTAAATTCAGTTTCTCTCAAATAAAGCAACTCTCTTCCAGAGAATAAACCCGCCCGGCCGGCGCGGAGCCCCCCGGCACGGGTCTCCGCGCCCCCGCGGCCCGCCGCCGTGTCCCCGCCGCCGGTTTAATTGGGAGTAATTGGTCCCTGGGTGGGACGCGAAGTTGTCTGGATAAACTTCCATCAGCATCACATGCCGCTGCAGAGGCCCCCGACACCGGGACGGACGGAGCCAAAATGGAGGGTTTCAAGATGAGAGCCGCCAAGTGCTCGGGCTGCGGGAGTGGAAGCAGTGAAAAGTGTTTTTTGTTTCGGCGGTGAAATAAATGTTTTATAACCTTCTTATTAACCCACTATGGCCGTGTGGATGTCCAGCCCTCTCCGTGTAAAAACCCAGCCTCGCCACGTCCCTCGCACCACACGGTAAAGCTCCGTGTTTTCGGGTGATAACCGGGCTCCCGGCGGGGGGACACCCGCCCGGCCCGAGCCCCCTGCCCGCCGCCTCGGCTCCGCGAGCGGCGGCGGCGGCGGCGAGATGTTCCGGAGGACAAGTGGAGGCTGCCGTTAGCATCGGCGGCTAACGATAGCCTCCCCCCCTCCCTGCCCCCCCCCTCCGTTAGCTGCACGGGCTAACGCCGCGAGCCACGCTGATAACTTACATCAAAGGTAAATAAAACCGTCCGAGGCGGCGCGAGCCACGAAAACACGCAGGGCATAAAGAAGCCCGCGCGGGAACAGTCCCGCAGGAGCGGACGCCATCTTCCCGAGCGCTGACACCGAGCAGGCGTCGCTGCCTCTAAGTTACATCGGCCCCTTGTCCTCCGGAACATCAACTCCTAGAATAAGAAACACGGCGGCTAAAACACACAGAAACACCGGAGGAGCCGAGCCGGATTCACGCCGAGCGGCGGCCGGCCCGCACACCTGCCCGCACACACGCACACACACACGGATACAGGCCGACGGAGGCACGCAGGTGAAGTTTGACAACAGAGAAAATTAAAGTTATGAAATTAAAAAGCCCAATGTGCACTTACTCAGCAGCAGTCCTCCTCTAGATTAATTAAATATATATCTATAAGAAGCCGATCCACGATGGAATAACAGCATACAAACAGTCCGGCTGACTCCTTCCCGCGGAGCTTTATTTTGTTGCTGTATTTTATATTTAGTTTTGGTAAATTTGTGTAAAAACAGAGAAACTGAAGCTACAAAACAAGAAGAACTCTTCTTCAATCTCATTCAGCTCAGCCTCAGCACAGCACAGATCCCTGCGCCGCGGAGCTGGAGGAAGGGGCACAAAAACTACTTACCCGTCCAACTGGCGCGCGTTTATCCGCGACGAAGCGATGGATGTTGGCACGTGTTGTTGTTAAAGTTGGTTAAATCGAGCCGATCCGGGCCGCGCGGTGCCGGGAAAATGTGTTCGGAAAGCGGACTACTTTTTGTGTCGGTGCGGCGAATTTATTTCACTTTGCCTAAGGAACGGCGGTGCTGCGACTCCCATTGCCTAGGGAAAAAACCCGGATGTAAACTCAGTGAAACTCTATGGAGAGAAAGTCGGCACACACACACACACACACACACACACGCCATGCAACTCATGCAGAGACGCGGAGCAGTTTGTTTGTGTCACTGACTGACTGTGTTTTCTTCTTCTCTGGTTCTCCGGCGTGGATCCAGGGCCGGGCCGTCCGCACTCCGCCCGCCGCTGCTCGGGCCCCGTGTTCGGCTGCTCGCTGCTGGAGCTGCCGCACTGTTGCACTTAGTGATGGAGGAGGAGGAGAGGTGGCACGGCCTTTTCATGGTGTCTACCTTACTAATAGATAAACCTGGGCAGGAATGTAACTAACTCAATATTATTATTATTATTATTATTATTATTATTATTATTATTATTATTATATCATGGTTTCATTGGAGTCCCAAAACTCAAGTTCTCTACTTAAGTGCAATTTTGAGGTACTTTTACTCTCATGCTTTTTAGGTTGCACATGGTCATCAGATCCAATCTTTCATATGAAAATACTGAATATATCTAAATACATTTAATCAAGTACACACAAATTTGAGGTACTTTTACTTTACTTGATTATTTTCATTTTATGTAGATTTTTATACTTCTACTCCACTACAGTTTAGAGGGAAATACTGTGTTTTTTTCTCCACTACATTAACATATAAAAACACATATTAGTTCAAATTAAACTAAAATATTAAAGATTACGCTAATAGTTTCCGATATTTCTGGTTAGTGAGCTCTTACAGAAAGCAGCTGAGGCCTCCAGTCATGTTTCAGATGTCTGTCAGTTTATTATCATTTACACCAGAGACATTTCCTACAAACATGGTTTCACTTAAAGGACCAGTGGGAAGGATTTAGTGGCATCTAGTGGTGATGCTGCAGATTGCAGCCAGCTCAATACTCCTCTCCTCACCCCTCCCAACCTACCCTGAAGGAAAAGCTACGGTGGCCGACGCCAAAACACAAAAACACCAAAAGGCCCTATCTGGAGCCACTGTTTGATTAGTCCGTTCTGAGCTACTGTGGAGGTTCAAGGACCCGCTCCATATGTAGACATGAAGGGCTCATTCCAAGGTCACAAAAACACAATGATTCTTAGTTTCAGGTGAATATACACTAATAAAAACATACTTATGACTATTATATTCCATTTCTGCCAATAGATCCCTTTAAATCCTCCAAGCTGGTCCTTTGAGTAATTGTTCAAGGTTAAAAGAGGAAAAAATAATCCAATATTTTGCAAAAAAACACCAAAAATTAGAAAAGTCCTCATCAGATTTATCTGCTGGCCCTCTGAAGGGCCCCGACCCCTAGGTTGGGACCCCTGGACTGAAGCAGCTGCCTGTATATAAAGTAGTTGAGACTGTCTCCACCTGCAGCAGCTCCAACAGGAACATGCTGCTCTAACACTGATGCTTCAGGATCAACAGTCTGATAATGTGACAGAGAACCAGATATCAGTTACTGCACAACCACAACTTTACTGCTGATACTTTAACTACATGAAGCTGAGAATACTTCTGTACTTTACTGCTGATACTTTAACTACATGAAGCTGAGAATACTTCTGTACTTTACTGCTGATACTTTAACTACATGAAGCTGAGAATACTTCTGTACTTTACTGCTGATACTTTAACTACATGAAGCTGAGAATACTTCTGCACTTTACTGCTGATACTTTAACTACATGAAGCTGAGAACACTTCTGTACTATAAATTATACTCATGTAAAAGTATTGAAGTATAAACAGTACAATCTACGTAAAAAGTATAAAAAGTAAATGGAAATGTTCAGTTAAAATGTCCCTATCTTACAGCCGGGGCCGGGGCCCGGGGCCCCCTCCTGTGTGAGTTTTTGTGTCACAATGTTCTGATTCATTGAAGTAAACAATCTCCAGTGTTTTATTTGTGAAGTGATGGAGATCAGGGGCGCAGAACGCTGCGTTACAGTGCAGTTACTTGATTGAGATCGTCTGACCTTCAGTGTGCATAAAAGACGTACGTCTCATTCATTCATGCTTTAAAGTTTCTTCACTGTCAAATGCACAACAGTCAGAGTGACGCAGTCCTTGGCAATGAAATTCTTGAAAGAGAGATCAAAGAGATCAAGAAAGGCCGCCTGGCACTGCATCAGGTTTCTCCACTGGAGGGGCAACATGGGCCCCCCTACAGTGACTCATATTATGGTCCTTATTTTACACCACAGTCCATATGAATGAATGAATGGTTTTATTGTTGTGTCTGGCATGATCCATCCCTCATGGGAATATTCACACACATTAATCAACAATATGTCATTTCCCAGGAGATCTCCAACAAAAGAAATTACATAAAACTATGTAAAAAAAATCCAAAAAAAACAAACCAAACCAACAACAGTACTTGTATGCATCAATTCATAAATTAATAATCTGGACTCAATATAAATAGGATATGAAGATTCTTATCATAAATTCTATACTCTATAATAATACATCATTCATTAGTGGATTTGAATATTTTATTAATTATCAGAATCTGCAAAGTAACTAAAGCTTTGAAATTGACGTAATGAAGTAGAAAGTAAAATATTTTCCCTCTGAAATGTAATATGAATGTTTGCACATGAATATATACTTTATATTCTCACCACACTAACTAAAAACATGTCATTGTAAATCATAAGAATGCACAAGGTGACTTTACTGATGGTTTAAATGACATTATTAGAAAGTTGAGGTGTGTTGTGGGCAGAAAGACGACATTAATTCTCGTTAACATGGAAAATAAAAGGTACTGTCGTACTCTACATACGAGGTTCGGCGAGTTCAGTCATCAGATCCTGTTAGCTGAACTTTATTCATGTGTAGGAGCTGCTGGCTGAGTCAGCCTGTGAGTTAGAGGCACATCAGGACAGGTTTCAGCTAAAAATACACATTTACACACATGATGTAATATCATAGTCATATATATCCACCCACACAGGTGTTTTCACCTGATTAGAGCTTTTCTCAGGACAGTACTGAGTGTGTTTGATTGACACATTAATATATAACAATTTGCTTAAGAAAATGTGGGTTTCCATTTATAAAACACAAACCAACAGTCATTACATCAGCCGAACATTTATACTCCTGAGTTTCCAACAACATTTGTTTGGGGTGTTAAAGTTATAAAAATTGTTAGTTTCGTATGTGTTTGTTCTGCTGTGGATACAATGAGTGAAGGGAGCCACCAGAGGGAGATACAGCACCATCACATACAAACTGCTGCTCATCACTGACTGTTCACGTCACTATAGATTACAGAGATTATAAAGTATCTGTGCTGCTTCATGCTGTGATTCTTTGAACCAGATCATTATTCATTTGTTATTCAATTAAATTAAACTATAATCATTTTTGTTCTTGTGGTGCAATGTTTCCCAGCCAGGTGTACACTTACAATATACGCCCACATATTTGTGTTTAGAGTGAAAATAAACAAATAATATAATTATAAATTGTATTAATGTTGATCTTTAATATATTTATTGTCACAGTAACCATTAAACTTTTAAACTAATCAGAAACAACCGGAGGACACACTTCGAACAGAACCTGAAAACAGAACCTGAAAACTGCCCAGCCGAGAGCTGAAATAGGTAAATAAATCTAAATAAAACAATAAAACAGATAAATAGTTCAGAGTGAACAGACTGTGTTTGAAACCAACAGCAGATGTAACATATGTCCTTAAAAAAAATGACTTACCAATGAACAAAAATAATAATGATGCCACTACTAATAGAACCAATACACAGGCATAACGAAAATAAACAAAAAATAATATTAGATTAGTAATAAATATAAAATTAAAAATAGGCTAATTTAAAAATAAATAAAATAAATGTGAGGCCTGATGATCCCTCAGGTTGAAGCTCTATTATTTCCAAACAAATATTTTTTCATTACCTGAGCAGGTATTGAACTCTTGATGTTTATTAGTGAAAAAATAAAAATATAATAAAAATAAAATAAAAATGACTCTGATAAGGATCAGGAGCTCAAAATACGTCGTCACCATTTTTAACTTAAGTCTGTGACTTTCTAATAAGAAATCTCAACAATCACTTCATACAGAGATGAAGCCTCGGGATCTTGTTCTCTAATCCGTCGACTCTAGTTTCCACCTTTGATGTAAACAGAACCAGTTAAAGTTATAAGAGCTGTTCCAGGTTTATTGAAATTCAGTTATAATCCAGGAGCCGGTTTCACAAAGATATTTTAGGCCGTCTGTGGCATTAGTTCTGCAGGTGTTTGGTCATAAACCAACCGGACTAGCACAATAGCTCCTGGAGCTTAACTCTGTTTTCACTCCACTGTTTGGTTTACTCCCCCCAAACATTTCGTTCACCTTTGTTCCACCATTTAGTCCAATAAAAAGTTATTGAAGAGGGAAAATATAATATGTGGTTTATAACAATGTTGTGGATTCATGTGTCCAGGGAAACTCTCCTGAGTCTGACTGATGAGTTAACAGGAATATTGAATCCTGCCACATTAAGCCACAGCTCTGCAGGCTTAGGGTTTGGCTCTGCACTGTGTTGAGATGTTATAATAATACAGTTTTTTAAATAATGTTACACTTCTTACACTCTGCACAGCTTTTTGCAACAGATGAATTTAGATCGGCGTCTGAGCCGACAAAAGGAGTTCCTCTAGGCTCCGTCCTCGGTCCTCGTGGTGAATGCAAGGTGCTGTCATACACTTGCACGGTTTCTCCCACCACCACTATGCCAGTGACACCCAGCTATTCTCATCACCCCCCCCCCCCCCCCCCCATGGACTGTATAAAAGTGACGTCACCCGTTGGTTTGTGGACGGTCGTTTTGAAGCCACGAGTTTGGCGTTTTGGCCGTCGCCATCTTGTTTTTTTTTTTTTGGAGCCAGAATTGACATTATTTGGACGAGAGGGTAGCGCTCCCTTTATCCTGATTGGCAGTCGCCGTGGCACTATTTTCCTCTAAATATGACCATATTTTACAAAATGAACATCCTGCTGTACTGAAGAAGACTTGAAACTAGCGACTGAGACCATGAATCAATCATTTGGAAAATGTTTCCTAAGGTGATAAATCAAGAGAGAAAGTGAGACAAGGTACCACCTTAATCTGGACCTGGACAAGATTGAGCTCCTGTTCCTTCAGGGGAAAGGGTCCGCTCACTGAGACGAGGAACCTGGGATGCTCCTTGGATAACAAACTGTCGAAGATGCTCCTGTCGATTCCTCCTTTACAACATCAGGAGGATGAACCTTGTCCTCTCAAAAGGAGCTGGTCCAGATGCTCATCCAGGAGCTTGTAATCTCCCATCTGGACTACTGCAACTACCCCCTCATAGTCTTCCATCAGACCTCTGCAGCTAATCCAGAATACTGCAGCATTTCTGGTGTTTTTCCCCCATCGCTTCTCTTCTCTGTCCACTGCGCTGCCTCCCTGCTGCTGCTCCAAGCACCTCAACCCTCTGGTGCTGGTCTATAGGCCAGTGAAGGGAACTGCTCCTTCCTGCCTCTAAGCCCAGGTCAAACCCCTCCATCCAGGCCTGACTGCTACCCTGCTCTGCCTCCCATCACTCAGATCGGGTCAGGCTCTTCTCTGTTCTGGATCCACAGTGGTGAGTCTTCTACTGCGGCATATAAACCACCTCAGACCACATCTCCCTTGCTAGCACTTATGTGTCATCTCTTTTACAAGAAAGTTATTTGTTTAAAAAGGGATAGACTCCCACTTCTGGATGTCACCCAGCTTTTGCTCCTGTGTGGTTTGAATGCACTTATTATAAGTCGCTTTGGACAAAAGTTTCTGTCTGCTGTCGGTTTGGTCCAAGCCAGGGTCAAAGTCTATCTTTGTGGTCTAAATGTTTCTATTTCTGATTATTGCCGGCTTCCAGATTTTATTTTACATTAAATTAAATGGTTTTCCCCGGATAAGTCGTTTTCAGGAGGGACCTCCTCCGGGAGAGTCTGGACCAATCAGCTCTCTCCGTCCTGTGACTGACAGCTGTACGCGGTGTGTCGTGTGATCTCGGTCCTTTAACCCAATCAGAGAGCAGTGAATCCATCATGTGTTGGATAATAATAACTTCCTGGCCTCATTAGAGGCTGCTAACCACATTACTGTCCCCGCGCTCTCCTCAGCTCTGTGTGTGGATTCGTTTTCCTGTTGCGTCTGCTCTCCTTTGAACAGGAGCTCTGGCTTTTGACTCTCTGGAGCTTCTTCTCAGATGTAAGATCAGATCTGAATTCACACACATTAAACCAATCAGAGAGGCTTTCATGCTGCGTGAGCGCAGGTCTGGCTGTCAGCTGACGGGAGACTCGGCCTGCTGGAGGTGAAGCAAGTGGAAAATCTTCAAAGTAAAAGGAAAATAGACACAGGATCTTGTTTAGGGGCTCCCTAACATCTTTTGGACTGAAACATCTCAACACCTGTTGGATGGATTGTGATGAAATGTGGTTCAGACGTTCATGTTCCCCCCAGGATGAACTGTAACTGACTTTTCCTCATCATCAAGTCAACATGTTCATGTGTCCAACACTTTAGATTATGACCTGCAGAACTAAAGACATCATCAGCCTCAACTGTGCTCTGTGTTCATTGCTGGTTATCTGATGTAAGCATGTTAAACTGAGATGATGAGCAGGTATAATGTTCACCGTGCACCATTTTCACCATTATACCTGCTTAACATCAGCATGATAGCATTGAACTCAAATCACCACTGTGTCTCACAGAGCTGCCAGCATGGCTGCAGACTCTCGGTCCGGTTTATATTTCATATCTTGTCTATGCTGTCTAACAAATAATTGTTAGAGTGAGGAAAAGGTGTTATTTTGGAGTGAAACCTTCCTTTATTCAGTAAAATTGTTACTTACCTGCTCCAGAAAAACAGTGAACTACAGTTTTGTGGGGACAGCGTCAGCCTCACAAGCGTTTTACACTTCCAGGGTCAGTTTCTGTGTTTGGAGCCTGATTCCAAATCAGTTTGGTTGTTAAATCTCAGTAATCTGTGTCTGCTTGGGTCTTGGGGAAGATGGGTCTCTTTGTCACAGCTGGAGGACGAGGGACACGGGGAAAGGACCTAAGCTCAGATGAAAATAAGGCAGTCAAAAATATTTATAAAACTAAGTACTTACAAAAAAAGTCACAAGGGAACATAAACCAACCATATGGGACGCACGACACCAGACAAAGAACAAAGGAAACACCTGAACATATATGCACACAGACAACTCACCAGAACAGGACTCAGCGGGGGGGGGGGGGGGGGGGGGGGGGGGGGCTGGGGGGTCATGACTCTCTTTCATGCCGTGCCTCGGCCCCACAGACCAGGCGTAACACCATCTGATGGAAAACAACGACATCAGCATGTTGTCAAGTCTACAGGTCAGTAAGTGAGAATTGGGTTAAAGGAAACACTCAATATGTACATGTACACAGTGAATAAACACGTGAGGAGGAAATTAACAAATAAAAATACCAAATATACATTTATTATAAATATTTATAAGCTAGTATAAAAGAAAATGTGCTATGTGATAAGTACTGACAGTACAGTGTACTGGAGGTCAGCCCACAGTACTCTTGAGTACTCTCACTGCTGCAGAGCGTCAGCATGTGAAATTCAGTCCATGCAGTCAAATATTGGCCTCTGATGACATAATCGCAGCTCCGCTGTTACTTTTCGAAGCCTCGGTGGAAGTGAGTCATGACCGGGCTCCTATGAATCAAAGCAGATTGTTGACTGTGTTTCATAACGCTCTTTATGTAAGGGAGGGCAGGGGGTGGAAGTGAAGCCTCGGTACCTGCCCACTCCCACTGCAGCTCCACCCCACGTCTGCGGCAGCAAACGGAGGTACAAACATCCAACGCACTCCTCCTCCATCACTCAGCTGCAGGTGGAAACCCCCCAGAAGTTCATCTGCAGAAACATGCACTGTTTTTACGTGTTGACTCTCCTGCAGTGGTGGAGCAGAACTACGTACATTTACTCTTGTAGAGGTACTTGTACTTTACTTTATATATCCATTTTATGCTACTTTATACTTCTACTCCACTGCACTTCTAAAACACAGATTTATGTGTCAGAACTTCTCTCCCAATAATCTTCTGATGACCCCTCAGATTTATCTGGTGACCCTTTGGAGGGGCCCGACCCCTAGCTTGGGAACCACTGGACTGAACTGTTCATAAAGAAATCAGAGAGCAGAGTCTTATTTATCTAATAATTTTGTTGAGTATTTGTGATCCTGTCGTCATGAAGGGGTTTCAGTTTAAGGGCATTAAGTACAGTTATTCAAGTACTACTTCAGTACAGTTTTGAGGTACTTTAACTGCACTCTGCTTATTACATAACTTTAGTTACTTTGCAGATTCAGATTATTAAAACAAAATATAATATACAAATAAATGATGATGTATGAAACTACCCTTCTTGTCCTAGTCCTTCTTCCCCCTCTGGTTCTGCAGAGTAAAATAAATGGTGGGAAACGTTCTTTGACTAACGACTAACGTCTCAAACAAACAAAAACAGCCAAATGATTTTTTCTTAATTTGATATTGACAGTTTTTCATTCAGTTGCAGCATAATTCTGTTGATCTTCTGTGTGCAGGTTTTCACCAGGTCTGCAGCTGTAATATACTTATTGAAGATCCAACAGCAGTGCATTATGTGCCTGTGTTACCGGGAGAAGTAATGAGATTACACTAACCTCCAGGCCAATTATTACAGCCACTAAGCAGCAGCAGCAGCAGCAGGCGGAGCGGAGAGGCTGAAAACAACCAGGCTGATGTGATTATGTGGACGGAGGCCAGGCTGCGTCCGTGTTTGATGTCATGTTCATGATTTATTGATTTATTCATGCACCGTTAACCCCTCACTTTGGGCCAGAGAAGTTCACACAAGACGAGCACACATCAGCAATCTGTCAACAAGATACCAAAACCTCCAAACTGAGATCAAACTGCAGCACTCAAGTAACTTTTCTTTAACTTTAGTTTCAGTTTTCTAAAATGTTTGTTGCTCAAAAACTTACAGGAAAATATACATTTGAATTAAATTTTATGGAAAACCTACAGTGGCACCAACTGTGTGAACAATAAACACTTAAATAAAGATAAAAACAAAAAAAAAACACGTATAAATTTATCCTTTAGTTGTAAAGTTCAGAAAGTTAAGATTTTAAATGCATTATTTGCATTTCTACACTGTGGTATTATTACTTTTACTTAAGTGAAATATGTCAGTATTAATTCAAAAGTATTAGAATTAAAATATTAAATACAAAGTACCAAAAGTAAAAGTACTCATTATGCAGAATAATATGTATTATATTATTAGATTCTAATAATTGATCATTTTAATGACTTTAATGGGTAGCTTGTTCAATGAAGACTTGTATTAATCTGTAATAATAGATCATAATTTATTAGTTGATTATATTTTGTATTAATAACTAGAATCTGTAAACCAACTGATATAAATGTAGAAGAGGAGAAGTAGAAAGTAGGAAAAAGGAAAAACTAAAGTACAAGTATCTCAAAACTGCTTCAGTACAGAAAAGAGTTCTTAACGTCTCACTTGTCTCATCAGTTGGACCCGAGACTCCAGTCCAGCTCAGCGACAGAAACCGGATCCAGCCGGTCCTGAATCAGGACTCGGCGGGGGGAGGGACGGCCTGTCAAAGGAGGAAAAATATCGCTCTGATTTTACCAGGTGTTTGTTCAGAAATGAAGCTGGACCTGCTCGACTTGTTGCTGAGTAAAGAATCCTTTTGTCCGGGTCGCTGTGACCTTGATGCTGGGCTGTAATCACAGCGGCAGTAAGCAGTCATTTCCTCTTCAGGCCCAGAATCCATTGTAATGGACTTTATGGGTTTCTGCCAATGATGCAAAAATGCAGTTTTAAGAACTGAATTGGCCTAATAAATAAGTGGATTCTATTTAACCATTAAAAAACATAAACGCCTGGACATAGTTTTATATTTTTCCAGTTCTGAGGTTATTGTTTCGGTCAGTATCAAGTGTTGTACATCACAAGATTCAGGGGAACTTACACTTTCTTTCTGATGCAGTTTTAAGTCACCATCATGCTCCACCTTTGTGTGAGCAGATCATGTTTGACAGAAAAAATAAGGGTTAGGGTAGCAATACTATGCTGGGTTTTAAAGGGTTGAATGTCACGTTCTGAAAAAGGTCAAAAGGTTTATGAAGTTTGCTGAAATTGCCGCCAGATGAAGTCAAACCTCTGAACACATATGAGATCCATGTGTTTATATGTTTGTACTGTTTGTCGCTTATGTCAAATGAAACGTTTGACCTGAAACTGATATCAAGAAACTCACAAGAACACTGAAATAATACAGTGAAACAGTATTTTTACAGTGTGGTCTTAGTACTTACAGTACTTATTAGTACTGCAGTCTAGATAAGTGTTTACATGATTAGAGCAACATGTTGTGCTCTGTAGGTGTCGAAGAAGTTTCTATTCCCTCTTTTTCTGTTGAGTCTTCACTAGATGGAGCTCAAAGCTTTCAGTCGGATCTGAAGTGGAAATGTTTGTCTTTCCTGTAATAAAAGTTTCCTCTGCCGTCTGAGTTCTTTTACACTTTCCATCAACCTGCTTCAAACTGTTCCTTCAGTTACAGATAAGCCTACACTTCCCAGCATGCTTTTCAGCAGAGTTCAGAGAAGGTGTCCAAACTTGTTGCCCTCATGGGTCCTCTCTGTGTGTGGGTGGAGAGAGAAACTAAATACAAAATAGTGACGCAAGAGGTTTTTTTCCCCTCTCTCATTCTGGTCTGAAGAGAATCCTGGTCCTGGTCCTGGTCCTGGATCTGAATCTGCAGTGGAAAATACTGTTAAGTCACCGTAACATCACATTTTGTCCATGTGACTAGTTATCCATGGTAATGTGAATAAATAAAAATAAATATTAAAACAATCAAGCAACTAAATTGACCCAGAAAGGTAAGGAGGATTAATTAAAGTATATTAATGGCTGCAGTGGTTTCCAACCTGAGGGCTCGGACCCCCCAGAGGGACTCAAGATTATTCTGAAGGGTCACAAGAGAATTAAAAGAACAAAAAAAAATCCACTTAAGCCTGGAACCAACCTGAAGACGGAGAGCTACAAAGACAAACCGACATAAAGATGTTTTTGTCTGGCAGTCAGGAGGAGCATCAACCTGACGACCTGGAGGTCGACGAACCCGCAAATCCTGTGAGAACGCCAACTGTCACCTGTTCTTGTACCAAAACCAACATGGACGCCAACCAGAAGCTTCAACTGTGTAAGAGCAGCGGCATTTGTGCTGAAAAGACCAAAAAAGGAGGAAAAAAAGCTCAGAGTCTGGTGAGATCTGGGATGGAGAGCTGACAGAAGGACCTGGAGGTCACAAACATGTTTAAATAAATCTGTACGAGAACGACTGGCAGAGACCGGATCTGAACACTTCAGATTAGACTCTTTACACATCACACACTTTATGATTTATCTGCTGACTGAGATGATTTGACTAAATGTAACAAATGGCTAACAGAAGGTCCATGGCAACATTATATTTCCTGTTTACATCCCACAAAGCTTCATGGGAACCTTTTGTCATACTTTTTCTTCAGTTTAAAAGTAATTTTTGTCTCATCAACACGGTTTTCGTATTCACTGACACGTACTGTGGGATGTAAATTGTAGATGTACAGACAAGAAAACAACAACATTGTCCTAAAACCTGTAAAGCTAAAACTCACATGCAAACTGATGTATAAATAATATATAAATATAAATATAAATACATAATAATATATAAATAAGTGAAAACCGAGCAAAAAAGTGTTACAAAATATACAAAATCTTAAAAAATTAAAAACTTCTGCAATGTTCTTTTAAAGTACAGGCCTCTAAAAATCCTTTTACTGATATGGTACAGGAGAGAAAAGTCACATTGTGCTTCACTCACAAGCCAAAAAGGGGTTAGAGATTAGATATGAGAGTGTAAATTTAAATCTCCAAACCACTGATAATACTGTGTATATAGTGTAGTTATGTTAGAAGTATTGTTTTTAAATCTAGTTTTAGACAGATTTCTATTAAAGTATATTGATACTGCATAAAATATTAGTATCTTTCATAAATAAAGTTGTAAAACAAAAAATACTAAAAATAAGAAGTGCTTTTAAAGTGGCTTTGAACTGCAGTGTATGGTTGTGAAGCTGGAGAAGAGCCCGGCGTTGAACGCGTTCTCTCTGGAGAAATAAAGGTTAAAAGCATTTCAGGCTGAGCCGACGCATCAGTAACATTCACTTCAGCCCTGAGCTGAGAGTTTGGCCTCCGCAGTGTTAGATAACACGAGCTCTACTATCACAAGTGCTGAATACAAGCTGCAGGTGAGTTAGAGGATCCATCTGAAACCCAAGTGTCTGTTTGTGAAGAGAAGAAAGTGTCGATCTGAAGGGGACTGATGGAAAAGAGTCGGCCCCAGATTACACAAACACAAACAGGTCATCATGCTGACAGACTGATGCCACAGCTGTCACACAAATGTGGTGCAGTAAAAATAACAGCATTTCCCTCTGAGGCGTCGCCGAGTGGAAATATAAAGTATCTCAAAATCCTACTTAAGTACAGTACTTGAGTAAATGTACTTAGTTACATTCCTGTTTTGTGATTTGGTTGAATTGACCCTTTTTAGAGGTTAGATCTTGAGATAAAGAGTGCAGGTGAGACCTCTGCAGGTTACCTGAGGTGAATCGTCTCCATCTGACAGGACGCCAGGTGACAACATGTAAGCCTTCATCTGCACTCGTACTGTACAGGAACTGGGGCACGCCATCATCATCATCATCATCATCATCACCCCCAGGAGCTCCTGTCGCCTCAGAGGTGGAAGAAGCACGCAGAGCTTTTACATAAGTATTACCAGCAAAATGTACTTCAAGTATCCAAAGTAAAAGTACTCAGTATGCAGAATAGATCTTTTCAGAGTTTTAAATTATGGACTGAAAAATGTTTTTTTTTTAATCACAAGATAATATTTTAGACATTTTAAGTTATTTTCTTTTGCAATAAGATAAAAATATAATTATTCTTCTGGACGTCAGCGGCTCTTCTGCTGCAACTTTATGCTTTTTATTAGTGAGCTCATGGAAATCACAACATACGTACCTGAGCAGCTCCAATCAGCCACATGACTGAAAACAACCCCGAGGCCTTTAATCTAGAATTAAAGTTTAGTCCCCCTATAATGAAAAAACATTCCTTCTTCCTGTTGGTTCACTGTGATGTCATTGGTTCGCTGTGATGTCATTGGTTTGCTGTGATGTCATTGGTTCGCTGTGATGTCATTGGTTCGCTGTGATGTCATTGGTTCCCTGTTGTGTCGTCGACTCTGATGTTTGAGCTTCACCGTGCAGAGTGAAGGAGGAAAGTTTCTCTGTTTCATCTTAAATCTCAGTTCAACACCTGGACGTACCTGCAGGATTTATGACATCATAATTGTTTTGGAGCCAATCAGGGTCCAGTATGAAACTGGCACAAGTGTGACCTGGAGACGTGAGCCATGAGCCCTCTCGTGTCCTCGTGCGTTGTTTTGTTTCAGCGCCCTCTAGTAGTTGTAGTGATCATGACTCTGACATTAATATGAATAAACTTGATTTATAAAGAACCTTTCAGTGCAGCTCAAAGTGCTTTGCAAAGTAAAAAAGTCCCAATGAATATAAGAACTGTAAGACTGAGCAGCACATAAGAACAGGCAGTGATAACAATTTCTAAGTTCTTATTTAACAACGATGTTTCTCCAAACCAAACCCAACCGTAACCACTGCGCTGTCACATCATAAAACAGATTCATTTCTATTTCTATTAAACGTGCAACAGTTTAAAAGTCGCAGACAGGCGATGTTGTCCTGCTGATCGGAACAAACAACGTTCACCATCCGTTCATTTGTTGGACTTTTCCTACAGTTAAACTTTACATATTTAGAGGTTCTGTATTTTTTACGAGACGTCACTTTTAAAATGTTTTAAAGGCAACTGAGAAAAAAAATATTACTCCAAGCAGAGTATGTTATTGGTCTTAAAACATGTCTGGATGGATCTTTTTAAGAGAAAAGACTCAATCAAAAAAGCCCCCATCCTCTTGGCCGCTGCGCCTCCGTTTTAATTGGCTGTCAAAAATAACCCGGGCTCATCCTTCAGTTCCACCTCAGAGCGGGAACCCAGGGGAGGAAGCCGCCACGTGCACGTGGTGAAGGGCTCTGCGTGGGCCTGATGCGGCCGTGCGACCTCTGCTTTACTGCAGTACAAACGCTTTCTCTCTGTGTTGGTGTGGGCTGGTTCACCATCTTTATGTAAAACCTATGTGGGAGGGGAGCACATTGCAGAGTAGAGCTTCAGAAATGTGATCCAAGTGAGAGGCAGGCTGCAGTTCCCACAGTGAGACGCGCTCTCATGTTCACAATATGGTAATTTCGTGCTATTTAACACCTCAAAACCTGCCACATTCTTCTTCTGGCAGACTTTTTGATTAAAAAAAGAAGAAGAAGAAGAGAAGACAGAGGCCTCGTTTGCTTCTCGTAGGTCTCATCTGTCCTTAACTGCTGCCACAGCTCTGGAGAGGAGAAAATTAGTTCATTTCCTCCTCTTTTTTTAGCTGCTGCACAGCCTCAGAAGCTCCAGCAGGTGGCAAAGCTCACCTCTCCCTCTCGGCCAATCAGTGCAGGGAGAGCCAGGGGTGGGCGGGACATAGGAAAAAAGAGAGGGAGAGCCACAGAGCTGAGATAAAAGTAAAGAGGACAGAGTGAGCAGAGCAGCAGAGACTCACGACTCCGAGCACAGAAAGCAAAACTAAAAGAAGTGGAGAAGCAGCAGGTCGGCAGAGAGGAGGAGGAGAAGAAGAAGAACAGAAAGAAGAAGAAGAAGAAGAAGAAGTGCAGCTCCTTCCACAGACTCTTCTTTGTGTTTTCTGTCAGGGCTTCAAACTTCCTGGATTTGCTGGTGAGCGTGAGCTGTGGGCAGAAAGAGGAGGTCTGTTCAGGGAGCATGAGGAGGAGAGAGGCTTCCTCAGGCTGGGAGGGTTAGGAGAAGGAAGGAAGTAAGGAAGCCAGTTTAGAGAAAAGCAACCCCCCTCTCCTCCTCCTCCTCCTCCTCCTCCACCTCCACCTCCTCCTCCCCCCTTCTCCTTCCTACCTTGGGCTGTAACACAGAAGAGTTGACTTTGTTTTGAATGCTGCTGCTTCCTGGTGTGAACTGAAGCTTACACACACACACGGCAGATCTGAAGCTGCACTTCCTGTGTGGGCTGTTGTGAGTGGAAGTGCAGCAGCTGTCAGAATGGCTGACTGCTGCTCAGACCGTGCGAGCGCCACGCTGACCTCAGACCAGCTGAGTTTCTGAGAGCAGCGAGCAGAGAAAGGCAGAGCTCAGCCGGCGCAGTGCCATGGATCAGCAGCCTGAGGAGGAGCAGCCCGCTCAGCACGACACCTCGCTGCAGGATGGAGGAGAGGGGCCCTTCGCCTCCACCTCTGCGGCCTCCTCTTCCTCCACCTCGTCCTCCTCGGCCTCCAACGCCGAGGTGCCCTCCGCGGCCCCCGCCGCCCGCTGCCACCACACCAGCAGGACCTTCACCGGCCTGAGGATCTTCTGCAGGAGGTGAGTTTCAAACTGAGGCTCCTCCAGGGTCCCATCAGCTGCTCCGCACCTCCACCTCACTGCCAAAAGGTCCCTTTAAAACACACAACTTCCCCCCCCACACACACACAATATGTTTTGGCAACTTTCTAACTGCAGTTCATCCAGTTGAAGCTCTCAACACCTTCTGAGTGGGCGCCTCTTCTGTTGCACAGGAAGTGATGCGTTATGCGGCACATTTCCAGCTGACAGTAAAAGATCTCAGAGATCTCGTGGTGCCTTCAGGTTACGTCTGGAAACAGGACGTTGGGTTGAATTAAACAGAGTAGAAAACACAAAGCATTTTGTTTTGTCCTTTTTTTATCATCACTTCAGACAGAAGTTATTCAATAAAAGTGAAAAAGACGACTTTCTTTTGGGAGACGGTCAAAGTATTTGACTTTATTCGAATATTTGGATGATGCCTGACCATTACGAAAAACAGTTTTCACACTTTCATATTGTTCTCCTGTGTTTTCCCTTTTCCCTCCCCCTTCGGCTCAGTTTGTGGTTTGCAGCAATCATTTGTTTGTCAGCTGACAATAGTTGGTATTTATATGTGGTATTATTGTGTGTCCCATGTGGGAGAGACCATTTAAATAGTACGACATGAAAAGAAAAGCATCTAAATCTATTTAGTCTTTTACTACAGAAGCAGCAAAAGGCTTATTGGAGGAGGAAAAAAAATAAAATTAGGGCTGGAATGATTGTAAACTTTTTGGGTTTTGGACATTCAAAGACGTCACTTCGAGTTCTGAGGAGTTTTGACGGGCATGTTTTTGACATTTTGTGATGTTAATGATACAGTTGTGGCCCTTCATATTTCTACCATTTTTGCGTTTGAACCCTCTGAAGGCCAGATCTAAAGCAGGGATCTCCCCTACAGAGCTTCTTGGCAAGTTTTCCAAATGATAATTCCAGGTTCTCGATGTGAGAATTTGCTATTTTTCTTCATCTAAAGTTTGAGTGAAGTGAATCTTGGACATTTTTCACTACTGTTTTATTTAACAAATGAACAAAATGAAAAAAAATCTGCAGATTAATCGATAACAAGAATAATCATTAGTGGCAGCCCTACTTCTGAAGTGCCTTCATGTTTAAAGCAGTGATACTGAGGAGCTCATACAGATGTTGTCTGCAGGTCTTTGACCACAACACTAAACTAAATATAAACTGAAACATGTAAACAACTAAAAACAGACGTAGATGTAGACTGATGCCGAGAACTGATAGTGAAACCTACCAGACCAAAATGGAAAAAAAAAAGCCACGTTGCAGGATTTATTTTCGACGGTTTTCATCTCTGGGTGTTTTTCTGTGAAGACTCGACGCTGATGTGAACTCCACCCTACAGAGCTTCTGGACCAGTTTGGCAGAACTTGATGGTTTTTTGGCTTCTTAAATGTGAATTTGCTGTTTTTCTTGGTCTTCTGTTACATTGAATGGAATATTTTTTGGGTTTGTAACTGTTGGTCGGACGAAACAAGACATTTGATAATGTTCTAGGATATTGTGTATACTGTAGATATTGGATATTGCATTGGTCGATTATCACCAGAAGTGTTGCTGAAACCTATTCATCAAATCTCACAGTTTCTAAGTATAAATAACGAAACTGTGGTTTTTTTTTCCCCTTCTGGTCTGCTTGGTTTCACTGTCCTTTACTTCAAGTCTTTTTTTCAGTTTTTTTGGCCAAACACTAAATCAACTCATTATCACCAGATGTGTTGTTAAAATTCATTCAATAAATCTCAGTTTTTATTGAGTTCAGTGTCGTGTTCCAGTTGTTTGATTTCGAGGTCAGACTCCCAGCTGAAAACATCTGTATGAGCTCCTCAGTATCACTGCTTTAGAGGGTTAAACTGCAAAAACACCAAAAATCAGAAGGGAGTTTGGAAGCAGGGCTGCGACTAACATTTACCGTCATTATTTATCATCCTCGTTTTGTCTATAAAACATCAGAAATTAGTAAAAACATCTTCAGATGATTTGAGAACCTGGAACCATCAACATTTTGGTATTTTTGGATGAGAAAATGTTTACAGGACGAGATTAAACAGTTAATTGATTGATTCTCTCTTAGCAACTCTTCTGATAATTAATTAAATGTTTAAGCCACTTTTAAAGCGAATGTGAACACTTGTTGGTTTGGCCTGTAGATAGGCTCTCCTCTGTAACATCTGGTTTTATTATTGCCATGGGGCGCCCTGCTGCAACATTACATGTCATTGATCTGATTAAAACCTCTGCTGCTCTCTGTAGTTGGCTGGATGGTTTACTGCAGGAGGATAACAGGCTGCACTCACGGCTGGAGAGTCTTCATCCAAACGCAGATAAAGATACAAACAGAGCAGCTGATATTTAATTTCAACACAATATTGATGCAGAGTCCCTCTGTTTAAATGTATTCTGAATGAGTGGAGGAAGTGAATTGATTTCTATGTAAAGTTGTAGTTTAATGTTTATACGGAGGATCGTTGGTACCTCATCGTGTCACATGGTCAGTGTCAAAGTGTGTTTTCGTCACGATATTGTACATTTAAATACAATTCTTTATAGTTTTTCAACCTGAGAGGAATAGAGAATTGTTGGAAAATGAGATTCAAAAAATAATATTTTTCCGAATTTACGAGTCAATTTTTAAAAATGTTTTTCTTCATAACAGATGAAGAAGTTTTCTAACTGAAGGTCCAGACAAGTTTGGTGGAACTTTTTTATGATTCTTGTCAGCGTCTGTTTCTTGAAAATACCGACTTCAGCTACCGAGTTCATTCATGTTGTTAAACTCTGTCATCCGTCTTCTTCGTTTCAGCTGTTTACTGAAAAACACTAAGTGCTCTAAAGGCTCCACAGCTTCTTCTAAATGAAATAACAAACATAGACCAGGTGTTTTAACCAATCAGAAGCCGGAGCTGTCTGCTGACTACTTATTATTAGCACATTAATAACAAAACATCCGTCAAGTATAAGGTGCTTTAACATGTTTTAACTAACCAAAGTTTAACTGGTTTGTGAGAAATCGTCTTGTTATTTTTATAATATTTAACTATTTTGATATTTAAAACATATTTCCAAAAACCAACAAAAGCAAAATCCTATAAATTCTTCCAGTAAAAACATGCAATATTATTTTCATCACCGATTAATCAACCGATTATCTTCTTTCTTTCTGGAGCTGAAATAATTAGCGAAAGGACCAGTGTGTAGGATTTAAGGGGATCCATGTCAGAAATGAAATATAATATTCAGAAAGATGTTTTAATTAGTGTAGAATCACCTGAAAATATCAACCTGTCCTCATACTGAAACACTAGAATGAGTATTTTTCCAGTCTCAGCGCCCTCTACAGGACCGGACCAACACCTCCACCTAAACGACAGAACAGCTCATCCGAAAAACCTCCTTCATCGTCATGGTAACAGTCGGGTTGAAACCTACGTGACTAACGTTAAAATTAGATGTAACGTTGACTGTTGGTGTCACACGGGACACGGACAGCGTCTCCTGGTCAGAGTCGTGTGTTTGGGAGACTCGTCCGTCCAACCCGACTTTTCCGCTTTTTATACTTAGTCACCTGACTTAACATGCACTTATTGACACGACTGCGAGAGGTCTTCTGCATAAACATTGATCATTTTAACCACCTTAAAAAATCCCCACTGTTGTGGTTTTCTGTATGAGGACAGGCTGGAAAATAAGAATTGTTGTGTTAAATCCTACATACTTTAATATATTTGAGTTTTGGATAAAAGTAAACTTTTCACTTTCCAGAGATATTTAGTTTAATGTCAGCGAAGTAACTACAGTAAATGTTGACATTAGAGAAGCTGGACCAAGTGAATTTTGGGGCGTTTCTGTGGTTTGTTTATAGATACCGGTCATGTGTACTCATACTGTGCTCATAAACAACAGAGGCTTGAGATGTGACTGTGTCTGAGCTCGTGTTTCCAGCAGGAGGTCAAACTGAGCTGCAGTCTGACTTCCTGTTTGATCTCTGAGTAATTCATCACTGTGTGTGTGTGTGTGTGTGTGTGTGTGTTAGTCAGTGCTGCTCACTGTCTGTTAATGAGCTTCACATGAGGCTCTCTGATAGTACATTTACTCCACTTCTCTACTCAAACACAGTATTTCCATTTCATGCTCCTTTATACTTCTACACTTCATTTATCTGACGGCTGAAGTTACACGTTACTCTTCAGATTAAACTTTTACATAAAAAATCTGTTCATAGGTTTGCAAAGAATTATGCATTGTTATGTTGTAGTATAATGCAATACAGTGTAGTATAATACAATAGTACAATTTAGTAAAACAATAACAACAATAAGGTATAATACAGTGTGGTGTGTACATATAATACTATAGTATACAGTAGTACAGTATAGTATAATACAATATAATAATACTGATGGGGCCGTTCTGCTGAGTACTTTTACTTTTGATATGTTCAGTAAATGTTGGTAATAATACTTCTGTACTGTCACTTGAGTAAAATGTAAAATGCAGGACTTTAACTTGTACTGGAGTATTTCTAGCTTGTAGTACAGGTACGTTTGCTCCAGTGAAGCATGTGAGGTGTGCCGGTGGAAACGGTGCAGTGTCACATCCTAAATATGCTCCTCTGTGGATAAAAAGGTAACAAGTGCAGATTCAAGTTCAGTCAGGTGGTTAGTTTAATCTCCCGGTGATCTCCATGGTCCTCTAATTATAGCTGCTATTAACGGATCGGCAGAGCAATTAATTAAAAACGGTCATTTTTAGAGCCTGATGGGAACGTTTCACTCCAGAGGAGAGGATTCAATCTGCAGATGTCGAAGGACAGAGGAGGAGGAGGAGGAGCAGCTCCTCCTCACTAGAAACAGCCAAGGGCTTTAAAGGATAATTTTTTTTTAAATTTATTTTTCATTAGAATAGAGAAAGAGTCCACTGACGTTTCGACCACGGATATAAAAACAGCTCACAGAGAGATTCTGTCCTGACAAACCTAATCAATCAATTATTTCGTTGATAAGTAAACCCTTTCAGGCATCATGGAGGATAATTACTGACCAGTGTCACCAAATTAGCTGTTGATATTCACGCTGAGCTTCCCCACAGCGCCACCATCAGGTCAAAACGTCCACATGAACTCAAGAAAGATCTAAATCTAAATAATAATTATTATAAAACCTTATTTATTCACACGTTTCATCAGTGGTGGAATGTAACCAAGTACATCTACTCAAGTTCTGTAGTACACATTTGGGGTACTTCACTTCACTTTCTCCTTCTCCACCACCTCATCTCAGAGTAAATATTGTACTTTTACTTCTCTACATTTATCTGACAGCTTTAGTTACTTTTTAGATTTTTACTCATAAAACACATGAAGAGTTTTTAAAACCTGAAGATTTGTTCTAAATGAAACTAATCCAAAGCAGACGATCAATAGATTAATGGAGAAAATAATCAGCAGATGGATCCAGAATGAAAATAATCATCAGCTGCAGTCCGATACAAAACAGTTCAAAATGAGCTCCAACAGTAAAATCCTGCTTTTCCATGAATGATGAGGAATAATAATCTAATGATAGAATATATAATAGTACAACAGGCACAGGGGACATTTCCCTCTCTCTCTTTCCATGTTTCTCTAACTTTCAAAATAAATGAAAAATTGCATATGCAAGAAATAGAAATATTAAAAACAGGAAATGATTTTAAAAACAAATGTGATGCCCAGAGGATGAACCGTCTTGACCCTGTGACCTCTCTGTAGCGCCGCCCTCAGGAGGTCACCTGATCAGGTTCCAGATCAGATGAGAAGCACCATGTTGACTCATTTTATCAAACAAAGAGGAGGAAATAGTGCATTTGTCGGGGACTATTTTTGGCGGCGGATGAATCTACATGTGGTGCTGTAGTGAATGTTTGGGGCAGCAGGACAGTGTGTGTGTGTGTGTGTGTGTGTGTGTGTGTGTGTGTGTGTGTGTGTGGGACTGAGTCAGAATAAACTACAGAGTGTGTGTTCATGGGGATGAAGGAACATGTCACCAGAGCCACAGAGAGGCGCATTGATGAGTTTTTAATAGTTTCTGGACAACAATGGAGCTTTGTGGCTCAGAGAAGGAAGACACCGTTGATCAGTGTTGCCTCATTTATCAAAATCAAAATCTCCACTTACTATTCAAGATTTGGACTTTACTATTTGGTGATATATGTCAGATTTTTTGTTACTTTATGATTTTTTCTATTTCTGACTTAATTTGTCAGCTTTTCTCGATCCCACCGTGACCGTGAAAACTGCCTTCGCAGCTCCGTTCTCACGACTCAAACCACAACAACACCAAACATGTGGCGTCCTTGATTTCTTAAATCCGTCATGTGACCCCACAAGTTTTCATTTAAAGACACGGTGACGTTCAGGAAGGAGGAACATGTATGTCTTCCTCCAGTGACGGGGCCCCTGTTGGAAGATGATATGATTGATTGGGCAGATGACTAATTATTGGTCTGTCAGAGTCACAGTCAGGATGAGGAGTGGACCTGCTGCCTGATGCTTCCCTCTCTAACCTGATTAGATCTGACAGGCAGGACGGCTGCAGTCTTCAGTCTCTGGAGTCTGTTAGTCACGACCACGCTGGAGCTAAAAGGATCGACGCGTTCTTCTTACATCTGATGCTGCCGGGTTTATTTATCTATTTACTTACTTATTCCTGGTTTATTGGATAGGGACAGATATCAGCCTGGGAACCAGACGAATCTGCGAGCTCATGTTTTATTTGCTTTGGCAGATACTTCTGGCCCCTCTTTCATTCAGACTGATTTTGTCGGTACAGGTATCAGGCCGAGCCAATAATAACCATTTATGTAGAATGAGGTGGGTTTAATACGATGACTAACTACAACTGCCACTTGAAGCTGCTCTGGTGGATCTGCTGCAGCTCTGTAACGTCTTGATGTATTTGCAGAAAGGCTGAGGAGCAAGTCCATTTAAACATTCAAACACAAGCTTTAATTAATGAAAATCAATCAAGTTTGCAAAACATTAAATCTTGTATTTACTCAAAATGCGGGGTATAACATCCAGTAGTGGAGGATATACTCAAATCCTGTACTTCAATAAAAATACTAATACCACCTGTTTTTGCTCCTGTTTGTAAAAATAACTGGCCGATCTGTCGGCTCCTTCAGCCACGCTGTCGCCTTCAGAGAACCAGTCTGGTGTAAATCGTGCTCAGTCATGTCTCTGTTATGCTGACTAGATAATCCACACTCAGGAAGACCTTTGTCACACACACAGCAGAAACACAGTTTGGTCACACTTTTTATCATCTGCAGTGACTTTCTGCAGAAAAAGTTTCTTTTCTTCTCTTTCTTGTTTTGCTGCCAAAATATAAAACATTCTTTCTCTTTATTTGGATCAGTATTGGCCACCAGGCTTCCTGTTCTCCACAAACAATAAAAACAAACAATATTAAGTCAAATATAAGTGAAATGACCCTATTTATAGACAATAGTAGCCTGAGTGAAAACGGGAAGAAAATTGCCACAAAGAAACAGTAACAAAAAGAAAAGTAAAACAACCTAAACGGTTCCAAAACAGTAAAAACTAAAGTAACGTCTACGTGAAATTAATCAACCTACAAAAGAAGTTCTCTTCATGTTAAGTGTTTGTGGTCATGAAACCAGAGCTCATCTGACGTGTGTTAAACCTCCGACAGAACCAGTTTCTACTAGTTTTTCACAGTAACTGTGGTGTATTCTCCAACAATAACAGAAGATTTTAACTCCACAGTTAGAACTGATGCTCGTTTGTGCATCTCAAACACAAAGTCTTCTATTGTCCGCCCGACAGTAAAATATTTAATGGCTTTTATTTATTTGGATCATTAGAACTGTTGTGATTAATTATCTGTTGATTCACTAATCCATTAATCAGCTGATGGTTTGAACAGCACGTATTTTGGACTCTGGGACACTGATACCTGTGTACTTTGATGAAGTACGCATGTGGATGCAGGACTTGTACTTGTAATTTAACACTGTGTTACAGTATATCTACTCTTCCTCCACGTGTTGTCATGGAGACACAGCTGGAGCAGGTCAGCCAACAACATCTGGACTGAAGAAACAGCTGCTCAGACTCAGTTTAGTTGACGTTATTTACGTGTTTTGTCCGTCTCAGTCTGATGGTCACACACACACACACACACACACACACACACACACAGTCTGGATCTAATGTTGTGCTGTGAAATGGACTCCTGGTCTTATTCGGTTTCACTGGGGCTGACACAGGACACGCCCCCGTCTGTGATGTCACAGCAGGTCTTTCACCTCTGACAGGTGATCAGATGACATCACTGATAAAGGAGGCGCCTGATTAAGGATATTTTCTGCCCTGAGTCAAGCCTCTCAGGCAGATCCTCTCGGCTTCACGAAGCTTCGTAGTGACTTTCAGCTCATTGTTCGTCCGTCAGCTTCACCGCCTGGTTCACTCTCACGACTCTCATAGCTGTGTTTCCAGAGGAAAAAGCTGTAAAAACCTGCTGTACACGTCCTGCTCAGCAGCAAACAGCAGACAGACCCTGTTAGAGACGAGCTGGGGAACATAATGCAACATTAAGCAGATTAAGATATTTTCCTCAGGAGGAGGTGGAGACCAAAAACTGAGCTAAAAGAGAGAGAATACTGGACACAAATAAAGTACAACACATCAACTTGAAGGTGATGATATGTTAATGTTGTGTTCACAGATTAAAACTAAAACTAAACACAAGATTAAAAATGTTTGATATTTGTGATGCGAGAAACTCTCTTAATAAACTAAAGGAGGAGGTTGGTGCCCAGAGGAAGCAGCGCCCGGGACGCCGTGCTGTGTTTTCAGTGCGATGTTGCAGGTTGTGTGTAACATGTTGCTGTAGTGTTGGCACATGGACGAAGTGTGGTGAGTCGTGTTGTAAGTTTAATGTCATTTGTCTCACAATGTTGTAAATCTGAGGTAGAGTTGTGAAACAGCAGGAGGCTGCTGTGAGCTTCTTGTTACACACTGATATTCTTCAGGATCTGTCGGACGCTCAGATCGAGACAAAAGACAAAGTCCTGCACATGAGCTACAAGGATATAAAAGATTCATCATCTTCATCGTTTTAGATTAACAAACACATGGATCTGGTGACATGCAAACTCAGTATCTGTTACAATTTAGTTTTATTTCCACTGATGAAGACAGGCTGGGATACTGTTAAATGCTAGTTAGTGGACCTTGAGTTGGGATATTTATTATTATTATTTTCTTAATATCGTTAATCTAAATATTTGGTTTGGTTGGTGCTCAAAGGGTTCATATTCAGAAATTAAACCAACATTTGGGGTGTGAGGACGCCCTTAAAGCAGGTTAATCCGACCATGACAGCAACGTTTTGTGGCAGGCTTGCCTGAAACTGTTGGAGGATGTTTAGTCGTTTGAGTTGGTTGATGACAGAAGAGAAACTGCAGCAGAAAACTGCTGTAAAGGCTCGTTGTGGTCATGCCCATAGTTTTGGTTTTATGTGGTGTGGAGAGTTCTGCAGACTCGGCGCTGGAGTCAGGAGTAAACACGCTGGTGAACATTATACCTCCTAAACATCAGCATTTAGCTCAGACCTGTCCGGTTCCATTCGTACTACCGTTGAGCGTTTGTGTCGGTCCATTCGGCCGTCTTTGTGTTCTGTCTTTATCTGGAGCATGCGCAGTCGGCGGATGACGACCAGAGCGGGAAGTTTGAATCCGGCTTTAGTTTTTTGTTTTTATAAAGACAGATTTCTCCAAAACTCGACAAACAAAACCAGAAAGATCAGCGTCCATACACACCACCGGAGAGGAGTGCACAATGTGTTTCTGTAATTTAAGGAAACTGCTCCTTTTAAAGGAGTGTGTGTGTGTGTGTGTGTGTGTGTGTGTGATATGTTTTGCAGCTATATAAGGAAGTAGGTTACAGCATCAGCCAGTTTTAGACCCTCAGAGGCGACAGAAACGTCTCAGTGAGTCGACCAGAGGAAGTCGACCCAGAGACGGTCCGAGTGGGTCAGTTAGGACCAGGACCAGGACCAGAACCAGAACCAGAAGCAGAACCAGAACCAGAACCAGAACCAGAACCAGAACCAGAACCAGCTGCTGAACCATCAGACAAACCTTGGACTCTCTGAGCCGCTCAGACATATTCATGAGGTGTGTGTGTGTGTGTGTGTGTGTGTGTGTGTGTGGACCCAGGGATTACACAGACCCATTTCCTGAGCTATATTTGTCACTCGCTGGCCCTGTTTCTATAAATAGTCTAGTCCAGGAGGGACGCTGGCTCTCAGGGAGGAGGAGGAGGAGGAGGAGGAGGAGGAGGAGGAGGAGGAGGAGGAGGAGTGCTAGAAGGAGTGGGACTATGAGGAGGAGGAGGTGGTTGGGAGGAAAAGAAAGAAGAAGACAAAGAGTAAAAGAGGACCAGGAAGAGGAAGACGACTACGAGGAGTATCCATGAGGAGGAGGAGGCAGAAGACAGAGAGTAGGAGAACCAAGAAGCGAATACAAAGAGGAGAAGAACCAGGTGGATAGGACAGAAAAGGAGGAGGAAGAAAAAGAGAAGGAGTAGGACAGTCAGGGGTAAGAAGAAGAAAAGTAAGAGGGGCAGGAGGATGAGGAGAAAAAGGAAGGGGAGGAGGAGAGGGGGTCCAGAAGAAGGAGGAAGAAGAGGAAACGTAAGAGAGGAGAGAGGAGCAGGAGGAGATTCAGTGCTGAGGAGGAAGATGATGAAGAGAATCTCCTCCTTCTGAGGAGCAGCTGATCCTCGTTAGTTTCGACTCACAGAGAGATGAAAGAACAGCAGAAAGGAAAGAAGAAGAGAGGCGTGATGGAGGAGGAGGCGTGATGGAGGAGTGAAAGGTGGGCGAGCAGGAGGGAAGGAGAGTCCGCAGGTCAGAGGTCAAATCTGTAGTGAGGAGAGAGAATAAAAACCATCCGAACACACATTTAAGTGCCTGAAAAGAAAAATCATTCATGGAGACAGAGAAGAGAAAGTGAAGCGGCCGGTCGGACCAGCAGGGGGCAGCAGAGTCTCACCTGAGTCTCAGACAGTTTCCAGCTGAAGGAAAAGGAAATGAGACTCTGAGCTGGCGAAGTGTTAATGATCAGTCATATCAGTGGCAGTGTTAGTGCTATGATGAGCAGGCCGGCAGCAGGATTCATCAGATTTCTCTGCCTGCCGACCGACTGAACCTAATCACTTTACTGTTCCTCTCTCTCGCTCAGGAAGCCGATCCCTCACTCTCTCCTGGTCCGGGTCAGGTTTCACAGCTCAGCCTCTCTGCAGCCCGGACCTCCTCCCCTCATTGATTTCAATATTTAAATCAATAATAAGAAGATACTGACAGATGTTCATCACGTTCCCACAGATGTTGTTGACAAACGAGATCAAAACTCTTTTAGGACGAGGAGGAGCAGAAGGAGGAGGAAGGAGAACCAGGAGATAGAAGAGGAAGAGGGGGAACAGGAGGAACACAGGACAAATAAGTACAGGACCAGGAGGAGGAAGAGGAGGAGGAGAACCAGGTGGATGGGAAAGAAGAGGAGGAGGTGGAAGAAAAGGCATGCAAGGTCCATGAGGAGGAAGAGGAGGAGGAGGAGGAGGAGGAAGAGGAGGAAGAGGAGGAGGCTGAAATAATCAGCTATTGATCTCTTGTTCCTCCCTTCTGTGTGTTTATTAGTTCCTGTAGTCAGGAGTCTGCAGCACCTGAGGGCGATTGACATGATACAGGCAGAGTGTGGGGCCCCTGGGCAGAGTGTGTGTGTGTGTTGGGGGCCCCTGAGCAGAGTGTGTGTGTTGGGGGCCCCTGAGCAGAGTGTGTGTGTTGGGGGCCCCTGGGCAGAGTGTGTGTGTGTGTTGGGGGCCCCTGAGCAGAGTGTGTGTGTTGGGGGCCCCGGGCCAGTGTGTGTGTTGGGGGCCCCGGGCCAGAGTGTGTGTTGGGGGCCCCTGAGCAGAGTGCGTGTGTTGGGGGCCCCTGAGCAGAGTGCGTGTGTTGGGGGCCCCTGGGCAGAGTGTGTGTGGGGCCCCTGGGCCAGAATGTGTGTTGGGGGCCCCTGAGCAGAGTGCGTGTGTTGGGGGCCCCTGGGCAGAGTGCGTGTGTTGGGGGCCCCTGGGCAGAGTGCGTGTGTTGGGGGCCCCTGAGCAGAGTGCGTGTGTTGGGGGCCCCTGGGCCAGAATGTGTGTTGGGGGCCCCTGAGCAGAGTGTGTGTGTTGGGGGCCCCTGGGCAGAGTGCGTGTGTTGGGGGCCCCTGGGCAGAGTGCGTGTGTTGGGGGCCCCTGAGCAGAGTGTGTGTGTTGGGGGCCCCTGAGCAGAGTGTGTGTGTTGGGGGCCCCTGGGCAGAGTGTGTGGGGCCACTCTGGCCCTTTAGTAACCCAGCCTTGCTGAAAATGGATGCTGGCATTATTTAAGGGGAATCCAATATGGAGGACATGAAGTATTGATGGAGGCAGGTTTCACTTTCAGACGTTCAATAATCAGAGGAAGTCCGATCCTTCAGTCACAGCACGGCCCCGATCAATACAGCTCCATCACACTCATTTATTTATTGATTACATTTTGTATTATTAATCTGAATCTGCAAAGTAACTGAATCTGTCAGATAAAGTTAGTGGAGTAAAAAGGACTTTATTTCCTCTGAGATACTCGAGTAAAGTTTTTCTTGTACTAAAGTGCAGAACTTCAGTAACTTTAGTAAATAAATGTACTTTGTTTCTCTCCTGAATCAGAAACCTCATCAATAATCCAGTCCGTCCTTCATCTGGTCGTCAGTCAGTGAGCTCTAATTTCAGCGACAGCAGAACAAAGCGCGACATGTCGTCCCTCATGAATGATGTAAGCACCGCGAGGGCCAATCGGTGACGAGATCCGTGGTAGAAAGTAGCCAAGTACATTTACTCCAGGAAATACTCCCTCTGAGATGTGTAGCGGCGTGGAAGATGGAAATACTCGAGTCCCTTGGCGTCGTACTTCAGTATTCAGTAAGTGTTGCCCCGAGGGGAGGGGGGTGGGGGGGTGGCTTTAAATAGCCCGGGCGGGTCAGCGACGGCGGCTCCGTGACCCGACCGGGACGGGAGCCGCTGATCTTTTAAGCCTCTTGCAGGTAATCTGTCGCCTCATGTGAACGCGCCAATGAGGAAGAACTCTTCGTGTTGGAGAGGACGCGTCACGCAGGGAGTCAAAACGCCACGTTTAAAGGGACACTGCGCAGATTTCACACGGGCTGCGTGATGTCATCTGTGACTCTGCGTGATGTCATAGTGATGTCATCGGGGTTATCTCAGACTACGGACGTCCGACACACAGTCGGCGTCACAAACTGGAGCTCTGCAGATTAAAACACAGTAAAGTACAATCAAGTATTTTCTTTTTCTTGCCACTTTGTGCTTTTTACTTTCTGCTTTTTTACAGGATCAATGGATTAATGGAGAAATCAATCATCAGCTGCAGTCCGATACAAAACAGAATGAATGATGAGGAATAATAATCTAATGATAGAATATATAATAGTACAACAGGCACAGGGACATTTTACTGTGGAAATACTTTAACTACATGTTACTGATTATACTCACAGACTTTTACTGAGGAACAGTTTCACTGCAGGACTTTTACTGTGACACAGTATTTACAGTGTGTATTAGTACTTTTACTGCAGTAAAGAACCTGAATAAATGCAGGATTCAGTGTTTTTGGACTTGAAGTCGTCTCGTCTCAGATGTTCAGATGATATTTGAGTTTGACTGAACAACTGTGGTGATTAATCGATTTATCAGAATTAATTTTCTGTCGCTTGACTGATCGATCGATCTTTTGCTGATGTTTGTGGGGTGTTTTTGTATTTTGTGTTGGCCTCATTTATGGGTCTAATTTATTGATTGATTGATTGGATTTGGACAGCTCAGGTGCCATTTAGGTTGTTTCCAGGACGCAGTTTTATATATGATTTGTTTGTTTTATATAATTTTATAATTTAAGTCAACATAAGATTTAACATATTGCTCATCTTGTTGTGTGTTTATGTCTGTAACTCATTTTATTGCTGAACTTGATGATTAATGCATTAATCGATTAATTTGATTGTCAGAAAATGATTCAACTCAGGCAACATCCTCATCATCGATCAATCGTTCGAAGCTTCTGCTGGTTTCAGCCTCTCACACGCGACTCTTTCTCTTACATGATGGTAAAATATTTTCTGATCTGTTTTCTTTTTAATCAATGAATCGATAAAAACAATCAGCAGATTAATGTAACACTGAAAATAATCTTAAATTGCAGCCGTAGAGATTTAATCTCAAAGAGGCTTTAAATAAAAGTTCCACATCACAAACATCTATTTTATTTGTATTTTCTTATAAAAATAATTGACAAAAATCACAAAATCACTTTTGTTGATGCTGAGGGAGACGTCGGCCTGGTTGCCATGCCACTCACTCCCTAGCGACGGCACAAGCAAGCAGCAGAATTTGTGATTCCTCACTAATGAGCCACATCATCAGCACACGTTTAATCTGGCCTACGTGTCCTGGCGGCGCTGATGACTCGGGACATGGGAGATATAGTGTTTGGACACATTAACATGCAGCCTCCCTTCCTGTTATTTCATTTGTGTTTAATCGGATCCATAATGCAGCAGCGCCTGAGCCTTGAAGTGTTAATGAAGAGTATTCTGGGATGCTGGAGTGGGCCGGCGGCTCCATTCATCTCCAGAACAAGCTGCATTGAAGTGAACGATTACAAAAGGACGAGCTGCTCCTAAATCACCGGTGTGTGTGAGCTGGTCCTGGGTCAGCCGCCCGACATGAAGCTGCACTCAGAGCAGATTTAGCTGCTCTGTGGTGAAGAGTTATTTTAAAACAGCAGCTTAGTGTCTCTCTCTCTCTCTCTCTCCGTCTCTCTCTCTCTCTCTCTCTCTCTCTCTGTGTGTGTCTCTCTCTCTCTCTCTGTGGTCTCTCTCTCTCTCTCTCTCATCTCTCTCTTCTCTCTCTCTCGTCTCATCTCTCTCTCTCTCTCTGTGTGTGTGTCTCTCTCTCTCTCTCTCACTCTCTCTCTCTCTCTCGTCTCTCTCTCTCTCTCTCTCTCTGTGTGTGGTCTCTCTCTCTCTCTCTCTCTCTCTCTCTGTGTGTGTCTCTCTCTCTCTCTCTCGTCTCTCTCTCTCTCTCTCTCTCTGTGTGTCTCTCTCTCTCTCTCTCTCTCTGTGTGTCTCTCTCTCTCTCTCTCTCTCTCTCTCATCTCTCTCTCTGTGTCTCTCTCTCTCTCTCTCCTCTCTCTCTCTCTCTCTCTCTCTGGTCTCTCTCTCTCTCCTCTCTCTCTCTCTCTGTGTGTGTCCTCTCTCTCTCTCTCTCTCTCTCTCTCTTCTCTCTCTCTCTCTCTCTGTGTCTCTCTGTGTCTCTCTCTGTCTCTCTCTCTCTCTCTCTCTGTGTGTCTCTCTCTCTCTCCTGTGTGTGTCTCTCTCTCTCTCTCTCTCTCTCTCTGTGTCTCTCTGTGTCTCTCTCTGTCTCTCTCTCCTCTCTCTCTGTGTCTCTCTCTCTCTCTCTCTCTCTCTCTCTCTGTGTCTCTCTCTCTCTCTCTCTCTCTCTCTCTCTCTCTGTGTGTGTCTCTCTCTCTCTCTCTCTCTCTCTCTCTCTCTCTCTCTCTCTCTCTCTCTCTGTGTGTCTCTCTCTCTCTCTCCTCTCTCTCTCTCTCCTCTCTCTCTCTCTCTCTCTGTGTGTGTCTCTCTCTCTCTCTACTCTCTCTCTCTCTCTCTCTGTCTCTCTGTGTCTCTCTCTGTCTCTCTCTCTCTCTCTCTCTCTCTGTGTCTCTCTCTGTCTCTCTCTCTCTCTCTCTCTCTCTGTGTCTCTCTGTGTCTCTCTGTGTCTCTCTCTGTCTCTCTCTCTCTCTCTGTGTCTCTCTGTGTCTCTCTCTCTCTCTCTCTCTCTCTCTGTCTCTCTATGTCTCTCTCTGTCTCTCTCTCTCTCTCTCTCTCTCTCTCTCTCTGTCTCTCTCTCTCTCTCTCTCTCTCTCTACCTCTCCCTCCCTCCCTCCCTCTCAGTGTGTTTTTCCTCTTCATCCCTCCAGGACTGACTGAACGCTTCCTCTCAGGTTGTATAAAACTAAACTGTACAAATCTCCTGAGCTGCTCCTGTCGCTCTGATTGGTTTCTGTGAATACAGAACTGTGATAGTTTTACTTATTTCTTCATGTTTCTAGGAGGTTTTTTTAGTGTTTTATGTACTGGATCATCTCAGATATTCTGTGTGTGTGTGTGTGTCCTGGTTGACCTCACTGTTAATCACAGACTGAATGACAGAGATTACACTTCTGCAGTTATTTAACAGCCACATGTTGGAAGTTAGTGTTTGATTTAGGATTTGAAAGGTGTTGCTGTTCCTCTTTGTAATGAGATGTGTCCATCTGATACCTGATTCTTGCTGCACTAAATGCTTTTTTTTTTTATTAACAAAAAAGCAAATTTTGATTCAGGCAACAGCACAACAACTTTGATTCAAAAAATTCTGCAAAATTTTGCTGAAATCAAAAACTATTTTTGGTGTTTTTATCCTGCTATACGTGTAATACGTGTTTATTTTATAGGCTGTTATAGTTTTTGTGAGTTTTGTGTTTCCATATTTAACGTCGGACTGAATCTGTTTGTCTTCTCAGTGAATATGTGAATAAAATAAGTAAACAAGATTACAAATCTACAAGAGGAACTCAGCTCTTTTACAGGAGCGTCCTGTTGACATTAAATGTGTTTCCATCCACCTGTTTCATCCACAGTTTTAATTTCTACATAAAAAACCCTGATGGGAAACACCGGAAATTAAAAAAAATATATATATATATCATTGGTGTAAAAGGTGTTTCCTGTTGTGGGAGGTGTAAAAGTTGGTGTGTGGATAATAAGCAAACAGAAAAACACTTGATGAATAAATGCTGACGTACATGAAGCATGAAGAGAAAAACCTCAGATCTGTGGAGTGATGAGGAGGCTGAACCTTCCTCACATCAACACATGAAACCAACAGAAACGTCTGATTTCCATCAGGTTTTCCATCGTTTGAGATTCACATTTTCTGTTGCTGATTTTTTTTTTAATTCGGTTAAAATTTGGATTGAAACCATTTTTCCATTTTGGATGGAAACTTGACAGTTGACTTCTATTAAAATTAATAAAAAAATAAAAATCATTCTCAGCAAAGCTCGTGAAGTCGACTTGTGTTGCTTCTTGCTGCTGGAAAATAGAACTGGGTCCTTATTTGTCTTCAGCGTTGTGTTAATGTGGTGGATGGAAACACATTAATGCACATTTGCTTTTGATGATTTTCTGCAGACTCAGTTAAAAGTGTCAGACTTATATTTAAGGTAACTAAGTTAAACGATAAAACGCAAAATTGTCACCATAAGTAACATGCTGTCAAAATATGATCACCTCATGCTGTTGTGTATAATAATTATATATAATAATAATAATGATTCCAATCAAACTGTTATTAAAAATGAGCAAAAAGAGTTGTTAAAGTTGTCGTTTTACACGTTTTCATGTATTGAATATCAAAATTTATTGCATCATATTCGACTGTGATCATGTTAAATGTGATTTCTGACTATATTATATATTACGATGTAAACTGATGTTGGACAGAGTTGTTATTAATATAAAGTTCAGTGTTCTGTACTCGTGATAAATCAGTAGAAGCAGTACTGTGACGTTGCCCAGCCCTGATTATAAGGTCTCTGTAGAAGGAGGGAGGTGCTGAGTTTTCCACAGACTCACAGTTTGATCCGGATCTGCTCCCACTAGATCCCACTGTGCTGCATCCAAAAGGATCTATTTTATCTATTTTAAATCACACAGGACAGGTGGATCAGAGGAGCTAATAATATAACATCAATAAAATGAATAATGTGAATCTGGAGCATTTTAAAGTGAACTCCGGTTCAGGAGCAGCTGTTAATTAGTTCAAACTTACATCAGTGTCGGGGTTTTATCATCACTAAATTAAAACAGGTTGACAAACTAGTTGTTACTAAATATTTACAGCCACTAACTGCAGTAACCTTATTTTATTATCACATAAAGTCAATGTATTTTGATTAGTTAAGTCTAGCACGTTTTCGTGTGTTGTGGACTCTTGGGTGAGTTTTACCTGCGCCACGTTGGCGGTTGTCTGGGTGTTCTCAGGCGGATGTCCGGCGGTTGTTGAGCGATTGTCAGGCGGACGTCCAGCGGATGTTCAGTGGTTGTCTGGGCGGTTGTCGGGAGGTTGTCGGGAGGTTGTCTGGCTGTTGTCGGGCTGTTGTACGGCAGTTGTCGGACCTGAAACTTGATAAACGCTGATTAATAATAATTCAATCTGGAAGATTTTAAATCCCATTTGACTAAAATAACTCCAGGGACTTCAAACCTTACATTATGAAACATTATGCAGATAATATTTGACTGAATGAGTAAATAACGTCAGTTAGCTTAGCATAAAGAGATATTTCCCTCTCATTATAAACTGTATAAATATTCAGACGTCTCCATGTCTGCAGACAGAAATAAAACTAACAGCTACAGTTACAAGATTTATTGTTTAGCCTTTAACTGTGTAGTTTTTGGAAGTTATGCCAGTTTGTGACGCTACAGTGACTTCCTGTTTACAGAGCCGACTGCTCCTGATTGGACGGTGCTACAGAGGTTTCCTAGCAACAGATTTACACATTAAAGTCTTCACTCGTCAATTGTTCAGTTTTAATGGTGAAAGACTTTACGTTCAGACTGAGTGAAGCTTTATGATGAGTCCTTACATCCACTGAAGTATTTCATGGTTTTAAACAACTCTTGGTTGGTTTGAGAGTGATATTTAGATTGTTTTTGCATTTTTCCAGATTTTATGGCATTTTCAGCCTGTTTTGTTCAGCCTGAAACATCTCAACAGCTGTTGGATGGATGTGACGTTCGTGTTCCCTCAGGATGAACTGAATAATAACTTCAATAACTTTATTGATCCTCTGACTTCTCTTCATCAGGTCAACATGTTAATGTGTCGAGCTCCCAGAGCCGCCAGGCGGCTTGAGACTCAGTCTGCTTGTGTTTTTTGTCTGTAACTCATTTTATTGCCGCATTTCTTTGTCAGGATACTCTTGACAAAAGGAAATGAATCAACCAAGGCAACTATTTTGATAATCAATGAATCTTTTAAGTTATTTTTTAAGTGCAAAAATGGTAGAAATCGATCATGTTTCCAACTTCTCAAATGTGAGTATTTGCAGCTTTTCCTCGTCTGACTGGACAGTAAACTGAATATCTTCCAGTTCAGGATACTTTGGCTTCAGGGAAGTTTGATGAGCCTTTTTTATATTTTCCTGTTGACTCTGATGAAAACACGTTGGTCTGTTTGCACTTTTAAAGGATCCAGTTTTCTCCAGAGCTGCTGGGTTTTGGACTTTTCCTCTCAGGTCACCTCTGATGTTCCTGAACAGTTTATCATGAAATCATCTTATCATCTCTGTCCCTAGTTTTTCTTCTTCTCCTGCAGTTTGGTGTGGGTAACGTTGAGTTTCTGTCCTCTGTAAGATAAACTGCATGGCTGCTGCTCATGAGTCCCGTCGGTCTGTCCACATGTTGCTGTGTTACAGCTCAGTGAGAGATCACGTCTGCTGCTGTTTGTCAAACCAACAATAGCTCGGTAATTAGTGAGCAGCAGCAGCTTGTATTTACAGTTTGATAGTGCTGTTTGTTTCATACAAGTCCACAGAGATAAGGCTGCTGCTGTGGGTGAAGTTTACTCTCTGACGTAAAGAATCGGCCTATTTTTATTCTCATGAGGAAGAACGCTGCTCTGCTGGGAAGGAACTCTACTCTGTCAAGAGGTTTGTTTTCTTTATTTAGAAAAGCAGAATATACAGTGAAATGACAAAAATACAAATTGTGCTGTGTTTATCAGCTATACGGGGCACATTGCAGAACTCTTCTCAGACTGCACTATTTCTTCATGCAAACAACCTGTGAGCTGAAACAATAAGGTCATGAATCGATAGAAAATAAATTTGCTATTTAGATAATAAGTTAATTGTTTCAAGCAGTGATTTTTCGCTGTATGAAACAAGCAATTTCAATACGTTTTCTTGGACTTGGTGTAAAATGATAATGGGCATTTTTCACTATTGTCCAACATTTTATAGACAAAGAGTTATTGAATGGTCTCTGCCTCATCTGAGTATTACAACAAAAGAAATGTGGTGTATTTTGGACTGTGTGAATGAGTATTTTCATTTAAAGCAACTGTATACTTGTACTCCACTACATTTCAGAGGCAAATATTGTACTTTTACTCCACTTAATTTGTCAGGCAGATTTAGTTACTATTTACTGTTCACATTACAGTTTTTCCTCCCCTTCCTGTCCAATGAAAACTACCAGTATGTACCCCCAAAGTTGATGATTTTAAACCTTCTACAGCAGTAAAATGCAACATACACATGAACGAAGCAGTAATATTAATCCAGAAACATCAGATAAAATAGGAAAACACGAGGACTTTTACTTTCCTTAAGTAAGCTTTTGAATGAATGCAGTATTTTCACAGGGTGGCATTAGTACTTTTCTATAAGTAAAGGGCCTGAATACGTCTTCCACCACTGCTTGTACCTGAGTGAAGTACCTGAGGACTTGTTGCAGCGCTGCAGGGGGAACGTGAAGAGGAAGTCCTCTAAACAGAGAGGTTTCCCAGCAGCCCCCTCAGCCTGTATGTCACTAATCTGTCAGTCACCCTGGTGATAATACCTCTCCTCAGTCTCTGAAGTGCTGCTCACGTCACGTCCTGCTGCTAAGCTGCTGTCATTAGACCCAATGATACAGCAGGGATCAGGCTTTTATCAACTTTACTTATTAGTTTGCTCAACTGCTCATCAGTAAATATTTTCTATGTGAAATTGAGAATGAGGTTAATTTTCCATTTTGTTAACCTGTCTAGGATTGAAGGAGTGCAATTTTTAGTAAATTTTTAATTTTTTTTCATTTATGTAGATTCTTTTCTAAAAAACTTGAGTTTGCTTCAGGAAGGGATTTTATTTGCCAAGCTTGGGAGGGAAGGCAGAATATTTAGTTTGAGAACGTATGTACCCTGTCTTTTTGAAATGAAATGAAATGTTTCACCACTGCAACTGAAACTGTTTGAAACTTTGGGTGTTTTGTAAACCCATGAGGGGGTGGGACACGAAAAATAATATCTGAATGAACCAGAGTTTTCATGTGAAGTCCCTGGACAGATGTTACAGGCTGTCCTGGTGTCACTTACAGTGAGAATCTCTCTCATAAACTGAACATCTGAGCTTTGGGTTAACAGATATTAACTGGTTGCAGCTGTAGATGTGCGGTTGGAGCGGTGAAGCTGTCGTCACAGACTAATTACTGGTGTAATGTTGTTGTTTGTAGGGCGAGAAGCCAGCAGGCAGCCGTGGCCTTAATTATTGTTCCTTCCTGTTGTCGTGCTGCTCCCTGTGTGGAGAGACCCCACTCTTCCTCTGAGTGTTTTATAATTCATGTTTCTGTTGCTGTCAGGTTCGAGCAGTAATCTGAAACCTCAGTAACACGAACAAAGAGAAGACATCTACAGAGACCTGTCTGGGACACTGAAGCAGAATGATGGTTGTTAGTATTCGTGTCTGACACGTTCAGGTACATTCAGGAAATCAGCAACTTAATCACACAGCCGACTGTTGTTTGAGTGACACGTCAGGCAGCCAATTAAAAGGCTCGGAGGTGGAGGGCTTTCCAGTCAGAGCTCATTGTGCTGCTCCTGTCTCACATTTTGAAACCTTTTAACATAAATGTTCTCAAATCAATATAAAAACAGCTCACTCCCCAGCGTTAATTCATATTTTCTTTGACTGCAGTACCTTCCACCTAATATATCAAAACAATATATTTACTGAAAACATTACAGAATGGTGAAAATATGGCCTAATTTTTAATTAAGAAGCTGCTAAATAAATGGTTATTACAGCCACCAAATGAGTGAGCGGACTGGTGATTTTGATTTAATAATAATAATTCTCAACACTTAAGCTGTTTTTTATGTTTCTTAATACAAGAAACTTTCACAAGAGAAGATGAAATAAAATATAAATCGAGGATGAAAGTTAAAAGTCCCTAAAGCAAAAAAAAAAAAGTTAAGAACCGTTTACGACCCAACCTGGTTGAAACCGACTGAGACCCGATCCAACAGTTGAACCTATATTAATGCTTTGTTGAAATATAAGACCTTTTTATTTTATGCTTTTCCTCTGAGAACCTGTTCAGGGTGCACACATCTTTCTGGTCTTTAAATCTGGTCTCATGAGAAGCTGCAGTGGGATCTGGTGGGACTGAACCGCCTGGTGTCAGACGTGAAGCGTCCTCTTTAACCCACGCTGAGCAGGGTTGGCTCAGTACTGCTGCTGCTCAACTTGTTGACAGAATGGGAAGTCTGGGAAAAATATAGGAGTGCTCTTTGACAAAATGAAGGCCTGATAGGTCCTTTTCTAAGAAGCTGCATTGATTGTTTCAGTGAACCAGAGATGGTAACCTTGCAGCCATTTTGTCATCCGGAGACATTTCCTGTATTTCCTATTTGTATTTTCATTTTCCCAGTAAACCACTCATATTTACGGCTGGTATGACATTAAGTAAACGCGCCATAAAAGCTGTAAATCACATTTAGAGACTGTGGTGGTCCAGCGGTCATATAGAGAGCTAAAGTCATGATGTCACTTCCTGTCTAACCTCTGTTCCACAAGCTTAACTTAACTTTGTAGTTGTAACCTAAAAACCTCGGCAGCGTTCAGTCCTCGACTGTCCTGCTGTTATTACAGACATTTGAACTAACCACAGACACTCGCCTCTTTAAGCCACATTAATGATCAACAGTGTCCCCGACACGAGGGTGCACACACCAAAAATGGCGTCTTCACATCTCTTGCGCTCAGTGCGATGTTTGGTCGTGCTCCTCCGAAAATGTGTTTTGAAGTTGGCTTCGTCTCTACAAACCTCTTTATGACCCTTTGATGAGCGACCACGGGGACAGCTGCGTTTTTGAATTTAGTTTGTTTTTTATTTCGGATTTACGACACGTGTCAACAATATTAAGTGCTTGATGTTCGTGTCTGTGGCTTATCTATTCTTTATACTGTGTTGCTGGTGCATCACTAGATGGCTTTTGTCGATTTAATAACCATAAACCGATAAATTCTTCCTGCAATGACGAGCTCCAGAGCAGCGTGGGTAGCCATGTTGGATAATGACCTTCTTTTTGCCTATTCACAGAATATTTTGTTTGTTCGCCCCGTGCGATTCGGAGAATACTGCAACGAACAACACGCTGAGCTCTTAGATACCTGCAGAAGGCTCAAGTCACCTGGTGACGTGTGACCGGTGAAGGTCTGTAGGTTTATGGGAAATTATGTGTTAAAACCATCCATGAACCCACAGGACGCGGTGTTGAAAAGGTCTCTTTGTGTTTTTAGTTATTAGTCGTAGCATTGAGGTTTCCAAACTTCTGGAACAGAACCTGGAGGTCTCAGTTTCACTTTGGCTCTCTATAAGTCTGAAAATGTATTTTGGTTTTTGATGAATGAACAAAACTAGCGTATAGTTACAACATCTGATCCATGTTTCCTTTATAATAATATCTACGTGCTTCTTCCCAGTATCTGCCGCTGGTCTGAGTAGCTCTGCGCTCCAGGCTCAGCAGCCAGAGGAGCCACCTCTCTCCGTCCAACATGGACACGTTTTTCCGCCGTCACTTTAAGAGGAAGGAAGCTGCTCTGCAGGGGGACGCAGAGGCCAAATCCTGCCGTCAGCGGAGGCCCAGCGTGGCCATCCCGACCAGCAAGGCCCGCCGGAGGTCCAGCGTCGGGCTGCCTTCCTCCACCCTGACCCAGCGGCGGCGCTCCAGCGTCCAGCTGCAGGCGGCGCTGCCGTGCGCAGGAGGGGGGCGTCTGGCCAAAACACGCAGACGCAACAGGTGGGCGGGACACACCCGCAGGCGCTCCAGCACCACCACCCCCAACCTCAACCCGAGGTTCGCCGTGTGCAGGAGGAAGGTGGGGAAGCTGCGGACAATCGACACCCACCTGCTGGGGCCGTCCATGCTGCTGGCCAGTCTGATCCAGATGGCTGAGGAAGACGAGGACGAGGAGGAGGAGGAGGGCATGGAGGCGGGGCTACCTGCCGGGGAACAACAGGTGGAGATGAGGGGCGGGGCCAACAACAGGAGGATGTTTTCACGCTCCAGCAGCCTCCACTCAGACGGGGACGACGATGCCAGCGATTACTCCACCGCCAACGACAGCCAATCAGAGGACAGTCAGCTGTCGGAGGCGGAGCAGCTGGCCGAGGAGGACGACGACGCCTCCTGGTCTCCTCACCAGCGCTTCTCCCCCTCCTCCACCCCCTCCTGCTCCTCCGCCCTGGAGGTGATGAGAAGGACTCCCCAGCCTCCACCAACGTCGCGGCCCCTCATCAGGGCCCCCCGCTGCCTGCGGAGGAACTCCTCTCAGGTGTGTGCGGGAGACTCCGCTCCCTACGGCCGCTATCGCGCCTCCAGCCAGAGGAAGAGGAGAAGGATCTCCACCATCTCCAAGGCCGGGAGCCCCTGGCCAGGGAGAGGCGCCCAGCTGCCCAGCCGCAAGAGCTCAGTCTACTACCTCAACTACCCGGCCTTCTACAGGGGCGCCGGGGCCCTCAGCCCGCTGGGGGCCTATGGCTACGACTCCCACCTGGAGAGCTGGAGTGGCTTCCTGCTGTATGTAGTCCCCGACCTCCAACATGACGGCTGAAGTTAGCTGAGCTGGTCTTAATGTTACTGAGAGAAACCATGTTGTCTGCGTCTGTACTTTGATTTCACTGATGTCCTTTTCCAATAACAACAAACCAAAAGTACATGAGCCAGATATCACATCATAGCTAAAGAGTCCTTTAAAGGATAGATTCACGCCTTTTCTACCTAAAAACAATACTGACGTGCCCATTTGTATGTCGAAATCAGCAGCTGCAATTATTCCTGACACCCACATGGAAATCAATGCCCTTCAGTGTGAGTCCGCCTCCTCCCTATTTGTGCCCCACATGAGGAAATAATGAAGACGTTCTTTCATATGCAGCAACCTTTTACAAATCTCACCGAATCCTGAAAATGAGGAATTCTAGGCGACTTCCAGTCAATGAGAATAATTCCCCGTCCCATCCTTACTTCGTCCTCTCCTTCAGTTATTGTGGGAAACACTTTACAGACTCCTAACATATAAAGGTTTGGACCTTCATGTGGTATTGTCAGGATGTTGGGTCACATCCACAGTGTAACTACTATGGGTTCAGTTGTAATTCAGTAAAATTTCAAACTGCAGTAGCTTTACACTTAAATCATATATTTCCCTCTTCTTCTTCCTGTTTTCCTCTAGTTGTTTCAGTTGGATGTGTTAGGGCTTTATTGCAGCATGTGTGACATGGTTGAAGTGTGTAAGGCATTTTACATATAGTGCATGGGTGGCGTCAGCGTGTGGAAGTCTAAAAAGGGGATGAAAGGGTTCAAGAAGTCTTTGTAGCGGTACATATGATCTTCAGGTAGCAAACAAGAGCCAGTTTGTTACAGTCAGAGACGGACGACACGTCCTGGAGCATGTAGGAAGTACCAAACGTGCTCAACAGAAATATAAACATAAAAGAGTCTGAGATTCTGCTGCAGACACAAACATCCTCCATGGAGCTGGAGCTCGTTAGCAGCTCGCCCTAACAATGACACGACTGAGTCACCGAGCGAGCGCCGATCGCAGCGACTCGTTGCTAAAGGTTAATGAATGGACGTGTGTTTCCTGGTATCTGGATGCCTGAGCAGTAATCTGTGTCAGTCTGCAGCAGCTGCTGAAATGCTGTGAAACATCTGAAAAAGGAGGGCGCTCATATAATATTAATACCATCATAACAGAATATCTGCTTCTGATTGGCAGGTATCTCTTCTAACTGTATCATTCACCAAAAGACTAAACAAGGTTTTGGTCAACAGTTTCTATCACCATATAAGGGTGCAGGTAACAATAGCAAGAACAATAGTGACTACATTAATTTTAAACAATTAATCAGCTAAATTTATTAAGGTTTAAACCAGATTAAAGGCAAAATAAGACTTTATTTTACAATGCCGCTAGTTTGATTTATAAAATTAACTTTTTTCTCACCAGGGAACTGAAAGAAGCTGGTTGTGAAACATTTTGTTTGCTCCATAAAACTCTTCGTTGTTTTAGATAAATTAGGAATACATTTCTCTAGACTTGGTGTAAGATTTGAAACTCAGATTGTCATGAATTTAGCCAGGAAACATCATTTAAAGGTATGGCTGTACGGGAAAACATTCACATAACAAAAACTACTCAAAATCTAATGTTTCCAGGTGCACAACTAATAAAACAGGACTGATCTGAAGCATGATTATTTTAAAAGGTGTTTTGTCCTCCTGCGGTTTCAGAAAAGCCATGGCGAAGTCGGGCCTGCAGCACGTGGCGGCTCAGCCCAACGTCTCAACGTCCGGACAGACCGACCCGCTACAGGAGCCCAACAGCACCGTCGACTGGAGCGTGAGTCACTTTCAACATTTGTACTTCAGTTAACTACAAGTGCCTCAAAATTGTACTTTGACTCCACCAGATCTTAGAGGAAATATTGTACTTTTACTTTTACATTTATCAGCTTTAGTTACTTTATAGATTCAGATTTTTAAACATAAAACACATGAAGAGTTTATAAAACCTGAAGTTTTGTTCTAAATGAAACTCCAACAGTTTGTCCAGCTGACTCAGTCCATTAATCAGTGAGTGGACTGACAGAACATGAAGCTGAACTCTTGTGATGATGGTTGGACTCATTTTTTCCTGTAAAATCATTTCCTGGCTGCAGCTTCTCAGATGTGAAGATTTGCTGCTTTTCCTTTGAATGATTTGAATCATGTGAACGTGTTTTAATAATGTTGAGCTTTGGACTGTTGGTTGGACACAACAAGCATTGTGAAGGTGTCACTTTGGGCTCTGGCTCATCGTGACACCATTTCTCACTATTTTCACTATTGTTACAAAGCAAACGATCAAGCTCAGCTCCAACAGTAAAATCCTGCTTTTCCGTGAATGATGAGGAATAATAATCTAATGATAGAATATATAATTGTTCTAGTACATTTGCTTTGAAGTTATATTTAAATATATTTTATATTTTATATTTGACATTTCGAGCAGGATGTTGTTGTAAATCGTGTTTTGATGCATAGTTTCTGTTGTTATCCGTCGCAGGACAACGCCCTGTTCGGGGACCACATCTGGTTTGAGACCAGCGGGTCTGGAGACTTCTGTTATGTTGGAGAACAGTACTGCATCGCTAAATCACTGGTGAGTCACAGCGCCCCCTGTGGTCAGAAATTCTGTACTGCCTGTTGATAAAACTCTGGAGGGTTTTAGTGACTGTAAATTAATGAAAATTACTGGGGTGGTGAGGAGGGGCTGAACTTTGTTTCACTTTGTTAAAAAGCAACGCTCTCCGGACCCTCCCCTTCACTAACAGAAAATTGAAACTTTCCTCACAACATCTCAAAGTAATAAACACTAATGCATTGGTACAATTAACTTTACCATTAATAACTAAAGTGTGCAAATAATTTAAGATGGTGTGCTCAATTTGAAACTTAATAGGTCAATAGAATAATGATGTTTTTACATTAAATCAGTATTTACAGTATAGTTCATTTACAAAATAAATTAATACGTACATACTAATGATCATAATAAATTAAACCAAACAACACAAAACAATCAGCATAGTACAAATACAACGTACATATGTCATATAAATGAAATCAACTGTTACCAATCAATTTGTTGGTATCCCAGTGCCATAAATCTGCTGTGACTTTTTTGTAGCAAAAGTCAGTGGCGAGGAAGAAATGTGCCGGCTGTAAGATTTCTGTCCACACGATGTGTATGGAGCAGCTGGAGAAGGTAAACTCTGGATCATTTCTTGATTCACAGCTGCACTCTGGGAGTTTTTCTTCTTCTCACAGTTTCTCGTCTCTCTGTGTAGATTAATTTCAGGTGCAAGCCGTCATTTAGGGAAACGGGATCTCGAGCTGTTCGAGAGGTCAGTCTGGGGTCATTTTCATTATTTTCTCTTGTTTGTGCCAATTCTCAATTAACTGCTTTAACCCACAAGATGATCAGAGCAGCTTCAATGTGAAAAGTTCACATCAAGGAAATCAAATTGATTAAATTACAAATCATGTGCAAGTGTTAATACGCTGTTGTGTTTCAGGCCAACGTTGTGCGACACCACTGGGTCCACAGGAGGCGTCAGACGGGGAAGTGTCGACAGTGTGGGAAGGTGAGCCTCCACCAACCCCTCCAAACGTTTTTCACTCAGAGGATGCAGAGCCTGAGAGCTAACTGAGTGTCCTGTTTTATCACCTACAGGGATTTCAACAGAAGTTTTCATTTCACAGCAAAGAGATCGTCGCCATCAGCTGCTCGTGGTGCAAACAGGCGGTGAGTCACACAGCGGAACACCTGCATTTTCACACATTGAATATTTTAACCTCCCAGTTGGTTGTCATCCTTAAAACAATTAATCACTGGATCAGCAGCACAGGAACAGCAACACAGTTCAGCTGACACTTGAATGAAGCTGTCAGGCGACTGCCTGTTTGTGTTATGGTATCACAGCGAGGCCGACTTCCTGTTTGTGATGTGACTTCCTGTCTGTTTCACTATCACAACAAGGCGACTTCCTGTCTGTTTCACTATCACAACAAGACGACTTCCTGTCTGTTTCACTATCACAACAAGACGACTTCCTGTCTGTTTCACTATCACAACAAGGCGACTCCCTGTGTGTGTGTGTTATGGTATCGCTGTGAGGTGACTTCCTGTTTGCAATGTGACTTCCTGTCTGTGTTTCAGTATCACAGCGAGGTGACTTCCTGTTTGTGTTATGGTATCGCTGTGAGGTGACTTCCTGTTTGTGTTATGGTATCGCTGTGAGGTGACTTCCTGTCTGTGTTTCAGTATCACAACAAGGTGACGTGCTTCATGCTGCAGCAGATAGAGGAGTGCTGCTCTCTGGGAGCTCATGCTGCCGTCATCATCCCTCCTACCTGGATCATCAGGGTCCGCAAAACACAGGTACACACACACACACACACACACACACACACACACACACACGTACACATACACACGCACACAAGTTTGTCTGTCTATACTTGAGAGGACCCTAATTGGCCCCTAACCACAAACTAAACTTAACTCTAACATTAACCTAAAGCCAAGTCTTGACCTTCAAACCTTCAGGACCGCCCAAAATGTCCTCACTAGAATGGTTTAAAACTGAAATTGGTCCTCAGAAAACATGCTCACAACCACACACACGCTGCTATTTCTATCACTATTACTATACTTGTGAGGACTGACTACACTGATTCTCTAACCTTACCTTTTGTCGACACATGTTGAGAGTGATTTTACGCCTCCTGAAAATTTTGTTTTTGTTGACCTCCAGCGGTTTAACTTCTCACCTGGAAACTTTCAGCTAGAGAGAGAAGCACAACATTGATTTTCATCTTGGTGTTAAATTACTCTTTAATCCCTCAGTTTATCTACCAAATACATGGTTTTCATTGTAGAGCACTGGTTTAAACCTAATCCTAATTACTAATTTACCATTTCACTGCTTTTGAGACTCCACAATTATTATATTGACTGCTTTTATTTTGTTTATTAAACGTATGCAATTATTTATTTATCACTGTATTTTAATCTTAATTATTCATACTATATGAATATACTACTCTATATATATATATATATACATTTACCTGACTAACTTGTAAAACCACTTGTGTGTTGGTTTGGTTATAAACTGTAAAATGTGTGTGAGTCAGCTTTTCAGTCCCCACAAGGTAGGTTGGTCCCCACAGTGTCAGTGTGCTACCAGGTTCAGATCACACTGTAAATTAAACCACACACGGCCACTGATATCGTTGTGTAAATTGTCTTTTCTGCAGACATCTCTGAAGTCCAGTAAAAAGAAGAAAAGGACGTCGCTGAAATGCAACAAGTCGAGCAAGAAGGGAGCAGAGGTAAAAGTGACAATACAGTTCTCAACATGTTGTTTTTTCATTTTAGAAATGTAAATCAGATCATTGTTTAAGGCTTAAGCTCTGCTGCTTATGCTTTGAATCATTGATCCTTTACAAGCTGAATTTAATAACCTGAAGTCTTTGAGGTAGCTGTATGTATTAACATATCTGCTGTATTAAGGTTAATGAGTTGGGATAATATAATGTAATCTGCCTTGTCACTCAGGTCCAAGATGGCCGCTGGAAGCCCTTTCTGGTGAAGCCTCTTCCCTCTCAGCTCATGAAGCCTCTGCTGGTGTTTGTTAACCCAAAGAGTGGAGGAAACCAGGTAAGTGTGACGTTACTGCTTGAAAAGGGCGTAATCGGTCCCCACAAGGGAGGTCGGTCCCCACAATGTCAGTGTGCCAACAGGTTTGGGCATAAATCGTTAGTAAGTTCAATAAGTTAATAAGTTCAAACCAATGTTGCAAAAATAATGGACAAAAGTGTGATTGAAATCATCTGCATAATGATATAAAAAACAAAAATAAACCCAGGATAAATATAACCACAATCTGTTTCGGTCTCTGTTGTGTTTCATTATTTCCCCCAAAAGCTTCTCACCTCAGATGCTTCTGTTTTATTTCTTTTTACTTTCAGGGAGCCAAGATCATCCAGTCTTTCATGTGGTACCTGAACCCTCGGCAGGTGTTTGACCTGACGAAGGGAGGACCCAGAGAGGGGTAAGATCAGCCACATTAACTCGGGTGCATCCCAATTCCCTTGTTTGTGTTTGTGGGAGTGAGGAATGATCACTGAGGAGGCCTGAAATACCAAAAGAACCTTCACTGAGTCTTTAATCAGACCAACATGACCTTTTATTATACAGTTTTACCCCCAAGTTTGAGATTTTATGTTTTTTGATTCACCATCTAGTTAAAATAATGGATCTGCAGTTCTGATTGACAAAAGAACCATAAACAACTTTCTTAATTTGTCATTTTTCCTTTTAATCTTCATCCTGAATAATAATTGGGGAGAGGAGGGACGCCTGTTGTCTTTCAGTAATAAAAATTATAAAAATAATTTTCATTCAGTAGCCCAACATGAAAGTCTGAAAATCCCCATGTGTTGGCGTTTGATGTGAGATATTTACATAATTTCCACTTCCCTTAAAAGATTTGGACTAGTGATTCATTTCTTCAAAATATAATAAATTCTAGTCATAGTAATGGATTATTAAATAACGAATTTACAAACAGAAAATAAATAAATGCAGATGCAAATAAAAAAGCTACCAGCAGAAATGGTTCATGTGCATTTTGGCGCCTGAGCAGCAGTTATTTACACACTGTGGTTCATCTGATCTCAGCACAGTATAAATACATAATGCAGGTTTTTATCAAAGAGATAGGCACAAACACTTTTACGCAATTAATACTGAAATCAATCATAGATCCAAACATACACACAAATCTCCATCAATCAAACTAGAAATCTAAACTAAACCAAACTGAATACAGTTCAGGGAGTCTGTCTGAGTTTAAGTCTCACTGTTGGTGCTTTGCTTTGTGTCACCTGCAGGTTGGAGCTGTATGCCAAAGTGCCCAACCTGAGGATCCTGGCCTGTGGGGGAGACGGGACAGTGAGTCCAACATTATATATCTCATATTGTTCCGCTTCAACACATACAGGATGTTTCTCCTAAATGTGGTCGATGCCGGCCCTCACAAGGGTTTTCTAAGATCTAAGATTCAACCCTTTTGGTCTGACATGTTTGGTATTGTCTCTAAAGTCATTGTCTCTAATCTAAAACCACATCCTTTATAAATCATCAACACTGAATGTTACTTCAGACAGTATTTGTTTCCTGATTCTCACATATTTGAAGAAAACTTTTGTCCCAACCATTAAATGGTGGCTGGATAACTTAATTAACAGCTCACATTCAGAGAAGGTTTGATACATTTGATGTATAAGGCTTAAAAAAAAAACTCTTAGGAAACTCCTCATTCAGTCCCTTAAAGCTTGAAATTAGAATTTCACAACTTTGTAATATTTCACACAGTCCTATAAATGTAAAATAATTGAGTCAGTGAATATACGCATGGCATTGGGTGGGGCAGTGTGACAGGGTTACAGCTCTTTGTTGCTTTTTTCCTGCTTTTTTCCCTCCATAATTTATTTTCCTGTATTACTGAGCAACTGATTCATTATATGAATATAAACAAAACTACTCAATTGAAATATGTTAAACAAAATTATCAACCATAAAAAGGATCAAAATGTTCATCAATCAATCAATTTTCCTTTAAAAATCCTTTATAACAGGAAGAAGAATAGTTAAATGTTGTATACAGCTGTGAGAGTTCAGTATATTTAATTATTCATTATTATTATTGTTAATTGTGTGTGTGTGTGTGTGTGTGTGTGTGTGTGTGTGTGTTCAGGTGGGCTGGATTTTGTCAGTATTGGACCAGCTGAACCTGCGTCCTCAGCCTCCTGTGGCGATCCTTCCTCTCGGGACCGGCAACGACCTGGCGAGGACTCTTAACTGGGGAGGGGTGAGTTCTACTGGAGTCTACTGGAGTTTAACTGAGTTCTACTGGGCTGTTCTGCTGTACTGCTTCTCCCAGTGGTCCTGAGGCAGTGGTGAAAGATATTTCACTTAAGTAAAAGTAGCACCCCTACAGTATAAAACTGCTTTCAGTTTTTCAGCTTACTACTACTACTACTACTATGATATTATTATTAATATAAAGTATAATCAGCAAAATGCCCATAAGTATCAAAAGTAAAAGCACATCCCCTTTCAGAGTGTTATATTATTATATTATAGAGCGCAGCAGGGATGATGTATTTCTGCAGGTCAACCAGGAAGTTGGCATCGTCCTGGTTCCTTCGACAAAAATTCAATGATTTGATCTGATTATTGCAGAAAATAAACTCTGTGGCAAACTAAAGTTTATGATACTCTACAGTCTGTGATAAATCTACAAGTTGGAAAGTTGAGTTAGAATAGTTTGCAAGAGTGTGAGTATAAAGACAAAGCAACCGGAAGATCAAACATGCTCATATCCAGGTTTCAGGACTCATTTCTGCATTATTGCATTATTACTCATTCATTATTGCTCATACAACATTTTAATGGTGTTGCTCGTGGAGAAGGTACTTTTGAATACTCTTTGGTACTTAAGTCTGAAACAATACAACATATTTTATAAACTGATCATGTATTTTGTACGGAAAACTTTAATCTACAACCTAATCAGTATTAACCATATCTGTCAAATAAAAGTTGTTTCCCTCTGAAATGCAGCGGAGTAGTGCGCAGTCCTCGAAGAATAAAACACAACCCTACATATAAGTCGACATGAAAAAGATGAAGATCAGAATAGAACAAGTATAGAAGTAACACTAAAGATAACATGAAGTAATGACAACAGAAGATAGTGAGTGACGGACAGTGGCTACACACTGTAGGTTATTGTTTGGTCACAACGAGGGCCGTGGATGGCTCTTCTGAACAATCTTGTCTTCTGCTCTAAACACCAAAATCCAGTCAGAACCAGTTAACAAAACAAGCATATCTGAAGAAACTGAGATACTCCAAGGTCCTTCTAATCTGTCTGAACCTTCTCTGACAGCAAAGGTCACTGTGAAATAGTCAACAGACGATTTACTGTAACAGGGATTCAGGAATGTACATTTGCACTGATTTTCTACCGTAGTGAGAATTAAGCATGACAGATTAACTGATGTCTTTGTTGGAACATTTAAAGGTTAAAGGACATTTTCCAGTCTTAACAATAGACAATTCAGTATGGATGCAAGAAAGATGCAACATAATTAGAATAAACCAAAATAAATAAATGTTCCTCCTGTCTCAGGGTTACACTGACGAACCGATAACAAAGATCCTCTCACATGTTGAGGACGGAAACGTGGTCCAGCTGGACCGATGGAACCTGAACGTGGAGGCGAACCCCGAGGCCCGGCCGGAGGACATGGACGAACATCAGACAGACAAGGTCGGTCAATTATCCCTGACACAAAAGAGCGCATTGAAATCTACAAACGTTGTCATTTTGAACACCTCGGTCTCAGTTGTCTGATGATTTCTGCTGTTTCTCAGCTTCCTATTGACGTCTTCAACAACTACTTCAGCCTGGGCTTCGACGCTCACGTCACACTGGGCTTCCATGAATCCAGAGGTCAGTCCACACTAACCAACTCACACATCAACACGTGTTATATATGACGGACTCGACCAGTTTCAACAGGATTATCACTACTACATGCTTGGGCTGGGTACTTTTAAGGATACTGACCAAATTACGTTGATACTACTGGGTACCGATTCACGATAAATCAATTAGTGCCAAATTTCGGTTCCTAGTAGCATCTAGTTGAGAGATTAGCTAAGATAGAGTATAACTGGCCATCTTGTTTTTTTTGGGCCAGAAGTGCCGTTATTTGGAATGAGAAGGTAACGCTGCCTCCATCCTGATTGGAGGTCACGTTGGTAGCAAGTTGTCAATCACAAGGTAGCCCCGCCCTAAAACCTATGCTGCTTTATTATCTATTTTTATCGGAGAGATGTTGTGACTGACCAGTGCGAGCTTGTTATCTCACCAGCTACAGCAGTTAACAGACTACTCCTGTGAGAAGTCACGACTCCACAAAGCCTCTAAAACCAAACATTTCTCAATAATGTGCAGATTAATGTCTCTAATAATGAGCTGGCGTTTAATCCCACCCACAAAACTCTGATTGGATCAGTTATTTTTTTCAATCGCTGATCATTTTTAAAACACTCTACATCAACATATCTGGAGATATGAGGTTTTCACTGGACAGGAACAGTATTTACCTCTGAGATGTAGTGGAGTAGAAATATAAATGTACATATAATGGAAATAGTCAAATAAAGTACAAGCACCTCGAATTTGTACTTAAGTAGTAGTGAATAAATCCACTTCAGGACAGAAACTTTATCCTGCATCTCTCTTGTATCCGTGCTGAAGATTACATCCAAGAACCTGCAAAATATCCACTAACTGGTACATTTTCCAACAAAGACGTGTCCGTTCATCTGTTGTTCATTATCCTCACTATGTCCTGTTGTAATTACTTCATGTTATCTTTAGTGCTCCTACTGTATTTGTTCTATTCTTATCTACATCCTTTTCTCTGCTGCTCAGTGACCTGATTACCCATAAGGATCAATAGAAACGCATTTAATTAAATTAAGTTCTCATATAATGAAATTGAGAACCCAAATGAAGGATGGAAATGGAAGCAAGCTACCCCAACCAGAGTATAGCCACTTGTTCCTTTGTTTTATTCAGATGAAGTGCAGTAAGTGGGTTATTATTCTGTATTTCTAGTCTCTGATGGCTTTAATGCAAAATTAGAAACATTCACTAAACTGAACATGTTGAATGTGTCTGCTCTTTCAGAGGCGAACCCAGAGAAGTTCAACAGCCGCTTTAGGAATAAGATGTTCTATGCCGGGGTAAGTGTCCTCGCTGGTCTGTTCTGTTTACTCCATTTACACATTAAAGTCCTTGTAATGTATTAGTGTGTGTGTGTGTGTGTGTGTGTGTGTGTGTGTGTGTTTCAGACGGCCTTCTCAGACTTCCTGAGCGGGAGTTCGAAAGACCTCGCCAAGCACATCAAAGTGGTGGTGAGTATAGACAGATGATAAAAACCTAAAAGAAACTTTCTGAATGAGGAAGAAACACAACTTTCAGGAACAGACCAAGATCTTCTGATCGTACTTAAGAAGTAATGACGACTTTATTTTCTTGAAGCTGATAAATGTTGGTAAAATGAGTCAGTTTTAAAGCTGTTTGAGTCAGTTAAATCAGTCAGAAACAGAGGTGGTGTTTACTCTGATTGTTAAAGGACATGTTTTTTCTATATTTTTCTTATTATCAACAAATCTCATGTTTAGACTCAAACCAACAACGTGTTGGTCCGTCTGTCAATACTGTCTGACTTCCTGTCTGTAGCTCTCAGCTCCGAGCTCATTGGTTCCTACCTAGTTTTTTTTTTTTTCAAACAATCACAAGGAAATACTGCAGTGATTGGGGACTATTTTTAGCGGCGGATTAATCCACATTTGCCTACTGACGATAATAATTTGGTTACTGTCCAAGAAAAGTTGCATTACGACTGCATTTGCCAGATCACTGGCCCTCAGACGATGTTTTTTTTCTTCTTTTATTAACTTTTATATATTTTGTCACTTTCTGAATAAAAAAAAATAATGTCCATCAGAATTAATGAGGTCATCAGCTCTGTTGCCTTTATTAGGCTGGTACATGAGGCTATTTTTGGTCTACGCAAACAGTCAACTAGTTTCTTTACAGAAGGAAACACTCAAAGCAAACATTCAACCATCTATGATTAGAAAATGGAGTATAATGCAATATTTACCAGCTCTGTATTATCAGTACTCCTGTGTTGATGCAGCATATAACTGTGACAGGATGAACTGGCTGTGTGTTACATGTATGAAACCCTGATCCTGTCCCCCCCCAGTGTGACGGTACCGACCTGACGGCCAAAGTCCAGGAGATGAAGCTACAGTGTCTGCTCTTCCTCAACATCCCCAGGTACGCTGAGCCGAAACAAACGCACTTCTGAAATCTGACTGTTAATATGAGACATTTTATCTTTTAAAAGACAGTTTGTCTAGTTTTAGTTGTAACAATATTCAGGAACACTGTGTTAAAGTTTTGAGTTATTTAAGTACACAGTCTGTCCTGTGCTGCAGGTACTGTGCCGGCACCATGCCGTGGGGTCACCCCAGCGAGCATCAAGACTTTGAACCGCAGCGCCACGACGACGGCTGCATCGAGGTCATCGGCTTCACCATGACGTCTCTGGTGAGCTCTCAGCTGTACTCAACCAGACCGCATCAGACCGCATCAGACCGCATCACACTTTAGACTACACTAGACTACGTCAGACCACATGAAGCCACATCAGACCTTACTACACCACATTAAACTAAAGTCAACACAATGAAACTCTCAGTTCAAAACACGACGGATCCAAATGGAAAATGTGCAGCAGTATAAAAACATTTTATATAGAGTACACAACAGTATACATAGTATACAAAATGCATAATGTACACTAAGTATAATGAATAAGTAGAATTAAAAAAACAATGTAAAACAATGATGCCACAGTTTTTTACAATTAACTTTATTATTTACTTAAATTTAATAAAATTAGATTTTTTTGTAAATAAGCTGAATATAAATATTTGTTCAAACAACAAATTTCAAGGTTTTACATTTATATTCATTGTATTGTTAAAGGGCTTTTTGTAAAACAGTCATATAAAGTAGTAGACACAGATATTTTGCTGCCACCATTTTTATATAATGTTGCATGCATGTGCAATATTCAGTTATAGTAGAATATTAAATATTGTCAATTTAGTGATTCTGGATAAAAAATCTTTGTTAAACATTAAAATTATGCTGTTTTCACATAATACCATATTTAAACATCAGTGGTGGAAGAAGTACTCAGATCATTCAGTCAAGTACAAGAAGCAACAACATAGTGTAAAAAGGACTGCATTCAAAGTAAAAGTACACAAGTATTATCATCAAAATGTACTTATTATTATCCAAAGTAAAAGTCCTCATTATGTGAATGTGACATTATGGAAACCCCCCAAGGTCCTGAAAGATGTTTTTTATTATGTGTGCACAAGATAAATGAATAAGATTTTCTTGTGACTTCAGTGGCTCTCCTGTTTTATTGCAGGAGAAGTTACAACTCTATTGATTAGTTAATTGATAGATGTGCAGGGCCTTTAATCTGTAATAATGAATCATATGGATCATAACATAAACTGTATGAAAGTTAATCATAGTTTTGTGTGAAAATCTAAGTAACTAAAGATGTAAAATTTAAAATACTTCCCTCTGAAATGTTGTGGAGTAGAAGTGTAAAGTAGCATTAAATGTGAATACTTAAGTAAAGTATCTCAAAATTGTACTTGAGTCCTTGAGTAAATGTATTTATTTACTTTCCACCACTAAAAAACTATAATTTTGATGTTTTGTTTGTTATTCCCTGATCCTCAGACAAAAGGTATTTAATTTATCTTTAAATAACAAGTAAACTTTATTTATGATGCAACACCGTCTGATATCAGTACCATATTACATAATAAACCACAGAACTCTATATGGGACTAAAAGTGATACCAAAGACACCAAACCCAGTGTTCAGGTCAGCTGGTCACAGCAGAGGCAGCAGCTCCACCTGCTGGTGACATGTGGGTGTTACCTGTGTTACCTGTGGGTGTTACCTGTGGTTGTTTGTGTCCAGGCCACACTGCAGGTGGGCGGTCACGGCGAACGGCTCCATCAGTGTAAAGAAGTGACCCTCACCACCTTCAAGTCCATCCCCATGCAGGTGGACGGAGAGCCGTGCAAGCTGGCCCCGTCCGTCATCCACATCAACCTGAGGAACCAGGCCAACATGGTGCAGAAGGCCAAGAGGAGGATCTCCATGCCCCATCTCAACGAGTAAATGTCGATCACACTACAAACACACAAATATTCACATCCTTCACTTGAGTAAAAGTACTAAAACCACACTGTGAAAACACTCCAGTACAAGTACAAGTCCTGCATTCAAAACTTTCCTTAAGTATATATCAGTAAAATGTACTTAAAGTATCAAGTAACTAGTAACTAAACCTAAAAAGTACAATATACACCTCTGAGGTGTAGCGGAGTTCAAGTATAAAGTTGCATAAAATGGAAATACTCAAGTAAAGTAAAAGTACCTAATGTGTGTGTGTGTGTGTGTGTGTGTGTTTGTGTGTGTGCGTGTGTGTCTGTGTGTGTGTGTGCGTGTCTGTGCGTGTGCGTGTGTGTCTGTGTGTGTGTGTGTGTGTGTGCAGTCAGCAGCCCGTCCCTGAGAAGCTGCAGATCAGAGTGAACCGGATCAGCATGGCGGCGTACGAGGCTCTGCACTACGACAAGGACCAGCTGAAGGAGGCCTGTGAGTCAGTGAAGGGTTAACGGTGGCCGGATCAATAACGTCCCCGACACGATCAATCGAACCGTCCATCTGTCCCAGAGAGAAACGATAAAAACATGATGTTTAAAAGATGTTTTTCCTGAGACCCAACACACGATATGTTGATATTTATCTGTTTTCCACCTGAATTGTGAAACGGACTTTAAAGGTTCAGTTTCGTCACTTTGACCCTGACGTGTCGTCCGTGTTCGCAGCGACGCCGCTGGGAGTGATCACCGTCCCTGGAGACAGCGACCTGGAGACCTGCCGCCTGCTCATCGAGCGCCTGCACGACAACCTGGACCAGGTACAGCAGAGCAACGAGTACTCCTTTACTGCAGGTTAAAGTCACAAAACCACACTGTAAAAGTACAGAAGTAAAGTCCTCACTAAAGATTGCAGTTAAATAATGTTGTGCATTGCTCGGAGGTGTTACACTCAGGTGACTGGGTATTTGAGGTGCTTATTGAAAGTGTTAAATGTGTGAAATGTTTCAGGTTTCGTCAGATTTACGTCATGAATTGTAAAATTAAAGAGTTTATTCGAATCTACTGAGTATTTTGTGTCCCACTGTCAGTCCAGTATCACATCCACAGGAGGATCATTGTCAGGCTTCATGTTTCTTTCTGCTCTTCCAGGACTGTGACGACATGAAGGGAGAGTGTCTGCCTTCGCAGAAGTTGTCCATGAAGTGGTGTTTCCTCGACTGTAAGTCCAGACCGGCGCACAGCTGCTCAGCACTGAGTCCGGCTCTCACAGAGACCCTGAAACCTGATCTTTGTTTTTCAGGTACAACCGCAGATCGCTTCTACAGGATCGACCGAGCTCAGGTGTGACGGCAGCACGAGGCAGCCTTTATTTATTAGTTTATTAACATAAGCAGTGACGAACTGACATTTGAACTAAAGACACCCACTAATCATACGTCATGTTGCTGTATGTCATGTCATTAGACCACACGTGTTATTAGTTACTTCCTGTTTCCAGTAGGTGGCGCAATGACTATGACTCCTAATTGTCCCGTAGATGTCTTCAGGCCGAGACTCTCGTCAAGCATGAGAAGTTTGGGGCAGATTTGATCATTTACATTAGAGTTACAAGAACTTCATGTTTCATGGCCAAACAGCGAAATTCATCATAAATCCATGAAATCTTAAAAAAAAACATATTTTCACCACTTCTGACTTAAGTACAAAGTTTCATGACTTTTCCTGCACGTTTAATCCCTGAAAAATTTGATTAATTTGGACAAAGAAGAAGAAATATTACCCTCGACCGACCGATTTTCAGACTTGTTACTTTTTAAAGAAAAAAATCTGTTTGACAACCTGTTAAAAACGATATTGTGTAGTTTTGGTGATAATTTCTGGCCACAGTCACTTTGTGCTGAAAGGTGTAAATACTGTTTTTAGGTGATAAACAAAAGCCCAAATCACAAAAATGATCTCAGACTTTAGAGTCGTGGGGGCATTTAAACACGCCTTTTTAATCCAGGTGTTAAATGATGCTGAGGTCCACTGTTTATCTGCTTAATAACAGATTAAAATAAGGAAATGCAGCAAAAAACAGAGTCTACGAAGTGCTTTGACAAAAATCTGGATACTCAGAAGGCAAAATAACAACATAAAGCCAAACAGAAGCATGACAGAATTAAGATCATAATTCTTATAATAACAAATTTAAACAAGGAGACAAAATGGTAAAACAACATTTTTCTGTTTGAATCAGTAGAAATAGGAGTGAGCATAAATAAGTGACGAACACAGAACCTGAAGCTGTTTCCTGACCTCCTCCTCCTCCTCCTCCTCCTCCTCCTCCAGGAGCACCTGAACTACGTGACGGAGATCTCTCAGGAGGAGCTGTACATCCTGGACCCCGAGCTGGTCGCCAAGGAGACGGTGGGCACCTCCCCCGGCATGCCCGACCTGGTGGACTCCGAGGAGCACCAGGACCAGCAGAGACAGTTCGCCTTCCCCTGCTCCCCGACCTCCCTGGCCTCCACAGCCACGCCGAGGTGAGGGGCAGGACGGAGGATTTAATTCACTGCATGATGTTCCCACCCGGACATTTTATCTTTAGAAACAGTTTTACTATGTCAAAATATATATTTATATATAGATATATATCAGTACAGAAAGTACAGATACCTCCAAATTAAAAATGTATAGCATTGTTTATATCATTCTTAGTTAAATTCAGACCCTGGATTATATTTTGACAGCCAGGTTATCCAGATAAATCAGGAAAAGGCTCAGTGATGCTGTGAGCCCAGTCGGCAGTTTGACTGGTTCAGTGTGAGCGGAGCGCCTCCTGCTGGAGGAAGCAGGTCCTGCAGCAGCTGCCGGTCCGAGCGAGCGCAGCAGCTCTGATGAGTGGAGGGGGCAGCTGGTCCTTATTATCTGCAGCCGTCAGACACGAAATGAGCTCCTGCTGCTGTCTGAAGTGCCGTTTCCATGGAGACGCCGATCTGAACCTTTGTCCCTCTGTGGGTTCGGATCTCGGGGTCGTTCAGTCGCCTGCTGGGACGACTGCCGCCCCTGATTTACAGGAAGGAGTTCAGAAAATCTGAAATCAGAAATCAATCACAAAAAACAGCAGCGTGAAGCAGAGAAATAACAGATGTGTGTGTGTGTGTGTGTGTTTCAGGGTGAGAGACCTTCAGAGGAAGAGGATTTCCAGCGACAGTTCGGTGGCTGACGCTTTGTCCCAAAGCTCCTCCAAGACTGCCCTCTGCAGGTACACACACACACACACACACGCACGCACACACGCACATGCACACACACGCACACACGCACACACACACACACACACACACACACACATACACACACACACACCTGTTATTGCCAGTGAGGACACTGTTTGGACTTCTAGTCGTTCAGAATCAGGTTTATTGCCACGAAGGTTTTCACATACAAGAATTTGTCTTGATGTGAGAGAAATAAAAAACAAGTCAAGAATCATAAATATGGAAACTTTCTCAAGGCAACTTTATTGTTTCAGCGGCTTTCAGCAACAATGAGATTCAAAGAGCTTTAACCGAGATATAAAAGGCACGAAGAAGAGAAACACAAGGCGAAATAAACAGACTGATACAGCAGCAGCCATTTAAAGTGGCTGCTCTCCCCTGGAACCACGCTGGGTCTCTGCTGGATCTCTGCCGGGTCCCTGGCTGGGTCCCCGGCCGGGTCCCTGGCTGGTATGTGACCAGTGAACGCGGCGCCGCCTTGTATTGTCCCTGAGCACCATGTAATCTGTCCACCAGGAGGAGCAGTGATCCTGGAGGCTGGTTTTACTGCCGTCAGACTAATAAATCAGACGACTGATGTCACATTATCACGACACAGACGGACTCAGAGATAAACTCTGAAATCTTTTGAGTGTCTAAGTGACGACTCGCCTGCTGCCTGTAGTTTGACCGGCCGGTTGGTGTTTAAAGGCTCGAAGTGAAATGAACATTTTAAGATCCTTTACTTAAATAAAAGTGCTAATACCAGACACAAGTAAAAGTCCTGCATACTTAAAGAAAAGTTTGTATTATGTGTTGTTACATTAGATTAATATTACTGGAACATTAATATGTAAATGGCATTTCACTGTTGTGGTGGTGGAGCTATTTTTAACTTTTTTATAGGGCGAAATGAACTTTGTCTGTCATCATGTTATCTGTCACCATGTGTACGTATGTATGTACATATTATATATATATATATATATACTGTGTGTGTATATATACACAGTATATATATATATACACAGTATATATACTGTATACATGTATAAATATCAGACATCCAGCTGAAAGGTTCGTCTGATGGATATTTGTGTATATTTTTGTGCTTCACAAGTCGACACACTGAACCCCAGATCACAGAGACAGTCAGCTTTGAAATACTTCATGGTACCACCAACACATACTGTAACACTGCTGGTACCATGTACTGAAGCTGCCTCACCTGTCCATCTTGTCCTCGCTGTCTCTCGTATGTGATCCGAAGGAGGGGGGCAAAGATTCTCAATGTCCATCGCTCCAACACAACCCTCGCTGATTTCAGGCCCGTCATTAGGTAGGACTCCCCTCAGTGTGTGTGAGCCGCTCCGTCTCTGCTTCACGTTTCAACGTTCACGTCTAACCTTTTATTTTGCTTCTCTTTGTCTCCCGACAGTCCCTCCAGTGCTACCTCACGCGACCCTGAAAAAGGTAAAAGTTTGAATGATCACGATTTTTACAGATTTCTTCATTTTAATGAAAAATAATTTAGATAATATTTTGCTAAAAGTCTTCATACAAGCAGGTTTTGAACTTTTAAGACATCTATAACAAACACAATGTGACTCATTGTACATAAAACAAAAGTGGGGAAACAGGATCATTTATGTGAGCAAAATAAAAACAGGAAAATGTCACATTTTACTGACAGCAGAGAGTTCAAGCTGTTGAAAACCATGTTTGCGTTCAGCAAAGTTAGATGTGCAATGTAGAATTCCTTCAAAATCATGAAGAAATTGAGTTGTATTTATAGTCTGATGCTCAGAGGTTCTCAACCTGGGGGTCGAGGCCTTCCCAAGGGGTCGCAAGATGCATCTGAATGGTCAGGATAAAATGACTGGCAAAGAAACAAGAAAAAACAACATTTTACTACACAAAATAATATTTTATAATATGTTAATGCTTGTATATGTTTTTCTTGGAATAGATCAGAGTTTAACCTCTTCAGCCTCTAAAATGATTCAAATCAAACAATCTGAAAAGTGAAAATCTCTCTTTGATTGAGCTGCTAACAGCTGACGGTATTAAAGGGTCAGTGAAAGACACACTTACTCCGCGCCACAAAAGTTTATTTAATGTGTAACGTTTGGATCTTACTCGGATCTATGGTGCAGGTGTGGTTTTAACTGTGTGACGTAAACGTTAAAGAAAGTTTCACATCTGTGTGTTCGGTGGAGCGAGCTCTCGTCCTCTCTGCTGTGACGTCTTGCTTTGATGTGACTGAACTCCTCTTTCATTGTGAAAGTCCATCAGTGTTTCATTTTAGTTTCTGTTCTTCAGATGCAGAGTTGATCAACTGCATCAAGACTGAAGACCTGGACGGAGTGAGTCTGTAGACCGGCTGTGTTCACTTTGTTCTGCCTTTATCTGCTGACATGAAACTAAACGTGATGACGGAGTGAAACCTCTGAAACTGTGTTGTTGTGCAGCTGATGGAGCTCCACCAGGGGGGGGCGGACTTCCTGCTGCAGGACGCCGCCGGCTGCACGCTGCTGCATCACGCCGTGGAGGCCGGCAGCAAAGAGATCCTCAAGTACCTCATCGACAACGGTGAGAGAGTTTAAAAAAGCTCAGACACACACTGCACACGCTGGCAGCGTTGAAGTGTTTATGACGGGTTTTCATAGTTTAGACACATTTAAGTGCGTAAATCTCCATCTTAAAGTGAGACGAGGTGACCCTAAGACATCAAGACAAGATATAAATATATACAGGAAAGCCGGACAGAGGTGAGAGTTTATCCACAGGGGTCATCAGGGACAGGATAAACGCTGGAGGCGGTGTGGTTAAAAAAAGTTATACCGATGTAAAACTGACGGCTCTTTAAAATACTTCTGACTGCGAGCAAGAAATCCAGAACAGAACAGAAACCTTTAACGATATGATCAATATGTAAAATCCTGCAAAACATGAACTACTTGCTGTATATGTGCCAGATCAGATGTAACACATCACGTTTCTGTTCCTGTGTCAGTATTGTGTTTGCATGAAAATATCTAAAAATCTGACACACACACACACACACACACACACACACACACACACACACACACACAGACTCTTACAGACAGGAGCTTAAAGGAGGGAAATGAAATGGAACATAATCTAAAATGTAATAACAGTTACAGTGTAAGATATGAATGAATAGTCCCAATTTTAATAAGGTAAAAGTCAGTAAAGTGAAACAAGTAAATAATTGTGTTGACATTATTTATTTTAATACAAATAAATTAGTTTCAAGAGATTTGTTCTGACTTGTTGAACATACAGGAACATTTCAAGAATATCTGAAACAAAGAAAACTGTGTTTCGCTTCATTGATCGTCGTTTATGTTTTTATGCGATCGATTTCTGATATGTTTCCAATGATTCTGATAACAGTGTGGTGCAGTCTGTGCATCAGTTCACACAGAGTCTGTACTGATGCGACCACCGGGGGGCGTTCAGTCCCGACTGTCAGATCAAACCAGACACCAGAGTTCAAGCTGGAGGCAGAAAGATGAGTTTCTGTCATCTTTAATGTTTATGTATGGTGACAAATGATATTTTCTGCACATACAGAGTTTTTACTCTTGTGTGACAGTACCTATAAGGAGTTTTCACCCCTTTGGAAGTTTCTTATGTTTTATTGTTTCCCAATAGATTTATGGTGGCTTTTTTGAAAAGGTCTTTTTCTGTTGACCATCATGTGTGAAACAGATTAATGAGGATAACTGCTGATAAAAGCTGATTTTCATAGTTTAAAATCCATCTGAACACTGACCGTATGCTTTAAAAACAGTGTTAACTGAGTTTGCAGTTAATGGGCCAGCATTGAGTTTGGTTCCTGTCTGGAGTCCACAGAGGAAAGACTTTCCCACACTGCACCTGTGTAGTTGGACGCGTTGGACTCTTTCTACATTCTCCTGCTGGTACTTTGGGAATGTTCTCTGACAAACTGCCTGTGAATGCAGCTCTGTTCACCAGCAGTATCGTATGTGAAACATGTTAAACTTCCCAGCAGCAGGTGAACCTACAGGCTCCATAATGAGCCGCCTTCAGACCACACACGTCCTATTAATCACGTTACAAGTGATTGATTGGTTTGAACTTTCTGCTCTGACAGCTTGGAGCTGCAAAACATGTCACCTCTCCGTGCACACTGGAGAAAATGTGTGTGTGTGTGTGTGTGTCTTTGTGTCTTTTGTTTTGTAACTATTTTATTGGTATCTCTGGGAAAAAAAAAAAAAAACACAACACACTTTCTGTGATTGAAAAGCAGCAGAGAGAAGAAACATGATACGGATGGTCTGCAAACACTTTCAGAAACCTTTCAAAGGTCACTCAAGTCATCACAACTTTCTCTTCACTCTCCGATCATAGATGACAAATATTTAAATCATCATTGTACCAGCTGATAAACAAGCTATGAAGGAATTCTCAAACACTTGATGCACATATTTGCACTTTGCAGCCAAATGTCTCTTAACTCTGTGTGTAAATGCATGTGTATGTATTTATTTTGTATATGTAATGTCTAAAACAAAATAATTGTATCATCTGTAAACACAACAAGTAACATTATTCTTAATATTTTACAAATATCATTAATATATCATGTTATTTTTCAATGACATGTAGTGGTCACATCTTACAGGCACATACACAGTATTTAGTGTATTTTCTCCAGTATTTTACATCTTGTTGATGTCGTAGTTTTAAGATAAAGGTCAGTTTCTGCACAGTTTATTAATTAAATGTGTTTCTTAATGCACTTTGTTTCTGTCTCCTTACTTTAGTGCCCACGTCTCACCTGGACATAACAGAGAGAGAGACGTAAGCTTCTGTCCTTCTTTTAATCTAGTTTATTAGAAACGTTATTAAAGTACTGACCTGCATTTTGGTTTTCATGCGTCATCAATGTGTTTCAGAGGTGAGACGGCGCTCCACAAGGCCGCCTCCTCCCGTCAGAGGAGCATCTGTCACCACCTGGTGGAGGCCGGGGCGTCGCTCATGAAGACGGACCTGCAGGTAAACCAACACTCACCTGTAACACACACTCCATGTTCCTCACACACTCCACTTGTCAGGGGACAGAGCAGAGAAACTCAACACTCCGGCTGAGGAACATTCGAACCGGTTTAACGTCTCCAATGGTTTAACTGTCCTTGTTGGTCAGTGTTCAACAACAAATCAGATTCTTGTGACAGGAACAAACGTCTCGGACATAAAGTTTCTTCCATCCAGGGTGTCTGATAGCAGCCGTGGTGACTCTACGTGAAGGTGTTGGATACAATATATACACAATATAACACGGTACATTGCAGTAAAAAAACACAGTGGAGTGCAGTATTCAAGCACAGGGAAGAAACAGTAGAAATGCAGTAGAGTGTAGTGAAGTACAATAATAAAAAAAATGACATTTTACTCCATAAAGATTTAAATGTTAAATAATCTGTAATAAGTTCCTAATATGTTCCTAATAGTTTTCTAGACGTTTTTTGGAGGTTTGTACTCATTATAGTGAGTACAAGGCAGCTACTTCGCAGTGCGAGGCGTCTTCTCGCAGTGCGAGGCGTCTTCTCGCAGTGCGAGGCATCTTCTCGCAGTGCGAGGAGTCTTCTCGCAGTGCGAGGCGTCTTCTCGCAGTGCGAGGAGTCTTTGTGAGGCGTTCTCAGGCACAGTGACGGCCACCAGCCTGAGCTGTCCCAACGCTCTTTAAATGGATCTCCAGCAGTATTTGACCCACTTCTATAAAGTGATTAATGTTGTGTGTCATTGAGAAACGAAGCGCCGCAGGATCCCCGGCCTCGCTCCGACACACACAAAGGCCGTGGCTCTCCGTTGTCATGGTGAAGCCAGTGGTAACAGGAAGCAGCCCATAATCTGAGTTTCTTCTCTCTCTCTCTTCTCCTCTGCAGCAAATGAAAAGAGTTCATGTGTTAGTTAGTGTGTCCAGTGTTTGTGTGGAGCCTGGATTCACTGCAGGGTTAGAGGGGAGCTGAGAGGCTCTGCTTTCATGATTCTCCCTTCATTTCTCACATCTATCCGTCTATCTATCTATCGATCTGTCTGTCTGTTAATCTGTCTATCGATCTGTCTGTCAACCTCTAGTAAGAAAGATCACTTCCACATTGATCGACAACCTTTAATAACAGCTGAATTGCCTTTTTAAATGCTTTTTTTGCAAATTATTAAATTAATGTATACTGTCAGCCCCTTTAACGAGCATCTGTAGATTGTTGAAACCCAGAGAGCTTTATTTTAAATTCTACAGTAGCTCCAAACATGTACAAAGATACTTAATATGTCAGGCTACAATTCGGGGAAATGTGTTTAAAATTATGCAAAAGACATGCAGAATATTTCCATTTAAATTAGATCGGTGCAGCCACAAACAAATGGAGCTCGGATTTGGATTAATTAACTGTGTAAACATCAGATAGATTAAATGAAGAGCTGAGATTTGGTGAATATATATGATTCTGCAACAATAATACTCTAACAATCCTGACGTGTTTATATTTGTTCAGAGAGATGATGAAGACGTGATGAAGAGACGACGACATCACTGTCTCTCTGATATCTGTGCATCAAAGCTGCACTAAAATATCATTTTCACATTAACAGAGTCGGCTGTGGCTCTGTGGAGCTCTTTAATGTCTTCATGTCTTCGGCCCTCTGCTCTGCTGTTTTGGTTCATTCCCTCCGCTCTCATCAGAGCTGCTGGTGAACGGATGGTACGCTGGTGAACAGGTTTCCACATTTCTATTCTGATATTCGGTGTTAATCTGTGAACTGTAGAGGTGCTGCTAGGTGTATTTCTTATCTTTGGACAGGACTAGGTTATCTGTTTCCCCTTGTTTCCAGCTCTGTAACTGACATTCATCTTCTCATCTGATCAACATATTGAGCTGTTTCTTTAACCGTCGGCTTGAGGAGCTGGAATTGAATAAGTTTTATGCCACGTCCTCATGGATGAAGCCATGATCCTGTCTTCTTTCACATCACTACATACTAACTGGTAACGTAACTGAATCAGGACCCTCAGTATTTGGATCAAGAAGCTTGTGAAAGTTGTGTTGGATTTAGTGTCCACGGCTGTTATTTTAATCAACATTCAGGTGAATGTAAGCATCAGAGCAGGACGTCACGTAGCTAAAGCCATATCACTGAATGTTTGTGTGTGTGTTTCAGGGTGAGACTCCCAAACAGCGAGCTGAGAAGGCCGACGACCAGGAACTGGCCGAATATCTGGAGAACCGCCAACATTACCAGATGATCCAGAGAGAAGACCAGGAGACGGCGGTCTGAAGTCCGCCCCGTCCGTCCACAGCATCTTTCTGTCCTTCGGTCTTTCATTCATTCACTCATTTCTCCCCCGAACATCTATAGCCAGGGTCCATGGAGAAAAAGTTAGTTTTTAACTCCACAGACGGGCGTATAGACAGCAACATATCAGCTAGTGCTTCTTCTCTGCTGTAAGGCGGCAGGAGGCGGGTAGACGCGTAAAAATGGGTTATTAGAATTTCCTTCCCAAACTGCTTTAACTGACCAGAGATGATGCTTTGTTGTGGATGAAGTCGGGTTTGTAGACTGAAAGCCTGAAAACACCTCTGTCCTCTGGTGGAGTCCAAACTAAAGAACATAAAAGCCTCCGGACACTAAAGTGAATTCAAACTTGTCTCTTCAGGCCACAAAGACTTTCTGATCTCCTTCAAACTGCGTTTTGAATGTGGCTTTTATTGACTAAACATTAGCGCTCTGACCTCTGTGTTAAATGACGTAAAAGTGCTGTTGAAGTGAAACAACAGCCACTTTGACCCAAACAGTGACTGTATTCATCCGTCTGCAGCTGAACATGATGGAACTAGAAGCTTTCGCCATATCAGATAGAACGGCTGCAAAAACGTGTCTTCTTTCAAGCTTATAGTGACCTTTTGGATGTATTTGTTTACTCAACAGAAATAAGTGTTTGTTCTGACTTTGGATATTTAACTTAGACACAGATGAATTTAGCTATTTATGATTTATTTGTAGAGATGAAAAACATTTTGCTTGTGATCAAACACAGTGAAGTCTGAATTTTAGCTATTTCAGTCAACATATGAGATTCTTTCTTTTGTAATTGTTTTGTCTGTTACATAACTGTAAAGCAAGTGGCTGCCAGCAGGATGCTTTCATTGTGGTGTGTATCTACTGTGTGAATAGCTGAGACGCCCGGTAGACTCGTCAGTGTTGGACATTTTAAACAGAAGCTGAAGCCAGATTCTGCCAAAGCAGTCAAGTCTGTATTAATAATAATGACATTACATAACAGTCAGAATGACATTATACTGTATGATACTGGAGTAATAACTGTTTCCTTTGGTTTTATCATTTCTGAGTGACCTGCAATAAAGCATGTCAGTTACAGTTTTCTGAGAGGACAGTGAAATTATTCCCAAGAAGAAAACCGTTCGATTTAAACACAAATTACATTTTTCCAGCTTGTTTTTCTTTGTTTTACGTGATGGAAAATCAACACTTTTTAGGTTGAGTGTTGATTGGACAAAACAATAATATTTTAAGACATTAACAGGCTTTTTTTTTCTT